>JBBMKD010000096.1:3997003-4016799 GCA_037834095.1 Argya squamiceps | reverse complement strand
TGTCCCCTGGTGGCAACGGGAAGGTCACACCCATCCCAATTGTCCCCCTGGTGGCATTGGGAATGTCACACCCATCCTGAGTGTCCCCCTGGTGGCACCGGGAATGTCACACCGATCCCAAGTGTCCCCTGGTGGCACCGGGAATGTCACACCCATCCCAAGTGTCCCCCTGGTGGCATTGGGAATGTCACACCCATCCCAAGTGTCCCCCTGGTGGCATTGGGAATGTCACACCCATCCTGAGTGTCCCCCTGGTGGCACCGGGAATGTCACATCCATCCCGAGTGTCCCCCTGGTGGCACCAAGGGTGCTCCCAGGAGTGTCACACCCATCCCTGGTGACATCAAGGGTGCTTCTGGGAATGTCACACCCATCCCGAGTGTACCCCTGGTGACACTGTGAGTGACACATCCGTCCCTGGTGACATCAAGGGTGCTCCTGGGGTGACACATCCATCCCGTGGTGACACCAAGGGTGCTCCTGGGAGTGTCACATCCATCCCTGGTGACACCAAGGGTGTTCCTGGGAGTGGCACAGCCATCCCAAGTGTCCCCTGGTGACACTGAGAATGTCACATCCATCCCGAGTGTCCCCTGGTGACACTGGGAATGTCACATCCACCCCCAGCCAGGCATGGGCTGCTCCCATCTTTCCCAACGTGGGATTTAAGCTCTATCATGTGCAGGATGCACATGTGCAAAATAAACTATTTTTTTGGGGTTTTTTTTTGGTGAAACAAAGCAGGATTGTTTCAGATCCTCCCGCAGGACTGGCAGGAGTTAAACTCTTCCAACTGCAGCTCCTGAGTGGAAAATCAGCCCACGGTGGAGCCACCCCCCTCTGCATTCCCAGCTGCTCCTCGCTGAGCCTGGAGGAGCTGCAGGAGCCCACCCTGCTCCTCCTCTCCAGACAGGGGAAAAGCATCCGGCAGCAGCGCCGAGGGAAAACATCCCTGAAATCATCCCTGAAACCCCTGAAATCATCCCTGAAATATCCCTGAAATCATCCCTGAAACTCCTGAAATAATTGAAATCATCCCTGAAATCACCCCTGAAATCACCCCTGAAATCATCCTTGAAATACCTGAAATCACCCCTGAAATCACCCCTGAAATCACCCCTGAAATCACCCCTGAAATCATCCCTGAAATATCCCTGAAATCATCCCTGAAATCACCCCTGAAATCATCCCTGAAATCATGCCTGAAATCATGCCTGAAATCATCCCTGAAACCCCTGAAATCATCCCTGAAATCCCTGAAATAATCCCTGAAATCATCCCTGAAACCCCTGAAACCATCCCTGAAATCATCCCTGAAATCATCCCTCAAATCACCCCTGAAATCATCCCTGAAATCCCTAAAATCATCCCTGAAATCATCCCTGAAATCATCCCTGAAACCCCTGAAATCTCTGAAATCATCCCTGAAATCCATGAAATTCCTGAAAACCCTGAAATCATCCCTGAAACCCCTCAAATCATCCCTGAAATCATCCCTGAACCCCCTGAAATCCCCGAAATTCCTGAAATCATCCCTGAAATCCCTGAACCCCCTGAAATCATCCCTGAAATCATCTCTGACATTATCCCTGAAATTCCTGAAGTCACCCCTGAAATCATCCTTGAAATCCCTGAAATCTCTGAAATCATCAAAATTCCTGAAACCCCTGAAACTCCTGAAATCCCTGAAATCATCCCTGAAACCCCTGAAATCATCCCACCCTCCCAGAGCCGTGGGGCTGCGGGATGCAGCCCTGGACCTGCCAGTGCTGGGCTAATACCGAATTCCATGATCCCAAAGGTTTTTTCCCACCCAAACAATCCCTGGATTTGTGACCCCACGTCCCCTCGGGGCTGTCCCCGTCCTCACCCCTTCATGCTGATCTGCCAGAAGCCGCTCCTGCTGACGTTCAGGTAGTGGAAGTCGCCGCTGTAATAGGCGGGGTCGCTGCCTCCCAGGATGATTTCCCCGCCGGGTTTCAGGGGAGCGTTCCTGGGAACACAGCGGGAGTGATTCCTCTGTCCTCAAAAATCCCAGCACGGTGGGGAGAGATTCCTCTCTCCCCAAAATTCCCAGTCCAGGAGGGAGTGAGTCCCCTTCCCCCAAAAATCCCAGCCCCAGCAGGGAACAATTCCCCTTTCCCCAGAAATCCCAGTCCAGGAGGGAGTGAGTCCCCTTTTCCCAGAAATCCCAGCCCCAGCAGGGAGCAATTCCTCTTTCCCCAAAAATCCCAGTCCAGGAGGGAGTGAGTCCCCTTTCCCCAGAAATCCTGGCCTCACCAGGGAGTGATTCCTCTTCCCCCAAAAATCCCAGCCCAACAGGGAACAAATCCCCTTTCCCCAAAATTCCCAGCCCAGCAGGAGCAATTCTTCTTCCCCAAAAAATCCCAGCCCCAGCAGGGAACAATTCCCTTTTCCCCAAAATTCCCAGCTTAGGAGAGTGATTCCCCTTTCCCCAAAAATCCCAGTCCAGGAGGGAGTGAGTCCCCTTTTCCCAGAAATCCCAGCCCCACCAGGGAGTGATTCCTCTTTCCCCAAAAATTCCAACCCTGACAGGGAGCAATTCCCCTTTCCCCAAAAACTGCAGCATGGGAAGGAGTGATTCCCCTTTCCCCAAAAATCCCAGGCTGGGAGGGAGTGATTTCCCCTTTCCCCAAAATTCCCAGCTGGGCAGGAAACAATTCCCCTTTCCCCAAAATTCCCGGCCTGACAGGGAACAATTCTTTCCCCAAAATTCCCAGTGTGGCAGGGCCTGATTCCCCTTTCCCCAAAAATCCCAGCTGGGCAGGGAACAATTCTCTTTTCCCCAAAAATCCCAGTCTGGGAGGGAGTGATTTCCCCCTTTCCCCAAAAATTCCACCTGGCCAGGGACCAATTCCCCTTTCCCCAAAATTCCCAGCCCGGAGGGAGCAGGAGCAGCGGGGACAGCGAGGTGCCACATGCTCCAGGTGGGAGTGGTGGCCCCTGAGGGCAGCAGGAATCCCAGGCAGGACATCCTGGAGGTGACAGAGGGACATGGGGACCCCGGGGGACACGAGGGGCTGGCAGTGGTGGCCTCAAGGGCTCTCATGCTTTGGGTCTTCTTACTTGGAAGCTCTGCAAAGAGAGGGATGCTCCGTGAGCCTCCAGGGCCAGCAGTGTCCCCAGGGAGCCCAGGGGACACAGGTGACACCCAGAGGACTCCAGTGGCACCGAGCTGCCCCTAAATTCCCCAGCACTGAGCAGGATTTAGGGGTGTGTTTGGGGTCTGTCACTGCACAGTTCTGGGTTGATGTTTTTGGGGTCAGTGGGGAGTGCTGGGGTGGGAGCAGAATTCCTCAAAACTCCCCTCCAGAATTCCCCAAAATTCTCCCAGAGCTCTCCTCCTCCTGCTGCTCCAGTGGATTTGGGGATGCTGAGAGGAGCTCAAGCAGTTTGGGGCAAGGAATGGGAGATTTGGCTGCTGGTACAGGGTTTTTAAAGAGATTTTTTTGAGGGGTTTAATTTTTTTAAAAAAATTTGCCTGTGGGAATTCTGGGGGTCCCCACGGTGTTCCCCGATGTCCCCACAATGTCCCTGCATTTTTCCCCACATTGTCCCCGCATTGTCTCCACATTGTCCCCGTGTTATCCCTGTGGTGTCCCCGCCGTGTCCCCACATTGTCCCCGCTGTGTCCCCACAGTAACCCCGCGTTATCCCCACATTATCCCCGCAGTGTCTCGTGGTGTCCCTGTGGTGTCCCCACATTATCCCCACGTTATCCCCACGTTGTCCCCACGGTGTCCCCACGT
Organism: Argya squamiceps; assembly: GCA_037834095.1. Taxonomy (NCBI): domain Eukaryota; kingdom Metazoa; phylum Chordata; class Aves; order Passeriformes; family Leiothrichidae; genus Argya; species Argya squamiceps. Next base: position 4,013,029 of record JBBMKD010000096.1, on the reverse strand, counting down.
TATCCCCGCAGTGTACCCTCAGTGTCCCCGTGGTATCCCTGCGGTGTCCCCACGGTGTCCCCGCCGTGTCCCCGCCGTGTCCCCACGGTGTCCCCATGGTGTCCCTGCCGTGTCCCCGCATTATCCCCACGTTATCCCCACATTGTCCCCGCGGTGTCCCCACGTTATCCCCACATTGTCCTCGCAGTGTCCCCTCAGTGTCCCTGCAATGTCCACGCAGTGTCCCCTCAGTGTCCCCGCAATGTCCCTGCAGTGTCCCCACGGTGTCCTCATGTTATCCCCACATTATTCCCGCAGTGTCCCCTCAGTGTCCCCGCGGTGTCCCTGTGGTGTCCCCGCATTATCCCCACGTTATCCCCACATTGTCCCCGTGGTGTCCCTGCGGCCCCACCGGCTGTAGTAGACAGAGAACACGTCCTCCTGCAGGATCTGCTGGGCCAGGATTCGGTCGAAGACGGGCGTGATGCCGTCGATGGCCTGGCCGGGGTAGCCCATGCCCAGCACGCCGTCGAAGCGGGCGAAGATGAAGGGGAAGGCGGGCAGGGCCGTGGCCTCGGCGAACACCTGGATGATCGGGATGTCCGACACCTGCACGGGGGGCACGGGGGTGTTGTGGGGTGCTGGGAGGGCTGAACCGCCCCAAAAAAATTCCTTACGTGTCTCCTGGCTGAGCCAGCGGGTCTAGGAGTGGGGATTTGAGGGATTTGGGGATTTTAGGTGTGTGGATTTGGAGGTTTCAGGTGTGTGGATTTGGGGATTTTGGGTGTGTGGATTTGGAGGTTTCAGATATGTGGATTTGGAGGTTTCAGATATGTGGATTTGGAGGTTTCAGATATGTGGATTTGGGGGTTTCAGGTGTATGGATTTGGGGGTTTGAGGTGTGTGGATTTGGGGGATTTTGTGGATTTTAGGTGAGTGGATTTGGGGGATTCTGTGGGTTCCAGGAGTGGGGATTTGAGGGATCTTGTGGGTTTCAGGTGTGTGGAATTTGGGGATTTTGGGTGTGGCGATTTGGGGGTTTGAGATGTGTGGATTTGGGAGTTTCAGGTATGTGGATTTGTGGATTTCAGATGTGTGGATTTGAGGGATTTTGTGGGTTCCATGTGTGTGGATTCTGTGGGTTCCAGGAGTGTGGGTTTTGAGAATTTCAGGTGTGTGGATTTGGGAATCCTGTGGGTTCCAGCTGTGTGCATTTTGGGGGGATTCTGTGGGTTCCAGGAGTGAGGAATTTGAGTGATTCTGTGGATTCCAGGTGTGTGAGTTTTGGGGGATTTCAGGTGTGTGGGTTTTGGGGAATCTGTGGGCCCCAGGAGTGAGGAACAGGGGGTTCTGTGTGTCCCAGGGCTCACCATGACGATGTCCTGGCTGAGGACGCCCTTGACGCTGCCGGTGCCGTAGCGGATGGCGAAGCCGGTGCCGTTGGCGATGTAAGTGCGCGACTTGGAGGAGTCATAGCGGCTGTGGGACACTGGGGGCAGCAAAAAGGGACATCCCAGAGGGGCACAGAGCATCTCTGTCCCCCCCAAAACAAACTGGGACCCACCCCGCCTCAATGCCAGGGGTCTGGATACCAACAGAGAGACCCCCCCATGAAAAAATCTATCAAAATTAAAATTAAAATTAAAATCAAAATCAAAATTAAAATGAAAATTAAGATTAAAACTAAAATAAAATAAAGATAAAGATAAAAAGAAAATCAATTATATTATAATGATAATATAATGATAATATAATTTAATATAATTTAACATAATTTAACATAATTTAATATAATTATAAATAATTGAGATGATGTTATAATCAATATATAATAATTAGTTTTAATTATGAGGATTTTAGAAAATATCAGCCCTCTCTGAGCAGCCCTGGGGGTGCAGGGACCAGCTGAGGTTTAGGGGGGCTCACCCACTATTCCAACACCCCCCTACTCACCGCAGGCGCTGTAGAGGGGGGAGCACTTGTAGGACGGCACCCACAGGTTGGCCGAGCCCGTGTCAAAGACCACCTTGAAGGTCTGCGGGGGGGTCCCGATGCTGATCTCGCCGAAATATTGGGTCTGGGGGGGGACAGGGAGCATCCCTGGGGGGCAGCTCGGGTGGGAAGGGGGTCACACCGAGCGGAGCTGGTGCTGGCGGGTGACACCGGGGTGACAAACCCCCGCGGGACAGAGCCACACTCACGTCCAGGTAGTTGGTGAGGAGGGTGGGAGCTGTCCCGTTGCGGGGACCGTCCCCTCCCGCTCGTGTCCCCCGGCGCAGCTCCGGGAACACCTCCCGCACCTTCACCCCCATCTCCTGCAGCGTCTGGCGGATGGAGGGCATCCTCCGCAGGGCGATCCTGGCGTGGGGGGCGAGGACAGAGATGGGGATCCACCTCCCCACCGCCCCAAAATTCCCCCGGCAGCCTCCAGCGGCATTCCCGGCCTCGGGAATCCGGCCGGGCGGCTCTAGATGGCAGCAGCTCCCCGCCGCTCCCACCGCGGGATGTGCCCGAGCCCACCCAAGGGTGGGAGCTCACCCAAGGGTGGGGAGCTCCCGGTGGGTGGGGGGCGGCAGGAGCCACCCACAACCCCCCGAGCTGAGTTATTTGGGGTTCGGGGCGCTCCCGAATTATTTAAATTTGGAAAGACCCCCCGGGCTGGTGGAGTCCCACCGTGACCATGCGGTGCTCGAGGAAGAGGAGTGAGGAAGAGCAGAGGAAGAGGAGGAAGGGGGTGAAGCAGCAAAGCCCCTCCTCGCCGAACCCCGGGAATAAAAGCGTGGGGACAGCGCCGTGAGGAGCTCGGGCTACCTCTGCAAAGCCTGGGCTGGCGAGGGGACAAAAGTGGCGCCCCAGGTGACGGCCAAGAGCAGCAGGTACCGCGCCAGCCTCCTGCCGGCTCCCAGCGCCATCGTGTGTGTCCCCCGCTGTCACCTCCCCGGCCCGCAGCTCCGGCCCAGCACATCCCGGAGGGGAGGAGGATTTTATAGCCCGGGATCCTCCATCCCTGTGGGATTCTCCTCCCCTGGCTGGGGGAGGGCTGGGAATGCCTTGGAGGGCACTGGGCAGGCTGGGAATGCCATGGGTGAGGCTGGGCAGGCTGGGAATGGCATGGAAATCATGGAACAGTGTGGGAATGCCATGGATAAGGCTGGGAATGCCATGGAGAGCACTGGGCAGGATGGGAATGCCATGGATGAGGCTGGATGGGCTGGGAATGGCATGGAGAATATTGGGCAGGCTGGGAATGCCATGGAAAACACCAGACAGGCTGGGAATGGCATGGATGGCATGGGGCAGGCTGGGAATGCCATGGAGAACTCTGGGCAGGCTGGGAATGCCATGGATGAGGCTGGGCAGGGTGGGAATGACATGGATAGCACTGGGAAGGCTGAGAATGGCATGGAGAGCACCAGACAGGGTGGGAATGACATGGATAGCACTGGGAAGGCTGGGAATGCCTTGGAGGGCACTGGGCAGGCTGGGAATGGCATGGAAATCATGGAACAGTGTGGGAATGCCATGGATAAGGCTGGGAATGCCATGGAGAGCACTGGGCAGGATGGGAATGCCATGGATGAGGCTGGATGGGCTGGGAATGGCATGGAGAATATTGGGCAGGCTGGGAATGCCATGGAAAACACCAGACAGGCTGGGAATGGCATGGATGGCATGGGGCAGGCTGGGAATGCCATGGAGAACTCTGGGCAGGCTGGGAATGCCATGGATGAGGCTGGGCAGGGTGGGAATGACATGGATAGCACTGGGAAGGCTGAGAATGGCATGGAGAGCACCAGACAGGGTGGGAATGACATGGATAGCACTGGGAAGGCTGGGAATGCCTTGGAGGGCACTGGGCAGGATGGGAATGCCATGGATGGCACTGGGCAGGATGGGAATGGCATGGAAATCATGGGACAGGGTGGGAATGACATGGATGAGGCTGGGAATGGCATGGAGAGCACTGGGTAGGATGGGAATGCCATGGATGAGGCTGGATAGGCTGGGAATGACATGGAAAACGTTGGGCAGGTTGGGAATGGCATGGAAAACACCAGACAGGCTGGGAATGCCATGGATGGCACTGGGCAGGCTGGGAATGGCATGGAAAACACCAGACAGGCTGGGAATGCCATGGATGGCACTGGGCAGGCTGGGAATGCCATGGAAAACATCAGGAAGGTGGCCAGGACAGTCCCCACAGAGGGTGGCAGGGCCAGGACCCTCCCTGTGCCCAGTGGGGACGGGACAAGGGGAACTGTGGATATTTGGGAGATGGGATCCCACATTCCTTGGGGTTGATTGCTCCCGAATTACTCCAGGGACCGTGAGGGACACAAACCCCTGCTGCTGCCAGCCGGGAGAGGTGCTGGGTGGTAGCACAGGTGTGGGTGACATCCTGGCCAGGGAGATGTCCCCAAACTCCACCTGCAGAGGAATGATGGGATTTTCCCTACAGGAATGGGAATGGCCAAGGCCACTCGGCCCCGTTGACACCGACTGAAGACCCCCCCCAGCCCCCTCTGCCCTTCTGGGGGTGCTCTGGGGAACCCCCCCAGCCCCAGCTCTGTTAAACCAGGCCTGGAGCTTGGAGCAGAGAACGGCCAAACTCATCTCAGCTGCTCCATATGGGGTCAGATCCCGGCGTTTGGGAAGGGAGGAGCTGCTCAAACCCCTCAGGAACTGCCAACTGCACCCCTGACCCCCCCTCAGGTCGCTGTGTCCCCCCTGGGGGACAGGACAGGGGGTGCTGCACCAACCCCGTGGCTCCCAGGGTCTCCTGACCTCAGGAATCTCGGTGGAAAATTACTCCAGAGGCAATAAAAATGTTCTTGGATGAACCCCACAAACCCCACTCACCCTCCCCTCCATGGGATTTGCTCAAGGCTCTGCTGTCACCCCAGTCCGGGGGACTCCCCACAAACTGCCAACAGCTTTCCCCCCCAAATCTGGAGGATTAACGCCTCATTCCCGGCGGGATTTTGGCTGCCAGGGCACTGCTGACCCCGGCCGACCCCAGGGCTCAGCCCCACGGGGCTCTGCCCCCATCCCTGACGTCTTTTCCCACGCAGGACCCGTGTCCCTGCGTCACTCCGGGGAGCCTCGTGGCCCGGCGCAGGTTGTGGGGCGGGAGCGGGGTCAGCGACGTGAGAGGGGCTGGCAGGGAGCCCGCGGCCATAAATCCCTGCCCGGGGCACCCCGCGGGCTCTGCCGGCTTTGCCGAGATCCGTTTCCCCACAGGAAAAGCTGAGGGGCTTCAAAGGAAAAAGGGGGTGCGGGGATGTGGGGCCGTGGGGATCTGATTTTTTCAGCTCCTGCTGATCCAGGGTGGGATGCCCGAGGATTTGGGATGCTCTGGGCACGGCTTTGGCACAGCTGGAATAGCTGGACCTCTCTCCTGTGGGGAATCCAGAGTGGGATAAGATGTGGGATGAGGGAACCAGAGGGGCACAACCCTTCCCCGCCCCAAAACCCCCTTGGATGGGAAAATGGGGAAAAATCACTTCCCTGAATCCATCAGAGAGCCAAGGGCTGCTGCTTTGGGGTCTCTGGGGATTTGGGGTGCTCTGGGCAAGGTTTTGGCACAGCTGGACCCCTCTCCTGTGGGGAATCCAGAGGGGGATAATTTGGGAAGTGCTGTGGGATGAGGGGTACAACCCATCCCACTGGGATGGCCCCAAAACCCCCTTGGATGGGAAAATGGGGAAAAATCACTTCCCCAATCCACCAGAGAACCAAGGACTGCTGCTTTGGGGTCTCTGGGGATTTGGGATGCCCTGGGCACAGTTTTGGCACAGCTGGACCCCTCTCCTGTGGGGAATCCAGAGTGGGATAAGCTGTGGGATGAGGGAACCAGAGGGGCACAACCCTTCCCTGCCACTGGGATGGTCCCAAAACCCCCTTGAATGGAAAAATGGGGAAGAAATGAGGAACAGTGACTTCCCCAAATCCATCAGAGGGCTTTGGGGTGGCCACTGGGGTCGTTTTCCCAGCTCCAGGGCTCTGGGATGTCCCCAGCACTTTCCCAGTGCCAGGAAAATCCTCCCAAGGAATTTCCCACTCCCCTCTGCCAGCCCAGAGCTGGAGCTGAGATGGAAAAGGGTTAAAAAAAACCCTGAAAAAGTGGTTTTGTGGGGGATCAGAGGGACAGGGACACGGGAGGGAAGGGGATGGGGACATCAGGCAGCTCTGGGTTCATTCCCAGCCCTTCAGATCCTGAACTCTTCCCGTGCAGCCCCAAAACTTCCCTGAACTTGGGTTTTCTAACACAGAGGATTCCAGGGCACCAGGGAAAGGCAGAAATCCCTCACTGGATCCACGTGGGGACCCTGCTGCAAAAGGTTCCAGAAGCAAAAGGTTTGAAGCAAAAGTTTGCTCCAAAATCCCAGGATTTTGTCCAATTGTAGATCCCATCAAGAGCAGCTCCTCTGGAAATAGCAGGGAATCCATCCCCTGTCGTTTTCCTGCCTGTTTTTCAGGGAGAATGGAAGGAAAAACATTTCCCAGAGAGGAAAAAATCACCTTCCTGATGGATAAATTCCTCCCTCTCTCCTGTCAGGCTGAGTGGCTGCTTGCCTGAAAATAAAATCCGAATTTTTTAGCTCTTCCCGCTCCAAACAAAATCATTGGGAAGTTTTGATTTCTCGAGGGATCTTTTAGAGCAGCACAGAAAATAAAAAAAAGGAGGTGATTTTCTGCTCTTCCCACACATTTTCCACACTTTCCCAATCCAAGTTTTTTCTTCCTGCTGGTGAAAAACACACGAGGCTGGTGAGGATCCTCATTCCGGGTGACTGAAAATCTCTGGAGTAAAAAAACCAACTTTTGGGAAGGGCTTAGGGGAGGCTCTGGGTGGCACCAGCACCGGGGGAATTCGGGGATTGACGTCAGGGCAAACCCAGAGCTTGTGCTCAAAACCAAAACTCTGCCAGGGAGAGGATTTACAGAGCTGGGGGAAGGAAATGTTCCCGGCAAAAATCTCCCAGAGAGGAGCTCACAGAAATTCTCTGAGGATTTTCCAAGTGTGGAAAAGCTCCAGGAAGTGTCTGGGTGGGGTTTGGAGCAACCTGGGATAAGGGAAGGTGTCCCATGGCAGGGAGTGGGGTGGGATGGGCTTGAAGATCCCTAAAACACAAATAATTCTGTGATTCCCTGGTCCCTCAGTGCCATCCTGGGATTGGTTTTCCCACCTGGGCACGTTTCCTGCTCCTCCACGCTGGTTTCCACAGGGATGGGGGCCCTAAACCTCAGGAATCTCCTCATCCTGAGCAGCTCTGGGAATCTTCCTCTTCCTCCTGGTGAAGGCCTAAAAATCAATTTTCCTCACCAGGAAAAAGTGGGGAATTTTCAGCTGGAGTGAAGCAAAATGGGAATAAGGCACTGAGGAGACTCTAACCCTTCCAGATTCCTGCCAGGAATCTCATTTTCCCTTCCTGCTGCCATCAAAAACCAGGATCCCCTTCCCTGAGCTGGGATTTGGGTGCCCAAATGAGCCCAGGGATGGTCCCAGCCCTGGTTTCACCCAGAGCACACCTGGGCTGGTGACAATGGGGCACAGCCAGGTGACAACGGGCACAGCCAGGTGACAACAGGCACAGCCAGGCGACAATGAGCACAGTCAGGTGACAACGGGTACAGCCAGGTGACAATGAGCACAGCAAGGTGACAACAGGTACAGCCAGGTGACAATGAGCACAGTCAGGTGACAACGGGTACAGCCAGGTGACAATGAGCACAGCAAGGTGACAACAGGCACAGCCAGGTGACAACGGGTGCAACCAGGTGACAACAGGCACAGACAGGTGACAATGAGCACAGCAAGGTGACAAGGGGAACAGGCAGGTGACAATAGGCACAGACAGGTGACAACAGGCACAGCAAGGTGACAAGGGGCACAGCCAGGTGACAACAGCCACAGTCAGGTGACAATGGGCACGGTCAGGTGACAACAGGCACAGCCAGGTGACAATGAGCACAGCAAGGTGACAACGGGTACAGCCAGGTGACAATAGACACAGCCAGGTGACAACAGGCACAGTCAGGTGACAATGAGCACAGCAAGGTGACAGTGAACACAGTCAGGTGACAATGAGCACAGCAAGGTGACAAGGGGCACAGCCAGGTGACAACGGGCACAGCCAGGTGACAATGAGCACAGCAAGGTGACAAGGGGCACAGCCGGGTGACAACAGGTGCAGCCAGGTGACAACAGGCGCAGCCAGGTGACAGCAGACACAGAGCCACCATCTCCCGTGGGGCTCCAGAAGGAACAGTTTCAGCTCAAGCTTGTTAATTAATTCCTGCTCGTTAAGGAGGGCTGTGTGCAGGGAGCAGCTTTGATGTGATTGCTTTTGGGTTTAATTAAACTGCAGCGTCCCCAGAGCCTGGCCGGGATCCACCTCAGCCCGTGGAGAGGTGGCTGATCCAACCTGTTCTCCTGGGAGAGGGATTTCGGCAGCCTGGGTGGAAAAACTCCTCTAAAATCACCTGAGGGGACACTGGGGAAGATCCTCTCCTGGGGAGGGACCTGTGCCACCTCCAGTGCTGGCCATGGAAGGGCTGTGTCACCCACAGGGACATGAGAAGGTCCCTGTGTCACCTCCAGCCATGGGAATGTCCCTGTGCCACCCCCAGCCATAGGAATGTCCCTGTGTCACCTCCAGCCATGGAAAGGTTCCTGTGGAGGTTCCACCTCCAGGCACAGCCATGAGAAGGTCCCTGTGTCATCTTCAGCCATGGGAAGGTCCCTGTGTCACCTTCAGCTGTGGAAAGGTCCCTGTGCCACCTGCAGTTGTGGGAAGATCCTTGTGCCATCAGGGACATGAGAAGGTCCCTGTGCCATCTCCAGCCATGGGAATGTCCCTGTGCCACTTCCAGCCAAGGGAATGTCCCTGTGCCACCTCCAGTGCTGGCCATGGAAGGGCTGTGTCACCCACAGGGACATGAGAAGGTCCCTGTGTCATCTTCAGCCATAAGAAAGGCCCTGTGCCATCTCCAGTGCTGGCCAAGGGAAGGTTCCTGTGGAGGTGCCATCTCCATGGCAATGTCACTGTGCCACCTCCAGTCTTGGCCAGGGGAATGTCCCTGTGTCACCTCCAGCCATGGGAAGGTTCCTGTGCCATCTCCAGACATGGCCAGGGGAAGATTCCTGTGTCACCTCCAGCCATGGGAATGTCCCTGTGCCATCTCCAGCCATGGGATTGTCCCTATGCCACCCTCAGCCATGGGAATGTCCCTGTGTCGCCCCCAACCATGGGAATGTCCCTGTGCCACCTCCGGTGATGGAAATGTCCCTGTGCCACCCCCAGCCATGGCCACCATGCCTCTCAGTGACATTAGGAGGTGCCAGCACTGGGACAACCCCGCCCATGGGAAAGGAGCCGAGTCTGAGCTCGCTCTCAGACATTCTTTTTTTATTAAATTAAATCTTTCACAGAAAAGAATTAAATAACTGCAAGAATTCCAGAATCCAGCCTGGCACAGCCCTTGGACCCTGGAGCCTGGCTCAGGAGCTCCGTGGGACAGTGAGGGGACACCGTCCCTGCTGGGGGGTAGCTCTGGCCAGCGCTGAGGGTCCTGGGGACAAGAGAGTCACCAGCTCTTGGGGACAGCCGGACCTGGGGCTCTGTCACCCTGTCCCATCACAGCCACTCGGCCCAGAACTGCTCAGGTCACACCATGGAGCCACTGTCCCCCATTTTCTGCAGGAGCTGTGACAGGGACAGACCAGGATTAGCGGGAAAATCCAGCTCTGGGGACACCAGGGTGACATTTCCTGTGCCATCCCATCCGTGGGGACGGGACTGATCCCCTCTGGGGCACAGGGGGGATGGATCCCAGCCAGGGATTGCCCACCCCGAGGGGCACAGGGGAGGATCCCAGCCAGGGATTGAAGGCCCCCAGGGGCACAGGGGATGGATCCCAGCCAGGGATTGCCCACCCCGAGGGGCACAGGGGGTGGATCCCAGCCAGGGATTGAAGGCCCCCAGGGGTCCCCAGCCCCTTCTCACCTGGCTCAGCAGGGGGATGTTTGCAAACGAGCCCAAAAACCCGAAAGCCACCGGGAAGAAACTCCTGTGTGGAAACAAAAGGCCCCAGTGAGCTCTGGGGAGGAGGATCCCATCCCAGGGATCTCATCCTGAGGATCCCATCCCAGGGATCTCATCCTGAGGATCCCATCCCGAGGATCCCATCCTAAGGATCTCGTCCCAGGGATCCCATCCCAAAGATCTCATCCCAAGGATGCCCTACCCAGGATCTCATCCTGAGGATCCCATCCTGAGGAATCCATTATGAGGTTCCCATTATGAGGATCCCATCCCAAAGATCTCATCCCAAGGATTCCATCCTAAGGATCCCATCCCAAGGATCCCATCCCAAAGATCTCATCCCAAGAATCCCATCCCAAGGATCCCATCCCAAAGATCTCATCCCAAGAATCCCATCCCAAAGATCTCATCCCAAGGATCCTATTGTAAGGATCTCATCCCAAGGGTCTCATGTGGAGCAACCCATCCTGATGAACCCATCCCAGGAATCCCCTACTGCGTATCCCATCCCAAGGATCCCCTACCCAGGATCTCATCCTGAGGCTCTCATCCCAGGGATCCCATCCTGAGGATCCCATTGTGAGGATCCCATTCTGAGCATCGCATCCCAAGGATCTCCTACGCAGGATCCCACCCCAAGGATCCCATCCCAAGGATCCCATCCCAGGGATCCCACCCAAGGATCCCACGCCACACCTGAAGAGGGAGATGAAGCCGTAGGCCTCCAGCAGCATCCCCAGGATGGGCCACCTCATGAGGACCACCAGCAGCCCCCCGAAGAAGAAGCTGGTGCCCTTCAGCTTGGGCCGCTGGAAGAAGAAGGTGAAGGTCCTCCGGAAGCCGATGATGAAGACCAGCCCGGAGAGGAAGAGGAGCTGGGAGGAGGGAGGGGAGAGGGTCAGGGCAGCTCCTTGATCCCCCTGTGGGGACCCCCAGCCCGGCCCTACTCACGTTCCCAAAGGCCAGGAGCACCGAGTCGAAGTACAGCAGGATCCCAAAGAGGAGGAAGAAGAGGCCGAAGCCCACCAGGCCCACTCCGATCCCTGGGGAAAATGGGAGAGCAGGGGAAAAGGCTTGTCTCCACATCCCAAACCCCAGCACCTCCCTGCCCTTTTCCTTCCCAAAAAAATGGGGTAAAATGGGCTAAAAATGAGGCAAAAGGGGTAAAAAGCTGTCATTTCTTCTCGGTGCAGCTAACAAACAATTTATAAATTCCCATATGAAGCTGTTTTGAGAATGAGAAGTTCCTTCAACACAACAATCTATTCTGAGGATGAAAAATAAGTGAAAAATAATATTATCCCTGTGATAACAAGGGATTTGTCCCAACGAGAATCAGTAAAGAAAATATGTAAACAATCCCAGAATGGATAGATTTGATGGACAGGTAAAACGCCTCTTACTAATAATAAATAGAATAGAATAATTAGACAATAATTAACATAGAATTGAAGGACATAGAATAATTAACAAGAAAGCTATTAACCAATTAGAATTACCCTCGAGGTTTGTAAAAACTGTATAAAAGGCAGCATGTGGAAATAATAAGGAAGATTTCTGAACTTTTACTCTGTGTTATCACGGTCCCAACAACAAAAAAACCTTTTGGATTTTTTTCCCCAAACCTCAGGAACAGCCTTTGCACCCAGGCCAGGCCTGGAGGAGACCCAGAAACCCCCGAGATAAATCAGGAACCACAAAGGAAAAAAATCAATGTGCAAATCCCGTCCAGCTTTTCCCTGAGCTTTTCCCTTTCCCTTTTTCCTCCAGGAAAGGCTGGAGACGATCCTGGGAAATCTCCCCACCCTCAGCTCATCCCCTTTTCCATCTCCCAGCCCCATCCAGCAGCTCCCAGCTGGGATTGGGAGCTGCCAAACGTCCCCACGGATCCCTCAGGGTCAGGAATTCCATCTGGGGACAGGAATTCCCACGGGGACACGGCCACCCCGGGGCTGCTTACGCTGGAAGTCACTCAGGGAGACCATCCTGGGGCTGGGCGAGGCCGGGTGAGGGTGGCCCCACTGGCAGGGTGACCCTTGGAAAAGCCCTTTAGTCTCCCCACGTCATCCTGGGAATCATTAACGGCCCTGGGAACGCCCACGGCGCCACCGCCGGGGGACACGGTGGCTTCAGAGGGGACACGGTGGGTTCAAAAGGGACACGGTGGCTTTAGAGGGGACATGGTGGCTCCAAGAGGGACATGGTGGCTCCAAGGGGGACACAGTGGTGCCAGAGGGGACACGGTGGCTCCAGAGGGGACATGGTGGCTTCAAGGGGAACATGGTGGGTCCAAAAGGGACATGGTGGGTCCAAAAGGGACACGGTGGCTTTAGAGGGGACATGGTGGCTCCAAGGGGGACACAATGGCTTTAGAGAGGACATGGTGGGTCCAAAAGGGACACGGTGGGTCCAGAGGGGTCATGGTGGCTCCAGGGGGGACACAGTGGCTTTAGAGGGGACATGGTGGGTCCAAAAGGGACATGGTGGCTTTAGAGGGGACACGGTGGCTTCAGAGGGGACATGGTGGGTTTGGAGGGGACCTGGTAGCTCCAGAGGGGACACAGTGGTTCTAGGGGGACACAGTGGCTCCAGAGGGGACATGGTGGCTTTAGAGGGGACACGGTGGCTCCAGGAGAACACAGTGGCTTGTGGCCACCAGACCCTGCTGGTCCTGCTCTCCCTGTCCCTGTGAAATGAGTTCCCTGGGATGGGATGGGATGGATCCCTAAAACAGGGAAAACCAGGGAGATTGTGGCTTCCTTGGGGTGGCCGAGTGGCACTGAGGGGACAGCGGGGGTCCCTGCTGTGTCCCCAGGAGTCACAGCTGATGTGGATTCCCATGGATTCCCATGGATCCCCAGGATCCAGTGGATTCCCACGGATCCCCATGGATTCCCATGGATCCCCGTGGATTCCCATGGATCCCGAGGATCCAATGGATCACCACAGATTCCAGTGGATCCCCGATGATTACCATTGATCCCCATTGGTCCAGTGGATTCCCATGGATCCACATGGTTTCCGAGGATCCAGTGGATTCCCACGGACTCACGTGGATCCAGTGGATTCACACGGATCCCCATGGATTCCCATGGATTCCAGTGGATGCCCATGGATACAAAGGATCCAGGGGATCCCCACAGGTCCCAATGATCGAGTGGATCCCCACGGATTCCCATGGCTCCCAGGCTGCTCCATGGGAAAGGAGACTTTTGGGAATGTCGAGGCCCCCGGGATTTGCTGGTTGGTGTGGAAATATCAGCTCCTCCAGACCCAATGTCACCTCTGTCACCCCAGAGCCACCCAAACCCAGCCATTCCCGAGATTTATCCCACAAACTGCCCAGGGATGGGAATTTTATCCCTGCACAAGCACCAAAACCAAGCAGGAAAACAAATCCAAAAAAAAACCAGGGAGAGGGAGGCAGAGCTGCCTCTGGAGCCCCCTCACCCCCTGCTTCTCCAACCTAAAATTCAATCCATATCCAAACTCACCCCTGGAAAAAAAAAAGGCAGAAAAACGTTGATTCATAGATATTTTTATTTCTCTACTGCTAGGAAAATATCCCAGAAAACCGAAGCCCTCCCACCCCACCCTCCCCGAATGCATAAATAGATTTATTTCCTCCCGATGCAAATCCTTCCCGGGTTAACAAGTCACTGCTTTATGAAGTGTTTATGAAAAAATAATAACCAAAATAAAATTAATTAATTAATTAAGGTTTGGTTTCCTTTTTTAAAATTATTATTATTATTAATATATTTTTTTAAAATAAAATAAAACCACGGCCGGGTCACACCTTGGGGACAGCAGCTGGTGGCTTTGGGAAGAGTGGGATGGGAGTTTTGGGATGCTCCTCATCCTCTCTGGATCCTGGAGATGGGAATTGCTGCCCCACAGCCACCCCAGGATGTCCCCAAAATGTCCCCAGAGTAACGGGGGGGGGTCTGCCCCAGTGACCCGAGAAGGGGACACAGGGAAATAAACTCATCCTCTCTTCAAACTTACAGTCTCTGTATATTTTTTTTTTATTTTAAATAAATTTGCTTTTTTAATAAAGCAGAAAAAATAGATATATTTTTTAAATAGTTTTTTTTCCTTGTTTTTTTCCCCTTTTTTTTTCTCTTTTTTTTTCCTTTTTATTTTATTTCCTTCCCCCTCTGATAAATTGGCAAAGAACCTTTTTTTTTATTTTTCTTTCTGTTGGCGGGGCTGGCGCCAACAAATCCTGCAGAGAAGAGAGAGAGAGAAAGAGAGAGAGGGCCCTGCACGAGCTTTTTTTTTTTCCCGGGAAAAGAAGAGGAAAAACCAAATATAGATATATATTATAAATGTAGAATTTCCATCAAACATATATATTAAGGCATGTAAATAGCAAAATAAAGGGCCAGCTTTATGAGCTAAAGGGGGGCTCAGGAATTTAGGGATTTAGGGCTCCAGGGATCCTACAAGTATTGCTAAGTTGGGGTTGGGATGCAGGGAGGTCCTGGTGGGGTTTGAGGTTGGGCCAGGAGGGATTTGGGATTTGGGATTTGGGATTTGGGATCCAGCTCCTGGCTCCATCCACCCTCACATCCTTCCAGGGATTCTGCTTTTTCTTTCTCCCCCACCCTCCAGGATGATAAAGAAAAGGGGGAATTTTGCTACAGGAAATCCGAACCGCTGGAAGAGGCTCCAGAGGGATTTTTTTTGGAGGGTGACGGCGGGGTGGGGACAGCCCAGGTGACACCACTGTCCCCAAACCCTCCCGAGGGGGGTCCCTGCTGACCCCACAGCTCCGTTATCCCACCTGACACCCCAATCCCCTGCTCTGCTCCCACCCAACACATCCAACATCCCCATCCCTGCCCAGAGCTCCCACTCCGCGCTTGGGGAGCCCTCAGGAGCACCTCTGTGTCCCCGCAGTGCCACCTCCGTGTCCCCACAGTGCCACCTCCGTGTCCCCACAGTGCCACCTCCGTCCTTCCCGTCCCCTTCCTCCTGGGGCTGAGCCACCGCCGGTGACACAGACGGGTTCCAAAAATCGGGATCAGAGCTCAGGGAAGGGAAACGAGGAGCCGAGGAGGATCATCCAGGTGCGCTGGAAGGTGGGAGCACCATCCCTGGAGAGCCCCTTCAGTCCCAGGAGTCCTCTGCGTGCCGGTGGCCGCTGTCACAGCCGTGTCCCCGTGGCCCTGGTGGCTCCTTGGGGACATCCCCCAGCCCTCAGCCGTCCGTCTCCTCGGGGCTGGGCTCCCGTCGGTGCCGCCTCTCCCGGTGGTGTCGCCGCCGGAGGGAGGGAAGAGGGTCCGGGAGAGCCGCAGGACGGCGGCGACAGGTTCGGTGTCACCTCAGGAGGGGACTAAAAGGTGGCCCCGTGGAACTTGATGGCGCCGGCAGCAGCCAGGGCTTGAGCTGGGGACAAGGGGGGTGGGGGGGACAGGACTGAGCTGGGGGGGGGGGTCACCCCCCCCCCCCCCCCCCGTGGGAAACGTGGCGGGAATTTGGCTCCAGATGAACCGGGGGGAAGTTGTGACCCCCCAAAAATTCATGCTGGGCCCCCCCTTTTCCCACCTCGGTGGTGGCGGTGGTGGCGGGGGGGACACTCGGTCCATGGAGGAGCCGGGGCTGACGTGGCAGCGAAGGGGTGGAGGGGAGGGGGGTATGACGTCAGAGAGAAGAGGTGCTTACGTCACAGGCTCACACCCGCATGAGGTGGCTGCTGTCGGCGGCCCGGGGCGGCTCGGACGACAGCGGGTTGGCCGGTGGAGTCGGGGAGGCTGGGGAGGTGGGAGGGCTGGGGGTAGCGCACTGAGCTGGAAACGAGAAACCGGAGAGGGCAGTGAAGGAGGGGACGGCGGGCAGGGGACAGCGCGGAGGGGACAGCGCAGAGGGGACAGCGGGGCTGGGCAGGGGCAGGGGACAGCGGGGCTGGGCAGGGGCAGGGGACAGCGGGGGCGGGACAGCGGCAGGGGACAGTGAGAATGGGACAGCTGGCAGGGGACGGCGGGCAGGGGAC
>JBBMKD010000096.1:3819132-3831583 GCA_037834095.1 Argya squamiceps | reverse complement strand
GGTGTGGGGGATCCCGAGGTGGAGATTGTGGGGATTGTAGGGTTTTCCTGGGATAGCAGGTTGTTGCTGAAATAGGAGTGTTTTCCTGGGATGGGAGGGTTTTCTTAAAATCTGAGGGTTTTCCTGGAATCCGAAGGTTTTCCTGGGATGGGAGGGTTTTCCTGAAATACGAGGGTTTTCTTGCAATCTGAGGGTTTTCCTGAAATCTGAGGGTTTTCCTGGGATTGGAGGGTTTTCCTGAAATCCGAGGGTTTTCGTGGGATATCAGGCTCTTCCTGAAATCTGAGGGTTTTCCTGGGATAAGAGGGTTTTCCTGGGATAAGAGGGTTTTCCTGGGATACCAGGCTGTTCCTGAAATCCGAGGGTTTTCCTGGGATGGGAGGGTTTTCCTGAAATCCGAGGGTTTTCTTAGGACACGAGGGTTTCCCTGAAATGAGTTTTCCTGGGATGCCACACTGTTTTTGGGAAATGAAGCTGTTCCTGGGATATGAGGCTTTTCCAGGGGTGGGAGGATTTTCCTGAGATATTGAGAGTTTTCCTGGGATACGAGGATTTTCCTGTGGTGGGAGAGTATTCCTGGAATATGAGTTTTCCTGGGATTATGAGGGTTTTCCAAGGACAGCAGGTTGTTCCTGGGATGGGAGGGTTTTCCTGAAATCCGAGGGGTTTCCGGGAATACCAGGCTGTTCTTGGGATATCAGGCTTTTCCTTGGGATGGGAGGGTTTTCCTGGGATATGAAGCTTTTCCTGGGATATGAAGCTGTTCCTGGAATACAAAGCTTTTCCTGGGATGCCAGGCTTTTCCTGGGATGCCAGGCTGTTCCTGGAATACAAAGCTTTTCCTGGGATGCCAGGCTGTTCCTGGGATGCCAGGCTTTTCCAGGGGTGGGAGGGTTTTCCTGGGATGCCAGGCTTTTCCTGGGATGCCAGGCTGTTCCTGGGATGCCAGGCTGTTCCTGGGATGTCAGGCTTTTCCTGGAATACAAAGCTTTTCCTGGGATGCCAGGCTTTTCCGGGGTTATGAGGCTGTTCCTACGATTCCAGGGCCATTCCCACCTCCCTAAACCCAACACCCCCCCCGAGGGTGACACTCTGGGAGCAGCGATGTCCCCATGTGCCACCCCCTGTCCCTCCCAGCAGCCTCCTGCTGCCATTTCTGGGATGTTATTCCCTAAAAAAACCACATTTCCACGAGGTGGGGAGCACCTGGCCAAGGTTTGGGCCGGGATTTTTGCTGGGGAAAAGCGGCTTTGGAAGCGTTTCCTTGGAGCTTTTCCCAGCGGAAGGAGGGAGGGTTTAAATGGGATTTTTTGGGGGGAAAAATCCTTCCCTATGAAGGTGATGAGCTTTCCCCACCCCTGGAATTGCCCAAGGCTGGGCTGGACGGGATTTGGAGCCGCCAGAATCAGCAGAATCCGCTCCAAACCCACCAGCACCGCCGCCTTTTCCAGCCGCTTCTCCCCTCGCTTAATCCTTGTTTTGTTCACAGCGATGGGATTTTTATTTTTTAATTTTTTTTCCCCGATCCTCCTGCATCTCCGCGGGCAGGGAGGGCGATAACGCGGTTCCTGTTCTCCCTGCTCGTCTGGGAGGCCAGAGATAAAAAACCGCAGCCGGGAGCAGCCAAGAGCTCCGGGCTGCGGCCGCCTCTTATCTCTGCCTCTCTCCGGCTGCGTTTTAATGAGGGCTGGGAAATCAGCCTGGTGTGCTCAGCCCGGCGCTCCCAGCCTCTGCAATTGTTGTCTCGACTCTGGATTTGGGTTTTTTTTACTTCTGGAGTTGTTGTTTTGCCTCTGGAATTGTTGTTTCTCCTCTGGAATTGTTGTCTCGGCTTTGGAATTGTTGTTTCTCCTGTGGAGGAATTGTTCTTCCTCTGGAGTTTTTGTTCGTCCTCTGGAATTGTTGTTTTGCCTCTGGAATTGTTGTCTCAGCTCTGGAATTGTTGTTTTGCCTCTGGAGTTGTTGTTTCTCCTCTGGAATTGTTGTTTTGCCTCTGGAGTTGTTGTTTTGGTTGGGAAGGGAATCCCAAACCTCTCTGGGATGCTCAGGGAATCCTGGATCTCGCTAGGATGCTCAGGGAATCCTGGACTTCTTTTGGGATGCTCGGGGAATTCTGAACTTTTTCTGGAATGCTCAGGGAATCCTGGATCTCTCTGGGAAGCTCAGGCAATCCTGGATCTGTGGGATGCTCAGGAAATCCTGAGCTTTTTCTGGGATGCTCAGGGAATCCCAAATCTCTCTGGGAAGCTCAGGCAATCCTGGATTTGTGGGATGCTCAGGAAATTCTGAGCTTTTTGGGGATCCTCAGGGAATCCTGGATCTCTCTGGGATCCTCAGGCAATCCTGGATCTCTCTGGAAAGTTCAGGGAATCCTGGATCTCTCTAGGATGCTCTGGGAATCCCAAACCTCTCTGGAATGCTCAGGGAATCCTGGATTTCTCTCTGGGAATACTGGGGTTTCACAGCTCCCCACTGCAGGCACTGCAGCAGCGCTGATCACAGAATTTCCCAAAATTTGGAAGCAAATTCCACTTGGAAGCTTTCCCTGGAACCCTCAGCGATGGTTTTGAGAGGGCTCAGATTATCCCTCAGGAAGGAGATCCTGGGGATGGCTCTGGAAAAACCAGGCAGCAACAGGCAGGAGGGGAATATTCAGAGTGTTCTGGGGATTCACCTGCCTGGATGGATTGGGAAATTCCATGGAATTCCCTGTGTGGGAGGAAAAACAAGCCCAAAATTCTGCAAATCATAAAAAAAAAAAGGTGGCAGGGAGATAAATCCCCAAAAATCAGCTTTTTCCTCCCTCGCCATCCCCTTTTCTACCCGGAATGTTCCTGATCTGCCGTTGGAAATGTGGGATTTGGGAACTGAGATCTGCAGGCACGGGCTGGGCTCAGCTCCTGCTGCAGCCCGGAGCTGCTGCCAGGGGCTGGAGCTGCTCCCAAAAATGCAGAGAAGCTGCAGCCCAGTGCAGTCAGGGGGGTTAAAAACCTGGATTTTCCAAAGGGAAGGACAATCCAGCTGGAATTCCACCTCCCCAGTCAGTCCAGGATTTCTCCAGGGGCAGAGCTCAGCTTTTTTCCCCTCCCAGTGGAATTTGGACAATTCCAAATGTTCTATTAACCCCCATGGCCTGAGGGATGGAATGAGATCACCCCAAGATTTTCTGGCTAAAATCATGGATTTGAAATTTCCAGATTAAAATCACAGATTTGAGATTTCCTGGATAAAATCATGGATTTGAAATTTCCAGACTAAAATCATGGATTTGAGATTTCCTGGATAAAATCATGGATTTGAAATTTCCTGGCTAAAATCATGGATTTGATATTTCCTGGTTGAAAATCACATATTTGAGATTTCCTGGTTGAAATCATGGATTTGAAATTTCCAGACTAAAATAAGGAATTTGAGATTTCCTGGATAAAATCATGGATTTGAAATTTCCAGACTAAAATAAGGGATTTGAGATTTCCTGGATAAAATCATGGATTTGAGATGTCCAGACTAAAATCATGGATTTGAGATTTCCTGGCTGAAAATCACAGATTTGAGATTTCCTGGCTAAAATCATGGATTTGAAATTTCCAGACTAAAATCATGGATTTGAGATTTCCAGACTAAAATAAGGGATTTGAGGCTTCCCAGGTGAAAATCACAGATTTGAGGCTTCCTGGCTAAAATCACAGATTTGAGATTTCCTGGCTGAAAATCACAGATTTGAGATTTCCTGGCTAAAATCATGAATTTGAGACTTTCTGTGTCACCCTCGGGGGGGAGGTTTTGTGTTTAGGGGGGTGGGAATGACCCAGGAATCCCAGGAAAACCTTCATATCCCTGGAAAAACCTGGAATCCCTCCCTGCCCTCCACAGGAGCTGCCTCGGGCTGACACAAACCCCGGAGGTGACAACTTTGTCCCCTGCGTGTGACACATTCCTGGCTGTGGGATGCCTCAAATCCATGGTTTTTCACCCAGAAAACCTCAAATCCATGGTTTTTCACCCAGAAAACCTCAAATCCATGATTTTCAGCGAGTGGAGCTGTGGCCTCTCCCGGGAGCAGAGGGATTTTAGGGAATCAGGCCGAGTTTTTTCCATCCTGTAGGTGCAGGGGGGATTCTCAGGATCCACATCCCGCTGGAAAATCCCTCACTGGGAGCTCTGGGAAAGGCTCATCCCCCCAAAAAATCCCATAAAAACAGCTCTGCTCCATCCAGGGCACAGAGTGTGTCATTCCCAGCGCCCTTCCCGGCGGGAATGATCGATAATTAATTCCTCATTAACGCCTCCTCCCCGCCTTTCCCCGCTCCAAGGGCAGCGGGATGGGCACGGGACGCTCCCGGGAATGTCAGAAGGGTTCGATCTCCCAAATCCACGCGGTTTTCCCATAAATTGTGGGATCGGAAGGACACAGAGGATGAGGGAGCTCATCCCAACCAGTTCCCCTCCCAGTGGGAAATTGGGAATGCTGGAGGAGGCGGCTCCCGACATTCCAGGATTTGGGATTGGGTGGGAAAACTTCCCAACCCAAATCCAGAGGCTGGGAATGGCCGGGGGCTGCTCCGGGGGTGTTTTTTCTCCACAGGGGAATAAAGGGGGTTAAGGGAAGCAATTAAATTGCAAGTTTTTAATGCTTATTTGTGAATTTTCAATTGGAATCCCAGCCTGCAAATGTCGCTCTCTCTCTCTCTCAAAACTCCACGTTTTTGGCAGGCAAAATAAAATCGGCCAGGCTGAACCAAGCAAAGTGATCCTCTGGAATTCCACAAGAACCTGGTGGCAGAGGTGGCCCAGCTCCCAATTCCCAAAAAAAATCCAAATCTGGAATCGCTGCCTGTGGGTCAAGGTGAAAAGCAGGGGTGGGGGCGGGGGGGGAAAGGGGAAAAAAATCAAATCTGAGAATTTCAAACAGATTCAGCCCCGCCAAGGAAAGGGAACAACCTCCAGCATTCCCAAAAAAAAAAAGAAAAAAACAAAACTGGGCGCGGATGCCAAGGAGGAATTAAGGAATCCTAAGGAAAATGTACGGTTGTCATGGCAACTGCCAGCTCGGCTCCGGGGCTGCTCAGCCCTCCCCGGGCACGGAGCGGATCCGTGGGATGGAGAAAAATCCCTCTGCAAGCGCCGCGAAATGCTCGGGGAGTTGGGGAGGGGATGGAGCGGAGCTGTTTTGGTGGAATTTTGGGGGCTGAGTCTTTGCCGGGGCTCCCGGAGAGGGATTTTCCAGCGGGATGTGGATGATGAGCATCCCCCTCTGTGCTCACAGGGTGGGGAAACAATCCCTGATTCCTGGTGAATTCCAGTTCCTGCTTATCCGGGATGAAATCACCCCAGGGGATGAGGGGAAAAGGGAATTATTCCATGGAGGGAAAAGTGGGATGAGGCAGGGTGGGCTGGGTTTGGAGCTGGAATCGCTCTGGAGCAGGGAAAAGGAAAAGCTTTGGGCATCCCAGGAACATCCCAGCTGCTCATCCCCGCCCTCATTCCCATGGAAAAATCCCTCATTTTCCAGGGATTCTGCAGCAGGAAACACGAAAACCTGGGAAACGCAGCAGGAAAAGCTGATCCCACATCCCAAATCCACATCCCAAATCCATTTCCAAAATCCATCTCCAAAATCCTCTTCCAAAATCCATCTCCAAAACCCATTTCCCAAATCCTTTTCTCAAATCATCTTCCCAAATCCACATCCCAAATCCACTTCCAAAATCCAATTCCCAAAATCCAATTCCCAAAATCCAATTCCCAAAATCCACTTCCCAAATCCATTTCCCAAATCCATTTCCAAAATCCATCTCCAAAACCCTTTTCTCAAATCCTCTTCCCAAACCACTTCCCAAACCCATTTCCCAAATCCACATCCCAAATCCATTCCCCAAATCCATTTCCCAAACCCAATTCCCAAATCCACTTCCCAAATCCATGTCCCAATCCATCTCCCAAGATGACTGTGGGCCCAGCAGGAGAAATTCCCTCTTTCCCATCTTTTCAGCATCTTGGGAATTCCAGAAAAAACTGGGGAAAATCCCAGGAAAACTGGGGACAACCCTGCCCATGCAAGCAGCACTTCCCGAGAGGATTTCACTGGGAAAAAGGGAGGCAAGGAATTCTTAAAGAGCCATAAAAATGTCCCCAAAATCCCATTTTTTAAACAAGAATTCCATGGAAAAGGAATTCCAGCATGGATGGAAATTCAGGGACCTGGAATTCTGAAGGACTGACCCCCATCCTGCAGGATAAATCCTGCAAAACTCCGGGAATTCGGGAATGTGGGAACTTCCCAGAGCCAGGATTGGGCCAACCCATCCTGGGAGCTCGTGGGAGTTGGGAAAAGTGACTCAGAAAAACGGGACAGAGCTCAGAATTTTCCATGGGAATCCAAAATCCAGGGAAAATTTGCTCCACAGCAATTTGCAAATTGGGATCAAAGCCGCCACCTTTTTTTTTCTTTTCTTTTTTTTGGGGAGGATTTCAAGGCCAGGGAGAGGCTTTGATGAGGCGCCAAATGCCTCAAAATATTCAAAATATTCCCTTAAATTTAAGGATCATCCCAGAAAGGGCGACAACCGCACGATGGAAAAGCTTCTCCTGGCACTGCCCAAATCACCATATTTCTCATGGATCACAAAAAGGAAAAATCCCTTTTCCCTCCCCTTTTCCATGTAGCCAAAATTTGTATTTTTAATCCATTTCCCCCATCTTTATTCCTGAAGGTCCTGCTGGGAATCAGAGAAGCAAATCTGCTTTATTTTTCCCCTTCTTAAAAAAGATCTGGAGCTGGCTCCTCTGATCCTTTGGGAAAAGCTGGTTAAGATGCAAAACCCCTTTTCCTCCTGATTCCAAACTCCTCATTTAAAATTCCTTATTAAAGCCTCTCTCTTCCCATAAAACCAATTTTTTTTCTTTTCCCAGCCTGGATTTTCCTCACTTTTGCCACCAGGAAGGACAAAGCCCCGACCCTCAAATTCCACCTGGGATTGATTATTTTTTTTTTTTCTAAATTCCATTAAAAATGGGATTTTAACAGAGATTGGGAGACTCTGGAGAGGGTCAGGAATGATCATTCCTGGAGGGAAAACCCGGCCTTAATTCCAAGCAGAGCTGGTGAATAATTCATCCCCCAAAAATAATTTCTCCCGAATAATTTATGGATCAAGTCTGGGTGAGAAGAGCCCCAGACTTCAGTCCCAATTAAGGCCTTTGTGAATTGTCTGGGAACGGATCCCAATTTTTCCCATATTTATTTGTTATCCGGGATCCAAACTGAGCTACTGTGCAATTCCCACTTTTCCCCAGTGTTTGCAAACAATTCCCACTGCCAGGACCTGGAGGGGTTTTCCAGCCCTTATCCCACCTCGGAATTTGGGAATTTTCCATGGAAATGATCCCTGGTTGTATGGAGAGGGACAGCAAAGGTTTCCAGGGTGATTTTTCCCCAAAAAAATCCATTAAATTCAACTGCTGGATCAGTTTTTTTGAAAGCCTTCCATGAAAAAAATTCCCACTTTTCCCAAGTGTTTGCAAACAATTCCCACTGCCAGGACCTGGAGGGGGTTTCCAGCCCCTATCCCACCTTAGAATTTGGGAATTTTCCATGGAAATGATCCTTGGCTGGATGGAGAGGGACAGCAAAGGCTTCCAGGGTGATTTTCCCACAAAATTCCTGTAAATTCAACTGCTGGATCTGTTTTTTTGAAAGACTTCCATGAAAAAAATTCCCACTTTTCCCAAGTGTTTGCAAACAATTCCCACCGCCAGGACCTGGAGGGGGTTTCCAGCCCCTATCCCACCCTGGAATTTGGGAATTTTCCAAGGAAATAATCCCTGGCTGGATGGAGAGGGACAGCAAAGGCTTCCAGGGTGATTTTCCCCAAAAAAATCCATTAAATTCAACTGCTGGATCCGTTTTTTCCAAAGCTTTCCATGAATAAATGGATATCCTGGAATGCTGCTGGGTCCTGGATAAATGGATGGTGGGAACATCCAGGTTTTTCCAGGTTTTTCCAGGTTTATCTAAGGTTTTTCCAGGTTTATCCCCTGATGCAGGAGCAGCAATCCCGATCCCAAAATTGCACCCCAAAATCCCAATCCAGGGCTTTATCCACAGGGAACGCCCCCGATTTTCAGGAGTTTGAAACTCATCCCATTTCCCTGCTTATCCCAATGCCCTGGCTGGGGTTGGAATTCTCCTCCCTGAGCTGAGCTGGGAGTTATTCCCTTGGGAATGATCCTGATTAATTCCTTGGGAATAATCCCATAAAACCAAAGTCACGGGGGAGGAATTCCATGGGCTGGAATGTTGGGATTGGGAAGGGAGAGCTGGAACAGCTCCTTCATGTCCTGGAAAAGGGATTTGGGAGCACAAGGAGGGGGTGGTGACAAATTTTTGTGTCCTGGAGTGGCACTTTGGGACATCAGGAATGTTTTCCCATGGAATCTCCCAGGGAAGGGAATGATCCAGGAGAAAATCTGGGAATAAAGGGGCAGAGCTGAGTGTTTGGGATTCACCTGGACAGGTGGAATTCCCAACCTTCCCCAGGGCAGCTCTGGACCATCCCAGCATTCCCCCAGTCCCTGTCCTAGCCAGGAAATCCAGGATCAGGTCCCCAAAAGGCAATGGAAGTGGTTTTTCCAGGGAAAAGCAGGAGCAGGGATGATCCCTGGGCTGCCTCAGGAGAAGGAGCCGTGGCTGGGCAGGGCTGGAGAGCTGCTCCACCTCTGGAATGGGAATTCCATGGGAATTTCATGGGAATCTGAGCTTCCATGGGAATGGGAATGGCTCCTCTGAACCCTCCAGGGGGAAATTCCAGCTCAATCCCAGCGGGTTTGGGAAAAAAGGGGAATTTCTGCAGCTCCAGAGCTGCCCCCCTGGGGCAGGATGGGGTTGGGATGGGGTCGGATCAGGATCCTGCAGAATTCCCAACCCTTTTCCCTGTGCCAGGGGGATCCTGAGGGCTCTGCCAGGGCTCTGGGCATGGATCAGCTCCTGCTTTCCTGCTGAGGATGGGAAGGGAGATCCCAAACAAAGGGTTGGGAATGGGAAGAGAGATCTCACATAAAGGATTGGGAATGGGAAGAGAGAACTCAGCCAAATAATTGGGAATGGGAAAGAGATCCCATCCAAGGAGAAGGGTTTGGAATGGGAAGAGAGATCCCAAACAAAGGGTTGGGAACGGGAAGAGGAGATCCCACAGAAAGGGTTGGGAATGGGAAGAGGAGATCCCACAGAAAGGGTTGGGAATGGGAAGAGATCCCAGCCAAGAAGAAGGGTTGGGAATGGGGAAAGAGATCCCAAACAAAGGAAAGGATTGGGAATGGGATGAGAGATCCCACAAAAAGGGAAAGCCTGGGAATGGGAAGAGAGATCTCAGCCAAAGGGCTGGGAATGGGAAGAGAAATCCCACATAAAGGGTTGTGTTGGGAATGAAGAGAGAGCCCATCTGAAGGGCAGAGTTAGGAATGGGATGAGATCCCAAACAATGGAAAGGTTTGGGAATGGGAAGAAAAATCCCATCCAAAGGGAAGGATTGGGAATGCCCGGGGAGCAGAGGCCGAGCCCGGCCCTCAGACCCCGATCCCGCTCCGCCACTTCCAGCCGTGCCAGCAGGTGACAGAGCCGCTCCCACTGCCCGCAGAGGGGACACCGAGAGCCGGGAACGGCAGGGAAATGCCAGGAAAAGCCTCAGCAGGGCGGGATCGGGGTCCTCCGGCACAGGGAGCCGGGAGAGGCTGCCCCATGTCCCAGGAGTGACCCGAGGGACATCCCAGGACAATCCCCAGCACAGGGAATCTTGTCCTGAGCCACCTCCCGTCCCCGCGGGTTCGGGATGAGCGGGGCGGGGGTGAAACGTTCCCAATCCCGGCTTTTCCAGGGCCTCTGTCCGCAGGATCGGGGCTCCAGGGAGGGCAGGGCTGGGTCCTGGCTCGGCACCAGCGCCGCGTCCCGAGGAGGGGACACGGAGGGGACAGAGAGGGGACACGGAGGGCACACGGAGGGGGCACAGAGGTGGCACCCGGAGCTCCCAGCCGTGGTTTGTCCAGGCTGGAGGACGCGGATCGCGATGGCACCAACTCCCATCCCTGGAATCGCCGCTCCAGGGGCTTTTCCCGGCCCCGCTCCCCTCCGGGCTCTCCCCGGGATCAGCCCTGCGTGTCCTCCCGCTCCTCCTGAGAGGCTCCAAACCCTTTTTTCCAGGCTCTGGGAGAAGCCAGGGCCTGGCTGAGCAGCGGGAGAGGCGAGGGCAGCGCTGGCTCAGCCTGGCACGGGGCGCGGGGTCCCGGCCAGCCCCGAGCCCGATCCCGGAGCGGCTCCAGGGATGATCCCGGGGCTCTCCGGGCTGGCCCCGGGCAGGGCTGGGCGCCGGCACCGGGACCCACCCGGGCACTGCGGGCAGGGAGGGGCAGGGCTGGGCCGTGGTAAACACGGCACGGGCACGACAAGCAGGAAAAATGACATTAAAACGACACCAAAACGACACCGCGGCTGATCCCGACGTGTCCTTTGCCATCAGCTTTGCTGTCCCCCCATCCTGGGCTGGCTGTCCCCTCCCCGGCAGGTGAAGAAGGGCTGGGCAGGGATCGCGTTGTTGATGTATTTCACACCCAACGTCCCTCCCGTCACATTTTTCCTCGTCGCTCGGGCAGGCAGGGGTTAAGGGCCGGGAAGCGCCGCTCCCGCCTGGATCCTGCCAGCATCGCTGGATTCCAGCCCCGCCGGCGGCTCCGTGACCAGCGCATCACCCCCGGCCCCGCCGCCCCTTCCCATCCGCGCCGGGCTCAGCATGCACCGGATCCCAGAGGAGTTTCGGGGAGCGGGAATGCAGCTCCCGGCACCGGGAACCATCCGTGTCCTTTATCCCTTCCCGGAGCATCGTTCTCTGTCCATTCCCGATTATTTTTTTTCCCCCCCACCCTTTTTATTCCCGAAGGCGCCGTTTCTCCTCAAAAAAAAAAAAATCATTTCAAAAGATCATTTCTCTCCTCAAATCCGCCACCGAGCGGGGAAATCCAAGCTGGAACGGGGGGTGGGGAAATACCCAACCCCGATCAAACCGCCGAGGTGCTGCAGAGCTCAGGAGCCCCCCCAAAATCACCTGAACCGCGGGGGTGGCCCCCGACTCACCCTCGGAGCCTGTCCCCGTCCCCCGGCGCCGCTGTCACCGCCTGTCACCCCCCGCCACAGCTGCTGGCACATCTGGCTGCGTTGGAGGACGAAAGGCCGGGTGGCTTCGGAGCTGTCACCTTGTCGCGACAGGGCCAGCAGGACCCCCGGGGCTGGAGGCGGCGGGGAGAGCCCTTCACCCTTCGCTCGCTCGGCGCCTTTGCAGCCGCACAGTGCCCGCTCCCCCTCCTCTTCCTCCTCCTCCTCCTCCTCCCTCCTCCTCCTCCCTTCTCCCCTCCCTCCCCAATCCTCCTCCTCCTCCTCCTCCTCGCTCCAGCCCTGTCGCCACGACGTGCCACCCACCCGAGGCTGCGCTTTAACCCCTGCGCCTCCGGCAGCCCCCGGGAGATGTTCCCGAGGGATTCGGATAAATAAATCCCGTTTATTCCTCTCCCGGGAATGCTCAGCCGGCCCTGGGTGTATCCGCAGTGCCGCTCCCGCTGCGCCACCGCCGTCCCCTCCCCGCGGGCCCCGGGGTGGCCCAGCCTGCCCGGGGTGGGTGGGAGGGGTGGGGGACGCTCGGTGAGTTTGGGATTTGTGTCCCCAATCTCCTTCTCCTCCCCACCGGGATTTTTTGGCTTTTGCAAAGATTTGGCCCCGTGTCCCTCCCCGAGGGGACAGCGCAGATGCCCCGCGGGGTCTCCCGGCTCGGGCCCAATCAGGACACGCTCTTTTTCCCAAAAAGAGATGTTCGGGGACTCTTAACCTTGGAAAAAAACGGGTAAAATCTGCTTTTTGCTCTGGAGAGAGCTGAGGTCCCAGCCGTGTCACCCAGAGACCCCCATCCACGGTGACACCAAAAGTGACATGGGGACAAGGAGCTGCCAGCCACAGCTGTGGGGCTCAGACCAGGGCAGGATTTGGGGTGGGGACAGTACAACACCCCCGGGTGTTTTTACATCCCAGAAAAGCTTTTCCCAGCCCCGGGGAATGGCAGAGGGGCCCGGGGAGGGGGCGGTGACAGCGGCTGTCCAGTGCCCATTTCACGCTCGGCTTGGCGAGAGGAGCCGGGGGCTTGGCTCCTTCCCAGAGCCACCGCCCGGGGCTGGAACGGGGCTGGATCGGGAATAGAGTGGGAATGGAGCGAGGATGGAGCCGGGATGGAACGGGGATGGAGCGGGGGTGGAGCGGGGATGGAGCGGGGATGGAGCTGGGATAGAGCGGGGATGGAGCTGGGATAGAGCGGGGATGGAGCCGGGATGGAGCCGGGATGGAGCGGGGATGGAGCGGGGATGGAGCCGGGATGGAGCGGGGATGGAGCGGGGATGGAGCCGGGATGGAGCCGGGATG
>JBBMKD010000096.1:3801456-3812418 GCA_037834095.1 Argya squamiceps | reverse complement strand
GTGGAATTGTTCCCATGGAATTGTTCCTGTGGAATTATCCCGTGGCTGGTGCTGCTGGAATCAGCTCTGGGTGGGAATGTCAACCCAGATTTGTTGGGGCAAAGCTGGAACAGAGAAAATTCCCCCCAGAAAATCATTCCACAGACAAATTTTCCCTGGAAAACATTCCTTGTGAGCAGCTTTGTGTTTTCCTGGCCAGATAAAAATAAATCATGGAATGACTCCTGCAGCAACGGCACAGGAGGAGATTTTTGGGATGAATTCTGAGCTCTGTTTTCCTCCCATCCCTTCCTCTTCCCAGCAGGATGGCTTTGGGATTTTTGGGAATGGGCAGCTCTGGGTTTGCTTTCTGGAAAACTCTCTCCCAAAGTTCCTTTGGATTTGGCTGTTGGCTCCGGAACAGGAGCCAAGAAATCCATGAGCAAAAAATGAATGGAAAAAAACCAGAGTTGGAGAAAATCACGGAGGAGAAATTTGGCTCCTCAGTCGGGATTGGTGAGTGAAGACTGGGAAATGTTGGGAATTCAGGCACTGAGAACTAGGAAATATTGGAAATTCAGACTCTGGGCACTGGGAAATATTGGGAATTCAGAGATTGGGAAGTGTTGGGAATTCAGGCACTGGGCATTGGGAAATGCTGGGAATTCAGACATTGGTAAACGTTGAGAATTCAGGCACTGAGAACTGGGAAATATTGGGAATTCAGACATTAGGAAATGCTGGGAATTCAGACATTGGGAAATGTTGGGAATTCAGGCACTGACAAATGGAAAATGTTGGGAATTCAGACATTGGGAAATGCTGGGAGCCAGAAATTCCCCCTGAGCCTCCTTTTCTCCAGGCTGAGCCTCTTCCCATCTCCCTCAGGATCCTCCAGACCCTTCCCCATCTTCATTCCCTTCCCTGGACACACTCCAGCCCCAAAATATCCCCCCTGAACTGAGGGAATAATGGATAATTCCCTTTCCTTAGGATCACTTCCATGCAATTAAATAATTTGGGGTTGGAGCAAGATCTTCGAGGCCCCTCCCAATCCAGACCCCGTTGTAATTCCGTGGGTAATGAATTATTCCCCTGGATAATGAAGTCTGGGCGGCTGCCGTGGTGCGGGAGTTCCTGGGAATGGTTCCAAGAGGAGAAATCCAAGGATTGCAGCAGCTCCCTCCTCACTTCAGCTAAAATTAACTCCTCTCTCGAGCTGCACTTAAGCAAAACCAGTTGCCATGGCCACGCCGGGGGGCTCCTGGATGCAGGAAAATCGGGAATTCTGGGATGATGAAAGGCTCTGGAATATCCTGGGGAAGTTCATCCCACCTGGAGGATCCTGGGGAAGTTCATCCAACCTGTTAAAGGATTGGGAATTGGGAAATTCCCCCTCTCTTCCTGTGGGTGTGATCTGGGATCAGGTTGGGAGAGCTGGAGGAAAAACCTGGAATGAAGAAAAAAAAGTGGATAATGGGAGGGGCAGGAGGGATCTGAGGGGATTTTTTGGGAATGTGCAGGTCCTGAGGTTTGCTGGAAGGTGCTGGAATGGGAGAGCGACGATGGTATTTATATTTATTTATTTATTTATTTACAGCACCTGATTAATCCTTGATTTGCTGTTGCTCAGATTCCAGTTGGGAATCAAATCCACACTCCAGGCCTGCTGGGGGCTCTGGGAAAAGCAAGAAAAAAATCCATGATCCTACAGGACAGGCAGGAAAAGAGCCCTGATCCTATGGGAAATGCAGCAAAAAAAGCCTTGATCCTACAGGAGAGACAGGAAAAATCCCTGATCCTAAAAGAGAGACAGGAAAAGGGCCCTGATCCTATGGGAAATGCAGGAAAAGAATCCCAATCCTACAAAAAGGCAGAAGAGAGCCCTGATCCTACAGGAGAGGCATTTCCAGGGGTGAAATGTTGGATTTATTAACTTCATTTCTCTCCCTAATCAAGTCCCAACTAACCTCTCCCCAGAAATGAGAATTTTTTACCAACTTAAGGTGTGGAGCAATGGGAGAAATCCCATTTTCCTGCCAAGCTGGGATTTCTGGTGGGAATAGAACCCATCACGAGGCTTTTTAAAATCCAGAATATAGACACAGAAATGTTTTTTTTGTCTGGATTTGTGTCCACATGGATCATCCCAAAGCCCTCTGGACATCACGGCTCCTGCCGTGCCATAAATCCCCAAATCCCAATTTCCACGTTCCTGCTGATTTACAGCCACGATTGTGACACTGAGGCATAAAATAAAATAAAATAAAATAAAATAAAATAAAATAAAATAAAATAAAATAAAATAAAATAAAATAAATCTGCTGGGGTGACCTCCAGGTCCCCAATTATTCCTCGGGGCCGTTTATCCGCAATTTCCCCTCGGCCTTTGGAATATTCCCGGCAATTAACGGCCGCTGATGGGCGTGGAGTCATCAGGAGGAAGGAAAAAAAGGGATTTTTATGCTTTCAAAAAGGGTCTCCAGGTCAGGAATCCGCCGCGTTGTGCCGTGACCGGAATTGCGGGAGAGGGCAGCGTTTGTCATTCCGAGGGGTTTGTGGGAGTGGCTCCGGGACAAGGACGAGGGGAAAAACAAAGACAGGGAAAAGACAGGGAAAACAGGAAAAGAGGGAAAACAGGAAAAAAACACCCCAGGGAAAACATGAAAAAAACAGGGGAAAAAAAAAGGAGAAACATGAAAAAATCAGGGGAAAAAACCCAGGGAAAACAGGAAAAAATCAGGAAAAAAACCCAGGGGAAAAAAAAAAAAAAAAAAAAAACAAACCAACAAATAAAATCCCAGGAAAAACAGGGGAAAACCCCAGGGAAAAGAGAAAAAAAAAAAAACCACAACAGGGATGGGATGGGAGATGGGAATGATCCCAGTGAGAAAAGGAGAGAGAGATCAGTTCCAGATGCCCGGGGATCTGTGCTTTCATCCCATCCCATCCCAATTGGGATTTAGATCCTATAAACTCCAGTTTTTGGTACCTGGAGGACGAGGAAGGGGAAGAGGAGGATGAGGAGGAGGATGAGGGAAGGAGGGAGAAGAAGGATTTGTCTGTCACTCCTCATGGGCAGTTGGAATTCCCTGGAATTCCAGGGAATTTTTGGGAATTTTGGGAATCGTTCCTGGAGCTGTTGGTGCCCAATTCCCGGCTGAGCACAAACAGGGACCGACCTCAGCTCTATTTTTATCCAGACCTTTTGTATTCCCGTTTTTTCCCCCCCTTCCCAATCCCTCCCCCTCTCTGCTCCATCTCCTTCTTCTCCTCTCCTTCATTTTCCTTCCCTTTGGAGTGTCCCGCTAATTAGAGCTGCTCATTAGCACCGCTAATGAGTTCGTGTTTGTGCATCCAGCAAACGAACGTGTCGGGTTCCCAGGGCTCGTGTGGGATGGTGGCATGGAAATCCTCGGGAATGGGGGTGGGAATGGAAGGGGAGGATTGGGAAAGGGTGGAATTGGGTAAGAATGGCTGGGAAAAGGTGGGAAGGGGTGGGAATGGATGGGGAGGGGTGGGAATGGATGGGGAGGATTGGGAAAGGGTGAGAAAGGGCTGGGAAATGGATAGGAAGGGGTAGGAATGGGTGGGAAAGGGTGGGAATAGAGGTGAGGAGGAGTGGGAAAGGGTGGGAATAGGGATAGGAATGGATGGGGAGAATTGGGAATGGGTGGGGAGGATTCAGAATGGGCAGGAAGGAGTGGGAATAGGAGTGGGAATTGGGGTGGGAATTGGGATTCGGAATGGCTGGGAATGGGTGGGAATGGATGGGGAGAATTGGGAACAGGTGGGGAGGATTGGGAAGGGGCAGGAAGGAGTGGGAATTGGGGTGGAAATTGGGGTGGGAATACAAGTGGGAATAGGGGTGGAAAGGAGTGGGAACAGGTAGGGAGGATTGGGAATAGGGATGGGAGGAAATGGAGGGGAAGGAGTGGGAATAGGAGTTGGAATAGGGGTGGGAAGGAGTGGGAATGGCTGGAGAGAATTGGGAAGGGGTGGGAATGGCTGGGAGTGGGTGGGAATAGGGGCAGGAATGGGCTGCAAGGAGTGGGAATGGGTGGGGAGGAGTGGGAACAGCTGGGAATGGGTGGGAATAGGGGTGGGAAGGAGTGGGAAGGGGGGTGGGAATAGGAATGGGAATGGATGGGAATGGATGGGAATAGGAGTGGAAATAGAGTTGGAAAGGAATGGGAATAGGTGGGAATAGGGATGGGAAGGGGTGGGAATGGAGGGGGAGGAGTGGGAATAGCTGTGAATTGGTGGGAGTAAGAGTGGGAATAGGGGTAGGAATAGGTGGAAATGGGTGGGAAAGGGTGGGAAGGAGGGAAATGGAAGTTCTGGATGGATCTTCTGAGAATGACCCAGACCTCAGAGCCCCAACACTTTCTAAATCCCATCCCTTGCAATACTCCAATACTTGGAAACAACATCACAAAAAATCCCAGCTCCAAATGGGAGGAGAAGCTCCAATAAAAGCCAAATTTGAGGGAGAAATGTCCGAGCTGTCCCCAAATGCTCCAGAGGACTCCAAAGCCCCTTCCAGGGAAATATTTTAACAAATTCCTTTCATTTCTTTATCCATCTTTTTGGGTTTTTTTTAGGACATGGAACAACTCCATCCTGATCCTGAGGTTCCCAGAGTAATTCCAGGGGGAACAATTCCTGCTGCTGACTTTGGGCTTAATTTATTGAAGAGAGGGAGGGAAAAAATAAAGATCAAAAGGATTTTTTTACAGTGAAAAGCAGTGAAAAAGGCTGGGAATTGAAGGCGGGGAAAAGCTATTTTGGGATTCAGAGGAATCAGCTTGAAAATTGACGGAATTTGGGATGGATCCATCGGGATTTGGGACGTGGAAATGAAGATGGAGCTGCTCCTCTGCTTCCCACCCTGGGAAAAAATATTCCCTGGAGACTCCTGGAGAATTCATGGAACTCTTTGTTCCCCCCTCACTCCTTCCCATGTGATTCCCACATCAAAGAATCCAAGGATTCCTTGGGAGCTCTGCTGGTTGTGGAGTTGTTCCCATCCAAACCAAAAATCTGGGCAGATTTTTCACCTCTTCCCTGGAAAATCCAGGATTTCTGCCCCTCTGGAAGGGCAGGAATGACCCCACCTCGAATCCCAGGAGCAAAAATTCCCAGAATCTCATCCAGGTCTCCAGGGAATTCCTGGAAGTGGCACTCCTGGCTCTGGGTGACCTTGGAATGCTTTTCCAGCTTCAAAAATCTTTGATGTCTTTCCCTAATAATCCCTGCTCTGTTTCTTTTCTGATTTTTTTCTGGAAAACTTGGAGGAATTGTTTTTTCCAGGATTTTTTTCCCACCTCTGGGATGTGACCTGAGCCCTCCTGCAGCACCTTCAAGTTGGGAAGCTCCCAATTTTTGGGAAAAATCCCAGATCCTGGGCACAAACAGAGAAGGAAAAGTGAAATATTCCCTCAAATATGAGGTTAAATGGTTGTTATCCAGAATATTTGGGACAAAAAAAAATAACCTTGGGCATGGAAAAGACCTTGGAATTCCCTTCCTTGTGTCCCTTTCCCGTGGAAGGATCATGGAATTCCCTTCCTCTTGTCCCTTTTCCATGGAAAGACCTTGGAATTCCCCTCTTCCCTGTGCTGCTCCCTGTGAGGGGACAAATCCCTAAAAAAATCCATGTATATTTATTCCCTAGAGCTCCACAGCACAGCAGAAATTCTGGGACATCATTCCAAGGATTTGAGGGGGGGGACAATCCCATGGATGTGACGATGGAAGGTGACATTTAACCCCCTCCCAGAGCCACATCCCGATGGTTTTCCATGGTTTTTTTCCATGTATTTTAACTCCCTGCTTTTCCTCCCTCATCCATCCTCCCCTGGCAGATGAATTCCTGTGATAAATTCCCTCTGTTTTGTTGTTTGAGGGATCGGGACAGGCCTGGCTCTTCGGGGAGATTAATTTTTGATTTATGGCCGGCTCCCAGGATTTATTCCCATCTTTCTCCAGAGGGAAAGGCAGAGCTGGAAGTGTTTGAAATTCCAGGGGGCTCTGCTGGAAAAGGGGGTTGGGATAAATCCATGGAATTATTACAAATATCTGCTTGGAAAGGAGGGAAAAAAGAAGAAAATCCTGATATTCTAAATGTTGGTTTTATGAACTGAGGGATGTTCTGGGATTTCTCCTCTTACTGAGGGGAATAAATGGAATTTTGGAGCTGGATACAACTCCCTGCTGAGGGATAGATGGGATTTAATGGGATCTGGGTTAAAACAGGGAGAAATATCCCCCCCAAAAAACCCCACAGGAATGGGATTCTGGAGCCATTTGGTGCCTTTGGATTCAAACCCCACAAATTCCAAGGAGACAGCTCAGCACTCCCAAAGGAGTTCTCTTGTTTCAGCCAGGATTGGGATTTTGGGAGTTCTGGGGTGGGCAGATGTGTAGCCCCACAAAATCCAGGAATTCTGGAATTAAACCCCACTAAGATGCTCAGGCAGCCCAAACTGCACCTTCCAACCTCCAAAATTCCAGCAATTCATCCCGAACTCCTTCCCCCTGACCCAAATGCCACTGGGATCATCCTTCCGACCCCAGATCCCACTGGGATCATCCTTCCGACCCCAGATCCCACTGGGATCATCCTTCTGACCCCAAATCCCACTGGGATCATCCTTCCGACCCCAGATCCCACTGGGATCATCCTTCCAATCCCAAATCCCACTGGGATCATCCTTCTGACCCCAAATCTCACTGGGATCATCCTTAGGATCCCAAACTCCCATCTCTTGATCCCAAATCTCACTGGGACCATCCTTCCAATCCCAAATCCCACTGGGATCATCCTTCCAATCCCAAATCCCACTGGGACCATCCTTCCTTCTCCCGGGCAGGGATGAACACTCCAGAGGCTCCACGGAGCTCTGCAGGGATCGATTCCCTCTGCAGGATCAACAAAGCAATTTTCTGTCTGGGAATATTCCTGCCGGGAATAATAAACAGCCCTGGAAAGTCTGGCCTCTGGAACACCCCGTGGGTTTGGGATTTGGGAATTCTGAGGGGTTGGGAAAGGGGAAAAAAGGGTTGGGAAAGGAAGGAGGGAATTGCAGGGGATTCATCCCTGAAGGGCTCCTGAGGAGCTGGAGGAGAGGGGAAAGGGAAGGGATTTAGGGATGGGAAAAGGGCAGGAATTCTGGGGTGGGAAAAGGACAGGAATTCAGGGATGTGGAAATGTCCCTGAGGTGGGACAGGGGCAGGAATTCAGGGGGATGTGACAGGGCAGGGATTTGGGAATGTGAATGGGACAAGGGCAGGAGTTTGGGGATGTGGAAATGCCCCTGAGGTGGAAAAAGGGCAGGAATTTGGGGATGTGACTAGGCAGGAATTCAGGGGGATGAACATTTTCCTGCAGTGGGATAAGAGCAGGAAATCGGGGAGAATGTGACAGGGCAGGAATCTGGGAATGTGAATGGGACAAAAGCAGAAATTTGGGGATATGAACTTTTGGGGTTTGGGGACAGCCACCCCTGGCTTTGGGGACAATTGTCTTTCCCATTTCATCGCTTCCCTCTTTTCCTTCCCTAATTTCCTCCAGGATTTTCCCTCCAGGAATCCCAAGGATTGTGGGGAACCAACAGAACCCAGTGATCCCATTCCAGCCTTTTTCCCCACGGATTGGGAAGCCCTGGCCACGCTGGACTCTGTCTGTGGCGTTTTTTCCATCCCATCCAAGCGCCAGGAAATTCCCGCGGGTTGGATTCATCCTCAGGGCAGGAATGTTCTCGGCCCTGTCCTTCTTTCCGCACCATTTCCCACCTGGATTTTTGCTCCAGTGATTCCAAGCCGTTCCAGCGGCTCCTTTTCCCTGGCCGGGAATGTGCTGGCGGCAGAAATTGGGGATGTGCTGCGATCTAGTGGTGAAGGAAAATCCGGGAATTGGCTCCAGGCTGGATTCAGCCTTCCCAAGCCAGGATTTTTCCAGGTTGTTTTCCCGGGAAGAGCCGGATTCCCGCAGGATCCGAGAGATCCTGGATTGGCAATTCCTCCATCAAATCCTGCCCTGTCCAGGCAGAGATCCCTCCCAAAATGCTCCGGACACATCCCAGGAAACAAAAATCCCAGCGGGAATTTTGCCTGGAATGCTCCATGGGATCATCCCTCTGCCTGAGGCGGGAATATCCTTAATTAGAGGCTGATTTTTAATTAAAGATCAAGCTTGGCTTTGCTGCTTTTCCCTCTGTTCCTGCATTCCCTGACCTTGCCCTGCTGGAATTCTTTTCCTTTTCCCTGTGGTGATTTTCCTTCCCCCAAATCCTGCTCAGCTCCCGCTCTGTCCCAGCCATGGGGAAAATTGGGAAAAAGCCGTGGGGAAAATTGGGAAAAACAGGGGAAAAGCCATGGGGAAAACTGGGGAAAAGCCATGGGGAAAACCAGGAAAAAACTCAAATCATCCTCAAAGATCAACAAGAAATGACAAAAAAATCCTGGAGTTAAATTTGGGGACATTTTCTGTGATTCTGTGAAGTGGGGAATCCCAAAAGTGTTCCTTTCATTTCAATTCCAGCAGGAATTTCTTCCTGGAAAAGGTGGCCAGGCTTTGGAAGGAGCTGCCCTGGGAGCTTTGGAATCCCCGCATTCCTGGAAATATCCAAGGAATTTTTGGATGCTGCACTCAGGGTGGGGATGGGGCACAGGTTGATGATCCTGGAGGGATTTTTCCAGCCTCAGGAATCCGGGAATTCTGCACAGCTCCTGGATTCCATCCAAAGGAAAAGGGAATGGAGTCACCAGTTTTTCCAGGTGAGGATTTTCCCATCCCGCTGCCCTTTCCCTACCCAAAATTGGGAATGTTTGGGAATGGCTGGGAATTCCCGGTGCCACAGCTCCGGGATTTGGGGAAGGAGCAACCCCTGGAGCGGGGACAGGCGGGGACAGCAGGTGGCACTCCCCGACCGCGGACAGCCCCAAACCGCAGCTTTTTGGGGATTTTTCGGGAATATCGAGTGGGATTTTCCACCCTGAGTGGGATTTTCCCACCCTTTAGTGCTGCCGGAGCTCTGGGATTGGGAATTCCAACAGCTCCGGGGTTGGATGCTCCCGGAAGGAGCGATCCCTTCTCCTTTAATTGCAATAATTGGCTCCCAAGGGAATCCACTTGGGAATTCGGGCATCTTTTCCTGTTGGTGTTGGAATAACAAACTCGGGATGAGTTTATTTCAATCCCGATCCAGGTTTTAATTCCTGGATTAACGGGGAATGAGAACAAACCCCTCTACCTGTGCTCCTGGGGATTTCCTGGGAAAACTCTGTGTCCCAGGATTTCCTGGATGGGATGATCCCTGTCCTGGGGTGGGAGAAGCTGCTGCTCCATAAAATCCGAGTTCCTGGGATGTGCATCCATAAAATCCGAGTTCCTGGGGTGTTCATCCATGAAAACTGAGTTTCTGGGATGTGCATGTGTAAAAAGTGAGATCCTAGCATATGCATCCATGAATCCCGAGTTTCTCACATATGTTTCCATAAAAACTGAGTTCTTGGGATGTGTGTCCAAAAAACAATTGAGTTCCTATGGGTGTGCATCCATAAAATCCAAGTTCCTGGGATGTGCATCCATAAAAATTGATTTCCTAGGATGTGTATCCATAAAAACTGAGTTTCTGGGATGTGTGTGCAAAAAACTGAGTTGCTGGGATGCACATTCATAAAATCCAGGTTCCTGGGATGTGCGTCCATAAAAATTGAGATTTTGGGATGTGCATCCATGAAAACCGAGTTCCTGACATGTGCACCCATAAAAACTGAATTTCTGGGATGTTTGTCCAAAAATCTGAGCTCCTGGGATGTGCATCTGTAAAAACTGAGATTCTGGGATGCACATCCATGAAAACTGAGTTCCTGGGATGTGCATCCATAAAAACTGAATTTCTAGGATGCATGTCCAAAAAAAAAAAAAAGAGTTTCTGAGGTGTACATCCATAAAAATGGAGATTCTGGGATGTGCATCCATAAAACCCAAATTTCTGGGATGTGCATCTATGAAACCTGAGTTTCTAGGATGTTTGTCCAAAAAATCTGAGTTCCTGGGATGCGCAGCCATGAAAATCAAGTTCCTGGGATGTGCATCCATAAAAACTGAGTTCCTGACATGTGCTTCCATAAAAATCAAATTTCTGGGATGTGCATCCATAAAACCTGAGTTTCTAGGATGTTTGTCCAAAAAAACCTGAGTTTCTGGGATGTGCACCCATCCCCAGCTTGTCCCCAAAGCCTCCCCACAGATCCATCATTCCAGAGGCTTTCAGGCCAATCAATATTTTCCCAAAGACATTGGAGAAATTCATTTCCCCCCTTTTCCATTCCCTGATTACCCGGGATAATTGGATTGCTGGGAATCTCCAGGGAAAAACTGAGGGGAGGGATTTTCCACGGAGCGAGGATGAAGATCCAGGGTGGATCTTGGAAGGGATTTCCTTGTTGGGAAATTCCCAAATTCCAGCTGGTCCCAGCTCTTCCCTATCCCAAACAGATCCTGGAATTTCAGGATGCATTTTCCATCGTATTTATGTGATTTTTTTTGGAGTTTCCAACTATTTTTGGGGGGGGATTTGGATCATTTTTACACCAGATTCGGTTGTTCCCATAAGGCCAGGAGACACATCCTGGTTTTCTTTCCTCCATGAGCAAATTCCAAGTTTTTCCTCCTGCTCTCCCTCTTTTCCAGAACCTCTTCCAGGGGTATCTACGTGGAAAAAATTAAGGAATTTTGGTTCCTGGCCTAAACAGCCCAACCCTGTGTGGTGTAAATCAGATTTTGTGAGGGGAGGGAAGGTTGTGGCCTCTTCCAGATGGGATTTTCCATGGAAACTTCCTCCCAAAAAAAGGGATTTTTCAGTTCCTTCCCAGCCATTTGTGGCCATGAATGGGGGAGAAGGGAAAAACCCTTGACAGGAAAAAATGGGGGGAATAAAGGGGGAGAAAAGGCAGAAAAAAAGGGGGAAAAGG
>JBBMKD010000096.1:3736427-3775093 GCA_037834095.1 Argya squamiceps | reverse complement strand
TTAAAAATACTGCAAACTCTAACCTAACCTTGTTTTTTTTTTTTTTTTTTTTTTTTCCAGCTGAAGATCCCTCTGCACGTGCCACCCCAAGGGACACCCCAAGGGACACCCCAAAGTCACCCCAAGGGACATCCCGAGGTCCTGAGGCCACCCAGGGAAGCTCCAAGATGATCCCGAAGAGATCCCAGGTCATCTGTGCCGGAATTGCCTTTGTCCTCTGCCTCCAGCACCTCGTCAGTGCCATCGAGGTCCCCCTGGACTGTAAGTTTGGGATTGATCCTCTCCAGTTCCTTCAAAAATTCCATGCTGGGGTGGGGAGGAGGTGGGATGAAGGTGGGAATATTCTGGGTGGATTTTTCTTCTCCACATTTGGTTTTTCTTCTCCACGTGTGGTTTTTCTCCTCCACATTTGGGTTTTCACCTCCACATTTGGGTTTTCACCTCCACGTTTGGGTTTTCACCTCCACGTTTGGATTTTCACCTCCCCGTTTGTGTTTTCTCCTCCACATTTAGATTTTCTTCTCCACATTTGATTTTTCTCCTCCCCATTTGTGTTTTCTCCTCCACATTTAGATTTTCTTCTCCACATTTGGATTTTCTCGTCCATATTTAGGTTTTCTCCTCCACATTTGGGTTTTCTCCTCCACATTTGTTTTTTCTCCCCCACAACTGAGTTTTCCTCTCCACAATTGGGTTTTCTCCTCCACAACTGGAAGCAAAAGGGTTTTTGTGTAGGGCTTCCAAGCAAAAACTCCCTGGATTTGTTTTCTGGCTGTGCTGCGGACGGGGCTGCTCCTGAATTAACCTCCTGTCTTTTTCCCCTCTATGCTTTCCCTTTGGGAATAACAGCAAATATCCAGAGCCAATGTAAGTGTTCCCTCCCCTCGGGGTGGCCGTGTCCTTGTCCCCAAAACTGCTCTGGGGTCCCTGAGCAGGGGCTGGTGGTGGCTGTGGTGACACAAGGGGGACTTTTTGAGCCACTTTTCCCACACATCCAGGTTGGGAAAGGCATGGAAAGGCTGGAGCAGCTTGGGAAGAGCTCCCAGCTCTCCATGCTGTCCCCAGAGCCGGAGCCAGGCTGTGTTTGCCATGGAAAAGTTGTTCCTGCAGGATTTGGGTTTGGAGAAGGGCAGGAATCTCCTCCTGGAGCATCCCTGGATCTCAAGGGATGAGGAAACAGCCTTGGATCTTCATCCCAGGAGATGGGATCTGCAGTTTGGAGATCAGGGCAGAGTCCTATTCCAGCCATGGAATTCCTGTGTCCCTTTTACCATCCCTGCCCTCCTAAATTCCAGGTTTGAGCTCCTTTGAGGCCATCCTGGGGGGTTGGAGCCTCTTCCTTGCACCAGGAATGTGTCAGGATCCCTGGGCCAGCCCCTTCTGAGCTGCAGATCCAGGATGAATTCCCACTGGGAACAGGAGGCTGGAACTGGGACATTCCCTAATGAGACCAAGACACGGAGAGGGAATTGGGGTTTTTTTGATACCTAAACGGATTCTGGGCACTGTGGTGCTCTGAGAGGTGATGAATTCAGGGGATTCACAGGAATTTCCTCAGGATTCAACCTCCAAATCACACACCCAGCCGGGGGGGAAGGAGCTGAGATCCCAGCAGGAATTGCTGTGGGATGGCACAGAGGGATCTCCCCCTGTTCCTCACGGGTTTCCCTTTCCCTGCAGTGCCACAGCCCCCCACGATCACCAAGCAATCCATCAAGGATTACATCGTGGACCCCAGGGACAACATCTTCATCGAATGCGAAGCCAAAGGCAATCCCACTCCCATGTGAGTGTTCATCCTGTCCAGGGAGGTTCAGGAACACGCAGGGAAACAGAAGAAACAAGTCTGTGTTGTTAAGCACGAGGGTCCATTTTATTTCTCCACCCCACCCTGAGCTGGGATTTCCTCTCTCTGAGCATCACATCCATCATTTAATTCACAAAATCGTGGGATATCCCAAGTGGGATATTCCAGGGACCCCCAAAATCCCACAGCTCATCCAAACATTCCCATCCTTGGAGAAGCTCAAGCTCCAGAATCTCCTCTGGCAGCAGGAGCAGAGAAAAAAGTGAAAAGAGCCAAGGCCAAGGAGCGAGAGAGACCCTCAGGGATGAGGTGGTGGGGTTTTATCAGGTATTCCAGGGGAGCAGTCTAGGGTTTGGGTCAAGGGAGGAGATAAGGAGAGTTAAGATCAGATTTCAGCTACTTTGAAATAGGAGGATTCCACAACTCCTCTGTTTATAAATCAGTTAAAAGGTGTGTTGGATAACTCATAATGAGGTGATTTTTTGGGAATGTGGGAGGATTCCACATATTCCCAGCCCTGATCCCGCTGTCCCTCGGAGCTGCTCCAGCTGTTCCAGCCTCCCTCCCTATCCCACCCTGTGGCAATTTCAGGCACACGAAGAACAAGGCAGACACAGAAGGTCAGGCAGGAAAAGTTTTATTCTAATTTTCGACTCCATCTTTTATACATTTTGGCCAGGAGACAAAAGATTGGCTTAACAAGCTGCCACCTTCTTGACCTCATTGGTGAACATCACCATCAATCACATTCCTCCTCTGCGAGGAGAAATATGTAAACAAAATAGATAAGTTCTAGCTATCTACATAGATAATTAGAACTTTAGATAGATAGTTAGCTTCTTTATGGGAAGCTGTGTGAGAATCTCCACTACAAACTGCAAACACTGGAAAGGAAGAAAATTCAGGGCGACATCACCCCACTGTTGGCACAGCACAGGTAAGGACCTCACTGGAGAATGGTTCCAAACCCAGCTTTTCCTGGCCATTCCAGCTTCTCCTGGACGAGGAACGGGAAGTTTTTCAACGTGGCCAAGGATCCCAAAGTGTCCATGAGGAGGAGGTCGGGGACTTTGGTGATTGATTTCCACAGCGGGGGCCGGCCTGACGACTACGAGGGCGAGTACCAGTGCTTTGCCAGGAATGACTATGGAACGGCCCTTTCCAGCAAAATCCACCTCCAGGTCTCCAGTGAGTCATTCCTGGGATGCAGAGCAAGGCCACGGGAGGTTTGGGGGGGAATATTCAGTGCTCAAATGGCTCCAGGTGTGTCCAGGAGACAGGGAAGGAGTGGGGTTGTGGCCAGAGGTGACGGGGAATTGCTGGGGATGGAAGGGATGGATTTGAGGGTGTGGAATTGAGGATGTGAATTTAAGGGGATGGATTTCAGGGATAGGTCTGATGGATGAATTTAAGGGGATGGGTTTGATGGATGAATTTAAGGGGATGGGTTTCAGGGATGAATTTAAGGGGATGGATTTCAGGGATAGATCTGATGGATGAATTTAAGGGGATGGGTTTCAGGGATGAATTTAAGGGGATGGGTTTGATGGATGAATTTAAGGGAATGGATTTCAGGAAGAGAATTGATGGATGAATTAAGGGGATGAATTTCAGGGTATGGATTTGATGGATAAAATTAAGGGGATGGACTTCAGGGATAGATCTGATGGATGAATTTAAGAGGATGGATTTCAGGGATAGATCTGATGGATGAATTTAAGGGGGTGGATTTCAGGGATAGATCTGATGGATGAATTTAAGGGGATGGGTTTGATGGATAGATCTGATGGATGAGTTTAAGGGGATGGATTTCAGGGATAGATCTGATGGATGAATTTAAGGGGATGGATTTCAGGGATGAATTTAAGGGAATGGATTTCAGGGATAGATCTGATGGATGAATTTAAGGGGATGGGTTTGGTGGATGAATTTAAGGGAATGGATTTCAGGGAGAGAATTGATGGATGAGTTAATGGGATGGATTTCAGGGATGGATTTGAGGGTGTGGAATAGAGGATATGAATTTAAGGGGATGGATTTGATGGAAGAATTTAAGGGAATGAATTTCAGGGTATGGATTTGATGGATAAAATTAAGGGGATGGATTTGATGGATGAATTTAAGGGGATGGATTTCAGGGATGGATTTGAACATGGACTTGAGGACATGGATTTAAGGGGATGGATTTGATGGATGAATTTAGGGGGATGGATCTGAGGCATGGATTTGAGGGGTGGATTTGGGGGATGGAATTGAGGGTGTGAAATTGAGGATATGAATTTAAAGATATGGATTTCAGGGTATGGAACTTTAATTTTAAAGGTATGGATTTCAGGATGTGGTATTGAGGATATGAATTTAAAGGTGTGGATTCCAGGGATGGATTTGGGGGATGGATTTCAGGGGATGAATTCCAGGGAGTTTTGCACACGCCCAGACAAATTTCACACTGAAACCAGGCCGGATCCAGTGGGAATCACTCCGCAGGGATCCTTCCCTCCTTCCCTCACTTTCTTTTCTTCCCGTGGCAGAATCTCCACTGTGGCCCAAGGAAAAGGTGGATGTGATCGAGGTGGATGAGGGGGCCCCCCTGAGCCTGCAGTGCAATCCCCCACCCGGCCTCCCTGAGCCCGTCATCTTCTGGATGAGCAGCTGTGAGTCAGGGGAACCTTTCCCACTGGGAATTCAGGGAATGGTGGCTCCATGGCCTGTGGGGGTTAAAATAACCATGGGTGGGGTTGTGGCTGATAATTTTGGGTTGGTTCTGTCAGCTTGGGCTTGTTTCTGTTAGTTGAGGGTTGTTTCTGCTAGTTTAGGGTCATTTCTATTAGTTAAGGGCACTTTCTTCTACTTTAGGGTTGGTTCTGATAGTTTAGGGTGATTTCTGCTGGATAAGGGTGGTTTCTGCTAGTTTAGGATCATGGCTGCTAGTTTAGGATCATGGGTGCTAGTTTAGGGTCATGGGTGCTAGTTTAGGGTCATGGGTGCTAGTTTAGGGTAATTACTGCTAATTTAGGGCACTTTCTGCTAGTTTAGGGTAGTTTTTAGTAGTTTAGGGTCCTTACTGGTAGTTTAGGGGTTTTTTTTCTGCCAACTTAGGACACTTTCTGCTAGTTCAGGGTCATAACCCCTAATTTAGGGCACTTTCTGCTAATTTAGGGTAGTTTCTGTTA
Organism: Argya squamiceps; assembly: GCA_037834095.1. NCBI lineage: Eukaryota > Metazoa > Chordata > Aves > Passeriformes > Leiothrichidae > Argya > Argya squamiceps. The sequence continues at coordinate 3,770,113 of JBBMKD010000096.1, read as the reverse complement.
GTTTAGGGTCCTTCCTCCTACTTTAGGCTCACTGCTGGGAGGTCGGTCTGGGTCTGCAGTTAGAGCCTGTTGTCAGGACCTGCAGTCACAGTCTGGCTGGGTAAAAACCTGGAGTCAGAGTCTGCAAACCAATCCCTGCAGTCAGAGTTCAGCAGGAAATAACCAGCAGGAAATAACCAGAGGCTGCAAGGCAAACCCACAGCAGGATCTTGCTGCAGAGTCAGGGAATGGTTGGAGTCAGGATGGCTGAGCTGTAAAGAGGAATAAAAACCAGGACCCTTTTCATGCTGTGATCAACAAGAACTCTGTGTCTGGGCTCATTTCTACCCTCTAACAAGAGGGCTGCTGCCACATCTACCTACCCTGTGGAGAGAGTTGAGTGACATTGAATGTGAGGCTCCAAACTGCACCCCCGGGCAGCACAAAATCACAAAAAATTAAAACTTAATGCATCACCCTCACCTCTGTGCTTCCCCTCCTCCATAAACCCTGAATTCCCACCGTTTTTCCTCAGCCATGGAGCCCATCCCACAGGACAAGAGAGTGTCCCAGGGGCAGAATGGGGATCTCTACTTCTCCAACGTGCTGGCGCAGGACGCGCTGACCGACTACAGCTGCAACGCCCGCTTCCATTTCACCCACACCATCCAGCAGAAGAACCCCTACACCCTCAAGGTCAAAACCAGTAAGTGGCTCACTGGGGGACCAGTTTGGGCTCTGTCCCATTGGATTTTCCAGCTGGGAATCCAGTAAGGGAAGAGTGGCTCCCGTGGTTTGGTTAGGGTGGGGTATGGATGGGTGTGGGTGGGGAGTTTTGGGGTGGTTTTGGGGTGGGTGAGGAGGGAGGGGTTGTGGCTTTGTGGTTTTAGGGTTCCAGAGGTGGTTTGGTGTAGGAATTGCCAATTCTATGTGTTTGGGGGTATTTCATGGATGGGGAATTCTCAGTATCTCCAGGGAAATGTAGGAATTTCCCATTCCTTGTGTTTGGGAGTGTTTCATGGATGGAACATTCCCAGCATCTCCAGGAAAATGTAGGAATTGCCAGTTCTGGGTGTTTGGGGGTGTTTCATGGATGGGGAATTCTCAGTATCTCCAGGGAAATGTAGGAATTTCCCATTCCTTGTGTTTGGGGGTGTTTCATGGATGGGGAATTCTCAGTATCTCCAGGGAAATGTAGGAATTTCCAATTCCAGATGTTTGGGGGTGTTTCATGGATGGGGCATTCCCAGGATCTCCAGGGAATTGCCAATTCCATGCATTTGGGATAAAAACAGGGAATATTTTGACAGAGATGTGGCATTCTCACTGTCTCCAGGGAAACGTAAAATATCTAGAGGTGATTTAGTGCAGGAATCACCAATTTCTTGTGTTTGGGCTAAACTGGAGAGCATTTCCATAGCAGCAGGGAAATTCATCTCCAGGGAAGTGTAAAATATCCAGAGGTAACTTGGAGCAGGAATCACCAATTAATTCCATGTCTTTGGGATTAAACTGGGAGTGTTTCCACACTCCCACTGCATTCAGGGAAGTGTAAAATACCCAGGGATCATTCCCTGCTTTGGTGGAATTGGCCGTGGTTTGCTCCAAGGGGTTGGATGTGGAAAAACGAGTGTGGAATGTGGTTGTGGATATTCCTGGGCCTCCTTTGTGCTGGTGGGAGCCTCTGGAATCTGGTGGGAGCCTCTGGAATCTGGTGGGAGCCTCTGGAATCTGGTGGGACACTCAGGGTGGGTGTCCCCAGGTGTCCTCACCGAGCATCGATGAGGGGACACGAGGGGCTCTCTCCAGAGCCTTTCCTTTGTCTCCAACCTCTTCCAGGGCAGATTTCCACCAGGAATGAGAATTCCTGAAGGAAAATGAATTCCTGACACACTGGGGGTGACTCTGGAAGAGGGAATGGGGCCAGTATGAGGGACATGAGGACCCTGAGCTGCCACAGGGGCTGGAGGTGACAAAATCCTCAATGAACATCAACCACCACCAGGCAGGAGCTTCCACCCATTCCCAGGAAAATCCAGCTGGGAGGTGCTGGCTGTTTTTTGGGAAGCACCAGGCACTCCTCAGTGCTGGTGGGAGGAATTTAATTTGATTTCCTGGCAGCTTGAATGAACAGGAGTGTGATGAAAGGGACCTGGGAGTGATGAGTTTTCCACCTCGGTGTAGCAGCTCCTCCTCGGTGCAAAGCTGGAGTAGGGGGGGAATCAGGGATTAAATCATTCCAAGAGGTTCTTTTTCAGTTCTGGGGATGTGGGCAGCTCGTTCATTCCAGATGTCATTTGTGAATTCTGGATATTATTTGTGAATTCTGAATATTTGTCTGTTTGCAGAGCTGGGCAAAGGAAATCCTGGTGTTTATTTTTTGGGAAAAATCCCAGCAAAGAAAGATCTGTGGGGTTTGGAGCCTCCAAGGGCCCCATCCCGATGTATTTATCCAGCTCTGGAAGTAATCTGGATGAAATCCTGGTGGATTTTCATGGATTTGAGCTCCCCTCAGGTGTCCCCACATCCCTTTACTCCCAGACTTTGGAAAATCAAATCCTTCTGGTTTTCCTTGGGAAACAATTCCTGTAGGATCAGAGGCAAATTTCACCCTAAGAGCCCCCCAGATTCCTTAAAAATTCTGGAACTGAAGCTTTAATTTCCCATACAAAAATTCTTTATCCACAAAGTGTTGGAAGGGGACGAGGTCAGATTTATCCCAAGCTCTTGGATCACCTCAGCCTTAATCCCTGAGTTTGACTCCTTCCAAAAGTCTTCCCCAGCCCTTGGAAAAATCATGCAGGAGGAAAATGGCAAAGTTAAAGGGATTAATTAAATTGAAATTAAAAATTAAATTAAATTACAAGGGATTTTACAGTTGTGCTTTATTATTATTATTATTATTATTATTATTATTATTATTATTATTATTATTTCATCAGGTTGTGATCTTAAAACATAATAATAATAATAATAATAATTTCATCTCCTCCTTACCTTCCTACATCATTGTCCAGCTGTGTCCATCCCATGGGAAAAAGCAGCTGGAACGTGGAATTTTTGTAGCCAAAAACCAGACATTTCCCCTCCAAATTGCTCCAATTTTTGGGTTTTCCCAAAGATTCCAAAGAGAAAAACATTCCGAGGGAATATTTACTCTACATTCCCACCCTTTTTGCTTTTCCCACCCCTTGGAGAAGGAAATCAGCCCCTTTTCCTGCTCTTCCTGCCTGTGTCTGTCCTGGAAGGCGCCGTGCTCCGAGTGCTTTTGGATCCCTGTTCCTGCCTGTCCTGTCCTTGCTGATTTTTGAATTCCCTCTGTCCCCCACCCTGGCTCTTTTTTGGGATGTCCCCATGTTTTCCACCCTGTCCCATCCTTGGTTTTTTTGGGGAATTCCCGTGTCCCCTGCCCTGTCCTGTCTTTACTGTTTTTTGGGAATTCCCCCTGTCCCCATCCTGGCTGTTTTTTGGGATGTCCTTTGTCTCCTGTCCTATTTTTGATAGTTTTTGGGAATTCCCTGTGTCCCCCATCCTGGCTGTTTTTTGGGATGTCCTTGTGTCCTCCACTCTGTCCTATCTTTAGTATTTTTTGGGAATTTCCTGTGTCCCCCATCCTGGCTCTTTTTTGGGATGTCCCCATGTTTTCCACCCTGTCCCATCCTGGCTGTTTTTTGGGAATTCTCATGTCCCCTGCCCTGTCCTGTCTTCACTGTTTTTTGGGAATTCCCCATGTCCCCATCCTGGCTGTTTTTTGGAAATTCCCCATGTCCCCCACCTTGTCCTGTCCTTGCTGGTTTTTGGGATGTCCTCATGTCTCCATCCTGGCTGGTTTTTGGGATGTCCTTGTGTCCCCCACCCTGTCCTATCTTTGCTAGTTTTTGGGAATTTCCTGTGTCCCCCATCCTGTCACATTCTTGCTGATTTTTGGGATGTCCCCATGTCCCTCAACTTGTCCTGTCCTTGGTGGTTTTTGGGGAATTCCCTGTATCCCTCATCCTGGCTGTTTTTTGGGAATTCCCCATGTCCCCCACCTTGTCCTGTCCTTGCTGGTTTTTGGGATGTCCTCATGTCCCCCACCCTGGCTGTTTTTTGGGAATTCCCCGTGTCCCTGTCCTTGCTGATTTCTGGGAATTCCCCATGTCCCCACCCTGGCTGAATTTTGGGAATTCCCCATGTCCCCTGTCCTTGCTGCTTTTTTGGGATGTCCCCACGTCTCCCACCCTGTGTTCTGATGATTTCTGGGAATTCCTCATGTCCCCACCCTGGCTGTTTTTTAGGAATTCCCCATGTCCCCACCCTGGCTGTTTTTTGGGGGAATTCCCCATGTCCCCTGTCCTTGCTGGTTTTTTGGGATGTCCCCACATCTCCCACCCTGTCTTCTTCTTGGTGATTTCTGGGAATTCCCCATGTCCCCACCCTGGCTGTTTTTTAGGAATTTCCCATGTCCCTCATCCTGACTGTTTTTAGGGAATTCCCCATGTCCCCTGTCCTTGCTGTTTTTTTTGGGATGTCCCCATGTCCCCTGTCCTTACTGTTTTTTGGGAATTCCCCATGTCCTCTGCCCTGGTTGTTTTTGGGGGGAATTCCCCATGTCCCCCATCCTGACTGTTTTTAGGGAATTCCCCATGTCCCCTTTCCTTGCTGTTTTTTGGGGGAATTCCCCACGTCTCCCCCCTGTCTTATTCTTGGTGATTTTTGGGAATTCCTCGTGTCCCCCGTCTTTGCTGGTTTTTTGGGATGTCCCCGTGTCCCCCATTTTTACTGTTTTTAGGGAATTCTTGTGTCCCCCATCCTGACTGTTTTTTGGGATGTCCTTTGTCCCCCATCCTGTCCCATCCTGGCTGTTTTTTTGGGATGTCCCCGTGTCCCCATCCTGGCTGTTTTCTGGGAATTCCCCCCAGTTTTTTGGTGTCCCCATCCCGCGCTGTCCCCGCCCTCCCCGGCCCTGCTCACGGTGTTCTGTTTAATTGCAGAGAAGTCCCATAACGAAACGTCTTTAGGAAATTCCCCCGCCATGTACCGCGGTGAGTCCACGCTGGCTTTGGGAGTCCCGGCTTAACCCAGCCCCGCCTAACCCCACTGACCCCACCCCCTGCCTGTGTCCCCTTTGCTGTCACCGTGTCCCCGTCCTGGCCTCAGCTTTGCCAAAATTTGTCGGGCTAAATCCATCCAAGCCACCACAAAACCCCCCAGAATTTCCCCTTTTCCACTGAGCGGGGTTTAAGTGAGTTAAGCCCGGCTTGGGAGGTTTGGGGTTTGTAGGATCTGCCCCGTGTGGCTGAGCTGGGTTTGGTCCCTCAGCAAAGATCAGGATTTAAATGTCAGAACCTCATCCGTCTTTTCTGTGTCTCCAGAAGAAACATTTCCAGACGGAGCTTTCCTGGTATTTCCAGCTGAACTCAGGCAGGGATAAAAAAGAGGGAAGAAAAAGAGGAATATTTGGGTTTTCCTGAAATCTGGGTGATTTCTGTGCAGAGAGGTTGGACATGTGCTGGATGCTTCCACAGGCTCCTGCCCTTTGTTGGGGCAGGGAATTCCCTTTGGATTCCTCCTCTGCTGGGAGAATCCCATCCCAAAATCCTAAATCTGGGCAGGGAATTCCCTTTGGATTCTGCCCCTGCTGAAAGAATCTCATCCCATATTTGTCTGGGCAGGGAATTCCCTCTGGATTCTCTGCCTGCTGAGAGAATCACATCCCAAACATCCAAATTTGTCTGGGCAGGGAATTCCCTTTGGATTCCTTCTGCCTTCTGGGAGAATCCCACCCCCAAATCCTAAATCTGGGCAGGGAATTCCCTCTGGATTCTGGCCCTGCTGAAAGAATCTCATCCCAAACTCCCAAATTTGTCTGGGCAGGGAATTCCCTCTGGATTCCTTCTCCCTTCTGGGAGGAGCCTATCCCAAAATCCTAAATCTGGGCAGGGAATTCCCTCTGGATTCCTTCTCCCTTCTGGAAGAAGCCCATCCCAAAATCCCAAATGATGCTTCAGGCACAAAACCCCCAGAGCGGTTTCCCCGGGAAGGGGTTGGAATTGTCGGGGATGTGTTGGGATAACAAAGGGAGGGATTTTAGGGAGCGGGAGGTGGGGCAGGTTTGGGAGCACAGGGAATCCCAGGAATGTCACCAACCTCTCCAAAGCCACCAGGAATTCCAGCTGCTCCCACATCCCGGGGAGGATTCACTTCCTGCAGTTTTTGGGGCTGGGTTTGTGTGGGGTCAGCTCCGGGGAACGTCCCTTGCTGTCCCCACCGTGTCCTGGAGTGAAGTCCCTGCTGGAGCTGGATCTTCCTCGTGCCCAGGGCACAATTCCCATCCCACGGGGACTTTTGGGGACAAGGAGGGCGCTGCCAGCTGGGAGCAGGGAGAGCCAGAACCCAGCAAGAGCGGGATGTGCCAGGGCACGGCCGAGGGAATTGGGATCCTGGCAGCGGGAGCAGAAGGGTTTGGAGGATGCTGAGGAGCTGGGAAAGGCTCTGCAGTGGAATTGGAATCAGGGGGAAGAGCTGGAATGGGCTGGAGAGTCTGGAAATACTTGGAAAAAAGGGTAGGGAAAAGGGAATTGTCAGCAAAATCAGCTTTGGTGGGAGTGAATTTCCCTTTTTCCCACCTGGAAATGAGGGGGACAAGAGATGGGACAGGGACAAAGGGAAATTCCACTTTCCTGAGCTTCTGGATTTCCCTTTGGATGCTTTTGTTCAGGGAAAAGGGATCTTAAGATCCATCAGGAAAATGGGATTTTATCCCCACAATCCCATTCCATCCCTCTATTCCCTGGGTGCACAGGGGAAACTTCCTGCTGCTTGTGTTGTGACATTCCCTGGAAAACTTCCTGGCTCCAGAGGATTCAGATCCTCCTCTCCCACCCCTGTGCAGACCTGGCCTCCAACCTAGGCCTTAATTAACTCAATAATCAATGAGCTGGGGATAAAAACTCTTTCCCTCAGTTCTTGTTGGTGTCCCAGTGTTCCTCCCTGGAATGACCAGGCTGGGAATGCTGGAGGCTTTGGGATGTGAAAAATCCCAAGGATTTGAGGTGTTGGGGGCATTTGGGGCTCTTGGCTGTTCTTCCTTGGGGTGCTGATCCCCACAATCCCAGCTCAGCTCCAGAAGCAGCTGGAAAAGGGGTCTGGAAGGTTGTGAATCCCATTTACAGGATATTCCTGAGCTGATGGGGATGTGGGACGTGGGAGATTTGTGGGACACTTGTCCCAAACCCTCTCCGGGGCTGGGAAGTGTCACCCTCCCCTTGTCCCCAGGGCTTGGAGTGATGATTCCCAGAATTTTGTGGGCAAGCCAACTGCAATTATCAGGGAAAAAAGATCCAGAAAGGATAAATTGAATATTTCAATAAGAGAATTTCCCACTTTTCCCCCCTTTTAATGAAATTAAAACCCTGTTTTGTCCCTTTTCCTCTCTTTTTTTGGCAAATCTGAGCCTGTTTGAGCCTGGCTGTGTTGGGATGGGCACATCCCTGGAAAACAGAGCTGATGGAGGAATTTTAGATGGGAAAGGGGCAGTTGGCAGCTCTGGGATATTTCTCTGGGATAGAATTGGATATTTCTGGGACGATCCCAGCTCCCAGCAAAGCTTGGGAGCAGAGCTGATTTTTAAGCTGAAATAAACAGCCCCAGGATTTATTTTTCCAGCTTGGATCCATCCAGAGGGATGAGGGAAACCTTGACACTTCCAGCTTGATCTTCCACATGCTCAGAGCCTCTGGGTTCTGAGGGAATTTCTGGCTGGTCTCTGTTAGAAACAGCAAAATATTTATAATTTATCAATTTCTATTTATTATTTATTAATGGTGCTGTGCTGAGGCAAAAATCAGGTTTTTTTCCATGCTGTCCTTAGGTTCATGAAAACCAGGAGGGTACTAATTAATCTCCCTGATTTTTAATTGCCATCATTAATACAGGCTTGTAAAATCCAGCTTGCTCCTCTTAGCACTTCCAGTTATCCCACGGGATCTGGAGTGGGAATAAATCCTGATCAAAGCCAATCTTGGGCTGATAAAATAATCAATTCCCACTTTTCTGATTTGATGGGAGAAGCTCCCAGTTGTGGTGGAGATTTGGGAGCTCTGCCCTGGGTTTTGGGCTGGTTTAACTGGGAATGAGATTTTCTCCGGAAGCAGGGATGGAAACAGACTTGGAGAATTCGGGATAAATTCGGGTTTTTCCTGCCCTGGTAATCCATTAATCCATAATCAACTAACTGGGAGGGATGTGGGTGTGGAATCAATTCCAAGGATTCCATGGATGAATCCTGGGCTTGGGTTTTCCTTTCCTAAAGTGGGAATTCCGGGAAAAATTCCCATCCTCACTCCCCTCCTCCTTCTCCTGCTGCAGGTCTGGAAGTTTCCCCAAATTCCCCAAATCCTGGTTGCCTCCCTCTCACTGAGCCAAGGAAATTTTGGGGCAGCAGAAGCTGCATCCCAAATCCTGCTCCAGCACCAGGGTGGTCTCTCCCCATGGATCATTCCAGGATTTTTTGTGTCTCTGTTCCCATCCCACCCCTTTCCTAATCCCATAATTTCTATCCCTGCTGCTGCTGCTTTCCTAGCCATCTCATCCTGTTTTGTCCTCACTGATCCAGATCTAGGTCAATCATTCCACTTCTTAATGGAATTTTTACCATGAATAATTAATTTTTTCCCCCTGCAAAGAGGCCTTTGCTGTGTGTGGATCCGTAGGGAATCATCTTGTGCCTTCCCTTTGTTTTTTTTCCCCATTAAACTTCCCTGTCCAGCCCTAAATGGGTCATTTTGGTGGCTGAGCTGTCCCTTTCCAAGGGGAACCATCCTTCCAGGCCTCCAGGAGAGCTGGAAAACCTCCTTGGTGCTGCTGGAGCCCTGGGAATGCTCCATATCCTGGAGGTTTCTGTGGAAAAGCAGCTCCGTGTCTGAATAAATCATTTCCATACCCATTTTCCCATCATTATGTGTTACATCCATCAATATTCCCCAATTCCATCCGATTCCAGCCCGTTTTCCAGAGGCAGAGAGGGCAGGAAAAGCGGGAACTGATGGAATGGGGACTGTCCCCAGCGCTCAGCTCCCCCAGCTGCTCCTTCTATTCCCTGCCTGCCAAACTTCCTCTCTCTCCCCCCCCCCTTTTTTTTTTCCCAATCCCAAATTCATTTGGAGCCCCTCCTTTCCTTTCCAGGCACATTCCTGGGTGAGTTCAGAATCCGGGGAGGTGACAAATTCCATGAATTCCCAGAGACTTTTAAAAGCCCCGTGTTTTGTTTTCTTTGTGTTTTTTGTTTTTTGGTTTGTTTGGTTTTCTGTTTGGTTGTTTTGTTTTGTTTTGTTTTGTTTTGTTTTGTTTTTCCTTCTCTCCCACTGATTCCAGCCCGGGGGATCACGGAAACCACTCCCAGCTTCATGTATCCCTATGGAACCTCCAGCAGCCAGATGGTTCTCCGAGGGGTGGATCTGCTGCTGGAATGCATCGCCTCTGGAGTGTACGTACCTGGAAATTCCCGACTGGATCAGGGCAAGGAAACATCCCTGGATGGGGAAAAAAGGGATCATTCCGTCCTTTTTAGTTGTTAACAATGCTCCCATAACCTCCTCGATGCTGAGGTTTCCAGGTTATTTCAAATCCTTGTCTGAGGATAATTCCCCACTGGTTTGTCCTAAAGTTTGGGGATTTCCTGGGAGCTCCTCACCACCATGTGAGGAAGGTTATTTGTGTCCTCCAGAAGAGTTCCTGGGCTTGTGGTCCTGCCCACACCATCAGACCATGGTCAGGGATGGGCTTTGAGGTCCTTTCTACCTTAAACCATTCCAGAATTCCCTGATCCTGCCTTCCCAGGAGGGGAACACCTGATTCACCATCAGGGGAACACCATTCCTGACCAGCTGAGAACGCTCAGGTTTAGGGGCAGTGATAGGAAGGAGGGTGATGGGAATAAGGGTGACCCACCAGTTAGATCAGACCTTTTTCCTGGGTTTTAGTGGTTCCCAGGATGGGAATTTTGCTGTTATTCAGGAATAGCAACTCTTTACTTGGGAGTTGTCGCAAGAGGACACGAAAAGAACTACACTCACCCGTCAGGATGTGAGGTGAAAAAGAAGGGAAGTTTATTTGGGGATCTAGACTTATATAGTCTTTGGGATTTGGTCAAGGATTAGGGGACTAGAGGAACACCTCTCTGCCCCCAGTGGTTAACTTAGAACTCCATCAATTTGTCTTTCCTCCTGGAAAGGAATGCATTATTTACCAAACATCACTCTTTGTTTATTTTACAATGGGTGAGAAAACTCCAGTAGAACAAGAAACAATCAGAAAGCTGAAAAATCAGGGTGACAGGGAGTCATTCCCTTGCCTTTGGGAAAGGCTCTGATCTGCTCCCCATTCCTCAGACCAGCACCTGACATCATGTGGTACAAGAAAGGCGGGGAGCTGCCGGTGGGCAAATACAAGCTGGAGAACTTTGACAAGGCCCTGCGCATCTCCAACGTGTCCGAGGAGGACTCGGGGGAATATTTCTGCCTGGCCTCCAACAAGATGGGCAGCATCCGCCACACGATCTCGGTGAGAGTGAAGGGTACGTCACCTTTACCTTCCCTCTTGGGGTCCTGCCCGCCTGGAGCCAGGAGGGAAATTCATGAAATGCCGGGAGGGAAATTCATGGAATGCCGGAAGGGAAATTCATGGAATGCTGGGAGGGAAATTCATGGAACGCCGGGAGGGAAATTCATGGAATGCCGGGAGGGAAATTCATGGAATGCCGGGAGGGAAACTCATGGAACGCCAGGAGGGAAATTCATGGAACACCGGGAGGGAAATTCATGGAATGCCGGGAGGGAAATTCATGGAACACCGGGAGGGAGATTCATGGAACACCGGGAGGGAGATTCATGGAACGCCGGGAGGGAAATTCATGGAATGCTGGGAGGGAAACTCATGGAACGCCGGGAGGGAAATTCATGGAGCACCGGGAGGGAAATTCATGGAATGCCGGGAGGGAAATTCAGGGAAGGCCCGGAGGGAAATTCATGGAACGCCAGGAGGGAAATTCATGGAATGCCAGGAGGGAAACTCATGGAACGCCGGGAAGGAAACTCATGGAACGCCGGGAGGGAAATTCATGGAACGCTGGGAGGGAAATTCATGGAATGCCGAGAGGGAAATTCATGGAATGCCGAGAGGGAAATTCATGGAATGCTGGGAAGGACAGCAGGGATTTTTCCCTGGGGATGGGTCCATGCTCATGGAATGGGTTGGGTTGGAAGGGCTTTAAAGGTCACCCTGTTCCACTCCCTGCCATGAGCCCAGTTCACAGCAAAGCTTGAGAGCAGAGTCAATTTTTAAGCCAAAACAAACAGGGGATGGGTCTACACTGAGTCCGTGTTCTTCAGGGATTCATGGAATGGGTTGGGTTGGAATGATTTGAAAGGTCACCCAGTTCCACTCCCTGCCATGATCCCAGTTCACAGCAAAGCCTGAGAGCAGAGTCAATTTTTAAGCCAAAATAAACAGCCCCAGGATTTGTTTTTCCAACTTGGATCCATCCAGAGGGATGAGGGGAACCTTGACACTTCCAGCTGGAACTCCCACATGCCTCTGGTTCTGAGGGAATTTCTGGCTGGTCCCTGTTAGAAACAGCAAAATATTTATAATTTATTAATTATGAATTAATTAGCACATTCCGTGATCCCAGGTTGCTCCAAGCCCCATCCAACCCAGCCTCGGACACTTCCAGGGATGGAGCAACCACAACTTCTCTGGGAATTCCATCCCAGCCCCTCCCCACCCTCCCAAGGAATGATTCCATTCCTTTATCCCATCTAAATCTTCCCTTTTTCAAATTAAAATTTTGCCCAAACAGCCCCAAAAGCAGAGGGAGATGGGATCCCCCTGACAGAAATGGTGCTGGGTTTGTGTGGCCAAGGAGAGGGAAAGGAGTTTCTCCTTCACTGAATCCTGGGAAACCTGCTCGGTGTTTCCATCCTTTTCCTCCCCCAGGGAGTGTTGGAGAGGGGGTTTTGGGGGTGGTGCTGCTGTCCCTGTTTTCACTGGGGTGGGGCTGTTTTCCAGCTGCACCCTACTGGCTGGATGAGCCCGAGAACCTGATCCTGGCCCCTGGTGAGGACGGCAGGCTGGTGTGCCGGGCCAACGGGAACCCCAAACCCTCCATCCAGTGGCTGGTGAATGGAGAGCCCATCGAAAGTGAGTGAGGGACAGACTGGGACTCCTTCCCCAAAATCCCTGCCAAAACCCCAGCCAAAGATATCCTGGCTGAGCACAAGCCAGAGTTGCCTCCTTCTCCAAATCCCTGCCAAAATCCCAGCCAAGAATCTCCTGGCTGAGCACAAGCCAGAGCTGCCACTTCCTCCAAAATCCCAGCCCAAATCCCAGCCCAAATCCCAGTCCAAATCCCAACTAAGGATATCCTGGCTGAGCATGAGCCAGAGTTGCCACCTCCTACAAAATCCCTTCCAAAATCCTAGCCAAGGATCTCACGGCTGAGCATGAGCCAGAGTTGCCACCTCCTCCAAATTCCCAGCCCAAATCCTAGCCTAAATCCCAGCCCAAATCCCAACTAAGGATATCCTGGCTGAGCACAAGCCAGAATTGCTGCCTCCTCCAAAATCCCTGCCAAAATCTCAGCCAAGGATCTCCTGGCTGAGCATGAGCCAGGCTTGCCTCTTTCTCCAAAATCTCAGCCACAGTCTCAGTCCAAATCTCAACCACGAATCTCCTGGCTGAGCATGAGCCAGAGTTGCTTCCTTCTCTAAATTCCCAACCCAAATCCCAGCCCAAATCCTAGCCCAAGTCCCAGTGAAGGATCTCCTGGCTGAGCAGCAGCCAGAGCTGCTGGTGGGGTCCCACACCCTGTGGGTTCCACGTGAACCCCCAGTTTGTCTGGGAAGGGCCCAGTTCACCCAGTGGCTCCCAGCTGGGTCTGTGGAGCTCACACACCATCACTGGCTTTGAACTGGGCTGAGCTGGGAAGACTTTCCATGACATTATGGGTTGGATTTTCATTTGGAATCGAACTGAAGGGGTTGTCCTTGCTTTGAAAAGCAAAAAAGCTTTGAAAAAAGGAGACTCCGAGGTGACCTTATCACTCTCTATAACTTCCTGAAGGGTGATTGTATCAGGTGGGGTTGGTCTCTTTCTCCAGGCAGCACTGACAGAACGAGAGGATACAGCCTTAAGCTGCCTCAAGGGAAATACAGGTTGGATATTAGGAAGAAGTTTTTCACTGAAAGAGTGATTAAATACTGGAATCGTTTGCCCAGGGAGGTGGTGGAGTCACCATCCCTGGATGTGTTTAAAAAAGACTGGATGTAGCACTGGTGCCATGGTTTAGTTGAGGTGTCAGGGCTGGGTTGGACTTGATGATCTTGAAGGTCTCTTCCAACCTGGTGATTCTGTGATTCTGTGATTCTGTGAAGCATCTCCACCCAACCCGAGCCGGGAGGTGTCTGGGGACACCATCGTGTTCCGGGACACGCAGATCGGCAGCAGCGCCGTGTACCAGTGCAACGCCTCCAACGAGCACGGCTACCTGCTGGCCAACGCCTTCGTCAGCGTGCTGGGTGAGCCTGGGGGAGCCCAAAATGTCCCATTCCCATGGAATCCCATCTGTGGGCTGGGCTGAGTGAGCCTGGGGGAACCCAAAACCTCCAATTCCCATGGAATCCCATCCATGGGCTGGGCTGAGTGAGCCTGGGGGAGCCCAAACCTCCAATTCCCATGGAATCCCATCTGTGGGCTGGGCTGGGTGAGCCTGGGGGAGCCCAAACCTCCAATTCCCATGGAATCCCTTCTATGGGCTGGGTGAACCTGGGGGAGCCCAAAACCTCCCATTCCCATGGAATCCCATCCATGGGCTGGGCTGGGTGAGCCTGGGGGAACCCAAAACCTCCCCTTCCCATGGAATCCCAGGATAGGTTGGGCTGGGTGAGCCTGGGGGAGCCCAAACCTCCCCTTCCCATGGAATCCCAGGATAGGTTGGGCTGGGTGAGCCTGGGGGAGCCCAAACCTCCCATTCCCATGGAATCCCATCCATGGGCTGGGCTGGGTGAGCCTGGGGGAACCCAAAACCTCCAATTCTCATGGAATCCCATCCATGGGCTGGGTTGGGTGAGCCTGGGGGAGCCCAAAACCTCCAATTCCCATGTTGGGTTGGGTGAGCCTGGGGGAACTCAAAACCTCCCATTCTCATGGAATTCCATCCGTGGGCTGGGTGAACCTGGAGGAACCCAAAACCTCCCATTCCCATGGAATCCCATCCGTGGGCTGGGTTGGAAAGGATCTTAAATCTCAGCTCAAAGCTCATCTTAAAACTTTCTCCACGACTGTGGGCAGATGTTCAGCCCCGGATCCTGGGCCCCAAGCACCAGCTGATCAGGGTGATCGAGAACAACAGGACCCGCCTGGATTGTCCCTTTTTTGGGTCCCCCATCCCCACCCTGCGCTGGTAAGAGCTGGATCCCACCCCGCTCCATCCCCAGGGGTGGGAAATGGGGAGGGGGGGTGGTTTCCTGCTTTTCCTTCCCTTCCAACAGCTCTTTGTGGTGTTGGGAGGTTTAAGAACGGCCAGGGGAACATGCTGGATGGAGGAAACTACAAAGCCCATGAGAACGGGAGCTTGGAGATGTTCATGGCTCGGAAGGAGGACCAGGGGATCTACACCTGTGTGGCCACCAGCATCCTGGGGAAAGCTGAGGCCCAGGTCCGCCTGGAGGTCAAAGGTAGGGGCACAAAATCTTGGATCTTCTGGAAATTTGCAGCAGAAATAGTCGAGGCTGAAAATCTGGGGTATTCTGGAAGTTGCAGCAGAAATAGTTGAGGCTAAAATCTTCTGGAAGTTGCAGCAGAAATAGTTGAGGTCAAAATCTTGGGTATTCTAGAAACTGCTGCAGAAATAATTGGGGCTAAAATCTTGGGTATTCTGGAAATTGCAGCAGAAAGAGTTGAGGGTGAAATCTGGGGTGTTCTGGAAGTTGCAGCAGAAATAGCTGAGGTCAAAACCTTGGATTTTCTGGAAGCTGCAGTAGAAATAGTTGAGGTTAAAATTTTGGGTATTCTAGAAACTGCTGCAGAAATAATTGGGGCTAAAATCTTGGGTATGCTGGAAATTGCAGCAGAAATAATTGAGGCTGAATTCTTGGGTTGTGAGGGTTCCTGAGGAGTTTGGGGTGCGACCCTTTGTTTGTGACCCCATGCAGACTTCCCAAGGGGTTGTGAGGGAACTTGAGGAGTTTGGGACATAACCCTTGACCCCATGCAAACCCCACAAGGATCATGGCAGGTCCTGAGGGGTTTGGAACGTGACCTTTTCTTTGTGACCCCATGCAAACCCCACAAGGATCATGACAGGTCCTGAGGGGTTTGGAACGTGACTTTTTCATTTGTGACCCCACACAGACCCCACCAGGATCATGAGGGGATCTGAGCAGTTTGGGACATAACCTTTGACCCCATGCAAACCCCACAAGGATCATGGCAGGTCCTGAGGGGTTTGGAGTGTGACCTTTTCATTTGTGACCCCACACAGACCCCACCAGGATCATGGTAGGGACACAAGAAATTTGGGACATAACCTTTGACCCCATGCAAACCCCACAAGGATCATGGCAGGTCCTGAGGGGTTTGGAACGTGACTTTTTCATTTGTGACCCCATGCAAACCCCACAAGGATCATGGCAGGTCCTGAGGGGTTTGGAGTGTGACCTTTTCATTTGTGACCCCACACAGACCCCACCAGGATCATGGTGGGGACACAAGAAATTTGGGACATAACCTTTGACCCTATGCAAACCCCACCAGGATCATGAGGGGATCTGAGCAGTTTGGGACATAACCCTTGACCCTGTGTAGACCTCACAAGGATCATGGCAGGTCCTGAGGGGTTTGGAACGTGACCTTTTCATTTGTGACCCCACACAGACCCCACCAGGATCGTGAGGGGCCCCGAGGACCAGGTGGTCAAGAGGGGTGACATGCCCCGGATCCCGTGCCGCGTCAAGCACGACCCCACGCTGCGGCTCATGGTCACCTGGCTCAAGGACAACGTCCCCCTCTACCTGGGCAGCAGGTCTGTGCCCGAAAAATTCCGTAGATCCCTCTCCCAGAATTGTTGGATTTTTATCAGAACGTTCCAGGAGTGCCTAGGGATAAATATTGGGTTCCCACCTGAGCGATATTTGATGTTTTTGACACTTTTAATCTCATTACCCCCCCTCCAGCAATTCTGGCTGATTTATCAGCAAATCCAGACTTTGCTGCAGGTTTTATTCCTGGATATTTTAGGACATCTTGATAAAACCTGGGGATTCATAACGAGCCGCTCCAAAATTAATGTTTCTCTGCTGTGGCTGGCACAGCTTTAATTTCCTTTCCACACCTGACTGCCCTTTCTTGTGAGGCAAGATCTGATCCCAGGGCACGAGCCTGGGGCTGGCTGTTGTCCTAAAAATGTGATTATTCCCCAGATACACCCCAGGGCGCGTGACTCCTTAGGAAATGAGCTTTTCCCAGAATAACCCAGCACATCCTCAGCTGAAAAAACCTCCAGACCGGAGACGTTCTCCTGCTCTGGTTGGGTTTCCAGCTGGATTTTATCAGGGACAAAACATCTCCAGCCTTCAATGCTGCTTCATTCCTAAATAAGTCTGGGCAGAATTTTGGGATGTTGTTTCCTTGAAGGATGAAGAAGGAAGAGGATGGTCTGACGATCCACGGCGTGGTTGAGAAGGACCAGGGTGACTACACGTGTGTGGCCAGCACGGAGCTGGACAGGGACTTGGCCAAGGCCTATCTCACCGTGCTGGGTAAAGCCCTCCTGACCCCACAGCCCAGTGCTTGGCTTTGAATGGGACACCCCGACCTCGAGGTCAGGCCAGAAGGGGGGTCTGGGCTCTAAAATTGTCCCCTGGATACTCAGGGAGGTGCTGGCAGAGCAGGGGTTCCATTCTTGCAGGATTCGCTGCCTTGTCTGGGATGATGGCAGTGAAATGGTGCAAAAAATCCTGGTGTTTTTGAGGGCAAAAAATTAAACAGGAATTGTTGCACACAGCCCAAAGTATCCTTGGGTGGATGTTGAAGATCCATGAGAAAAGCCCTAAATTTGGGGGTGAATTTAGTGGGACTTTGAGCAATGGGACTGGGGCTGAGCCAGCTCCTCCTGTCCCTCTGTGTCCCCTTTGTGTGTCCCCTTTGCAGCACAGGGAAGGACAAATCCACCCCGTTCCCCATTTGTGCAAAAAAATCCTGGTGTTTTGAGGGCAAAAAATTAAACAGGAGTTGTTGCACACAGCCCAAAATCCCCCTGGGTGGATGTTGAAGATCCATGAGAAAAGCCCTAATTTTGGGGGTGAATTTAATGGGACTTTGAGCAATGGGATTGGGGCTGAGCCAGCTCCTCCTGTCCTTCTGTGTCCCCTTTTTGTGTCCCCTCTGCAGCACAGGGAGGGACAAATCCCCCTAATTCCCTTTCTGCGCCACTGCAAGCTCTGCTTGGCAAACAGGGATTTATCACCCCCTGGCCTCCTCAGACTCCCAGGAATGCCACAACCTCCAGTGCCCCTCCACAGCTGGAACATGAACCCCAAATCCCAAATAATTCCCCTGGGCTTGATTTATTTCCCCTCCTCTCCCCTAATGCCTCATTAACCCCTCATCAGGCTGACATCTCCCTTTTTCTGCCAACTCCGAGTGTGGGTAAAGCAGTGGAGGTCTCTGGGGGAAGGATTTCCCTGCTCTGCCTCCCAGACTGGATCAATTCCCGCTGAAATCTGGAACTTTATTGTTTGCCAGGTGCTCCTTTGGCCACCCAAGCTTAAACTAACCCGGTTAACAAGCACTGTCTTACCTTGCAGCCATCCCTGCTAACCGGTCCAGAGAATTACCCAAAGGTAATCGTCACTAATTCCTCACCTCCCTTTTATTTCCCACCTTGGTTTTGGTTTTTCCCTCACCAGTAACTCCAAGAGAAAAGGGTGGCAAGCTGGAAAATATGGGGGATGATGGTTCCAGGGTGTCCTTGAAGGAGCTGAAGCTCCAAGTCCTCTCCAAGTTATTCTTGAAGGAGATAATTTTTCCAGGTTGTCCTGGAAGGAGCTGAAGCTCCAAGTCCTCTTCAGGTTGTCCCTGAAGGAGTTGATTTTTCCAGGTTGTCCTTGAAGAGGTTAAAACTCCAAGTCCTGCCCAAGTTATTCTTTAAAGACTTGATTTTTCCAGGTAGTTTTTGAAGGAGCTGAAGCTCCAAGTCCTCTCCAAGTTATTCTTGAAGGAGATCATTTTTCCAGGTTGTCCTGGAAGGAACTGGAGCTCCAAGTCCTGCCCAAGCTGTCCTTGAGGGAGCTGATTTTTCCAAGCCCTGTCTAAATTGTCCTTGAAAACCCAGATGGGTAGAAATCTTCTATTCCACCACATTTTGTGTCCCATGGTGGCAGCTCCTGAGTGCAGGAATCCCTTTACCTGTACTTGAAAATCCTGATAGGAAAAATAAAAAAACCCTCATGGAATCCCCTAATTTTTTTACCTGGAATTTATTCCTGTTGTTGCATGAGCTGGGCCTCATGACCAGATTAAAAAAAAAAAAAAAACAGGGAATTTCTATCAAATTTATATTTCCACTGAGGTTTTGTGTCCTTTCCCTGTTGTTCATTTACATTTCTCTGTGTAAGGTCACAAATCTCCCTAAACCAGCACCTGGTGCTTCCCCCACCATTTTTTGGGGGGGAAAAGACAAGATTTTTTCATGGGAAAGGCAGGATTTTTCGTGGGAAAGGCAGGATTTTTTTCCTGGGAAAGGTAGGATTTTTCCCTGAGAAAGGCAGGATTTTTTCCTGGGAAAGGCAGGATTTTTTTCCTGGGAAAGGTAGGATTTTTCCCTGAGAAAGGCAGGATTTTTTCCTGGGAAAGGCAGGATTTTTTCCTGGGAAAGGCAGGATTTTTTCCCTGAGAAAGGCAGGATTTTTTCCTGGGAAAGGCAGGATTTTTTCCTGAGAAAGGCAGGATTTTTCCTGGGAAAAGCAGGATTTTTCCTTGGAAAGGCAGGATTTTTCTGAGAAAAGCAGGATTTTTCCTGGGAAAAGCAGGATTTTTCCTGAGAAAGGCAGGATTTTTTCCTGAGAAAGGCAGGATTTTTTCCTGAGAAAGGCAGGATTTTTCATAGGAAAGGCAGGATTTTTCCTAGGAAAAGCAGGAATTTTTCTGAGAAAGGCAGGATTTTTTTCCTGGGAAAACCAGGATTTTTCCCAGAAAAAGCAGGATTTCCAGGCAACACACTGTCAGAAACCACTACATTTATATTTTAAAAATCACTCCGGTCCCTTGAATCGCTGCAGGACACGGATTGTGCCCCGGAGCACATCCTGCCCACGGGGCTGGGAGAGGTGGTGGGAACTGGGACTTGCTCCTGGGACAATTCCAGCCTCATTTATCCCATTCCAACAGAACGACCTGACCGGCCCCGGGACCTGGAGCTGTCGGATCTGGCCGAGAGGAGCGCGAAGCTGACGTGGATCCCCGGTGATGACAACAACAGCCCCATCACAGGTCTGTCCCCCGTCACCAAAATCCACCCCACCAAACAGTTTAAGCACACTGTATCAACTTCTACCACTATGCCTAATTTTCTTTACTAATATCAGAAATAAAAACTTATATCCTTACCATGTTGGGGTCCAGGGCATGAGGAAAACCCCTCAAATTGCCCGAGATCCTGGCTGGGACCCCAGGAAAACATTGCCTTTGACCTTAATCCATGGGAAAAACTCCCAGCATTTATAGATGAATTGAAAACAACAAAGATTTAATATAGATAGTAGTTTAGTTTGTCACAGGGTGAAAATTTGTAGTTTTTTGGGTTTTTAGAATGGAAGTAGATGAGAGCAAGATGGAGAATTTTTGGTGGTGCCTTAAGTTCTTCTTCTTCTCCTTCTACTCCATCTTCTGCTGTGACAGTGCTTAGTAAAATGTATTTGATGTAAAAATTGTGTGTCTAGAATTGAGAGTGATTATTGGTACAAAACAGTAAACATGGCACGTTTTAGGAGTTGATTGGATTAGAAACTTTTAAAAGACTTTGAACACTAAGCCTGGGGAGTTTTTTTGGCAGAGGTGTTTTAAGCTTGGGTGTTAGTTGGGTGCATAGACCTTGAGATAAGGAATCGAATAAACATCTTTAAAGATTGAAGCTGCAAGTTCCATTCATCTTTCAAACCCCGGCACAGGACTTTGTGAGGAAAAGACCCCTAATAAGGGGAGTTCCAAAAACCGAATCTGAGATTACCTCAAAATTATTAATCATACAGCAAACCAAACCCAAGATTACCACAAAATCATTAATCCCACAGCGCGCATCTTGCGAAAAAGCCGATTTTACAGCACACAACTTTATCACACCATCCCCAAACCCTCCCCTGCTCTTTCAGACTACATCGTCCAGTTCGAGGAGGACCGCCTGCAGCCTGGAATTTGGCACAACCACTCCAGGTACCCCGGGAACGTCAACTCGGCCGTACTGAGCCTCTCCCCGTACGTGAATTACCAATTCCGGGTGATCGCCGTCAACGACGTGGGCAGCAGCGTGCCCAGCCTGCCCTCCGAGCGCTACCAGACCAACGGGGCACGTGAGTTTTTTTTTCCCTCCTCTCTGGGGATTTTTTGGGAATTCCTTGGAATCTGCATCTCTCCGTGGAGAGTCTCCCCACGCCTCAATTCCAGGAGTTGGTTGGCGGTGGGATTTTGTGTGTGGAATTCTCAAGCGTGCGGGGTGACGTCCTTCGGGGCAGCCAAACGCAGAGATTTATGCAAAAGTCACTCTTTTTTTAATAGAAAAACCTGGTTTTCCTTAAAGGGAAAATTCCTGAAGGAATTCTCATGGAATTCTCAAGCCCGTGGGGTGATGTCCCTCAGGAGAGCAAAATGCAAAGATTTATGCAAAAGTAGTTCTTTTTTTAATAGAAAAAACATGTTTTCCTTCCTTTCCTTAAAGGAAGTCTCATGGAATTCTCAAGCCCGTGGGGTGATATCCTTCAGGGCAGCAAAACACAGAGATTTATGCAAAAGTCATTCATTTTTTAAATAGAAAAACCTGGTTTTCCTTAAAGGGAAGATTCCTAAAGGAATTCTTATGGAATTCTCAAGTCTGTGTGGAGATTCAGCAAAATGCAGAGGTTTATGCAAAAGTCACTTATTTTTTAACAGAAAAGCCTGGTTTTCCTTCTGTTCCTTAAAGGGAAGATTCCTGAAGGAATTATGCCAGTTTTTCAGGCTAGAGGAAGCTCAGAAATCTGTAGGAAAATCAAGTGCAAATATTGCTAATTACTGGCTGCTGTTAAAGCTGGTTGAAGCTATGGGGGGTGGTGAGGTCCTGGCACAGATTATCCAGGAAAAAAGTGGCTGCCCCATCCCTGGAAGTGTCCAAGGGCTGGGTTGGATGGGGCTCGGAGCAGCCTGGGATAAGGGAAGGTGATCCTGCCCATGGCAGAAGGTGGAATTGGGTGATTTTTAAGACCTTTCCCCACCCAAATTCCGTGACAAAAAGAACAAAACCAGCTCCAATCCGCAACCAAGGCTTGAGTTTGTCTGCTCAGTGCTTTGCCTGGAGGATATTTGGGAAAATTCCACGGGAGGAGTGGAGCAGTTCTGCTGCATTTCTCCCTTTACCCATTCCTGGGAGATTTTTGGAGGATCTGCTGGCATCTAGTGTTGGCTCCCGACAGTGCCCACCGTGTTCCAGCCTCCAAGTGACAAACTCCTCTCCCTCCACAATGGTTCCCTTTCAAGGATTTAGGACATTTAGGGGACAAAAAAGAGCCTCCTAAATAAATGTCCTGGTTTTGCAGAGGACTGAGAGTCTCGTGTCCCATTAACCTGAATGGGGACTTGTGGAAAAATCAGGCCATTAACTTCTGCCTTGGAAGGACTTTCGGCTTGCAGGGTTTTAACCAGTCTGT
The DNA here is from genome assembly GCA_037834095.1 of Argya squamiceps. Taxonomy (NCBI): domain Eukaryota; kingdom Metazoa; phylum Chordata; class Aves; order Passeriformes; family Leiothrichidae; genus Argya; species Argya squamiceps. Next base: position 3,748,202 of record JBBMKD010000096.1, on the reverse strand, counting down.
GGTTGCTTTTTTTTGACATTGAAAAGGCTCATTCTTTTGGTTTTTGATGTGAATTTCAGGTCCTGAAATAAATCCAACAGGAGTTCAAGGGGCAGGGACCCAAAAAAACAACATGGAGATAACGTGGACCGTGAGTTCTCCTTGGATTCCTTTTGGGATGGAGTTGCTGGGTGAGGGGGAATGGGTTCAGAATGCAGAGGGATAGACAGGATATTGGGAATTAATCCTTCCCTGGGAGGGTGGGGATGGGCTGGGATGGAATTCCCAGAAAATCCTGAGCTGCCCCATCCCTGGGAATGCCCAAGGCCAGGTTGGAGCTCCCTGGGATCATGGAAGGGGTCCCTGCTCGTGGGGGTGGAATGGAATGGGATTTCAGGTCCCTTCCAACCCAAACCATTCCAGGATTCCCTGAATTTAAAAAGTAGAAGGTACAAGAAAAGCTGTCTTTAGTGCTGTGATAAAAAAGAATAATTCGAAAAAATTCAAAATAAATTAAGTCAAAGTGACACCCAGATATTCCAGACTCAGATTCCCGAATTTGAGTCCTTGAGCAGCTCAGAGGATTTATGGAGCCGCTCCTGCTTTGCTCCCTGCACCAGCAGGTGTCAGCCACAAATCAGGGATGAGCTGTGAGGAGGAACAGCAGCGGGAATAGAGACTGGAATATGGGGACAGTGGATGTGGGATATTTATTGTGTAATTCCATATTCTGCACATATTTGTTTTTTTAAAATATATAAATATGTATATAGATAAGGATATATAAATATAAATAAATATATAGATAAGGAATCTGGGCTAGTGGAAATGTCCCTGCCTGTGGAAGGGGCCTGGAATTGAAATCCTTTTCAACACAAGCCATTCCAGGAATAAAATCCTGGATTTTGTGAATGAGATTTCCTGTTCCTCCGTTGGCCCTGGAGGGCAAGAACTCCTTCTGCCTCTCCTCGGGAACAAAACCTTGCCCTCCTTTGGGATTTGCTGATGGAAGCTGCAATAAGACCCCGCAGCTGAGCAGAACTTTTGGATCTCCTTGGTGGAGAAACCCAATCTTTGATGCTGTAGTACAACGACACAAAGACTTTGACTTCAGAAGGCTGAAATTGACTTCTTTGTTTTCAGGAAGTGTCTTTTTTTTTTTAATATTATTTTACACTCACTAATTCGATTGGTGACAAGAAGACAAACTTCTTCAATCACATTGGTCAGACCAGAGGGACATCAAGAAGAAATCCCTGTCGCTTTGATTTTTTAGCCTTTTGATGTTTTACATTTTTCTACTGAAGCTTTTTTACGCTTGTAACAAAGACTGATACCTTGTAAATATGCATTCCTTCCAGGGGGAAGGACAAATTGATGGACTTCTAAGTCAGCTACTGGGGTCAGAGAGGTGTTACTCTCGTCCCTCGATCCCTGAACAAAATTCCAAACCCTATTTAAACCCCAAACCAAAATAAACTTTCTCTTCTCACTTCTCAACTTGACGAGTGAGTGTAGTTCTTTCATGTCCTCTAGCAACAAGTCCCTCCTAGGAAAAAATATGTAAACAAATTTGTAAACTAAAACATGTTTCTTCTTCACAGAAAATTCTCTGGGGAAGGAATTTCAGAAACCCAAAACTTATCAGACATGAACCAGTGTCGCTGGACGACACAAAAGAGCTACACTCACCCGTCAGGTTGAGAAGTGAGCAGAGAAAGAGGAAGTTTATTATGGTTTGGGGTTTAAATAGGGTTTGGAATTTGATCAGGGATTGGGGGACAAGAGTAACACCTCTCTGACCCCAGTGGCCAACTTAAAAGTCCATCAATTTGTCCTTCCCCCCGGAAGGAATGCATTATTCACAAAATATCAATCTTTGTTACAAGTGCGAGAAAACTCCAGTAGAAACGTGAAACAACCAGAAGGCTGAAAAAACCAAGACAACAAACCGGGGCTACAAATCTTTTGGTTTATTAATTTTTTCTTTTCCTCCTTTCTCACTTTCCCCTTCTCTGTTTTTGCCCCCCCCGCAGCCTCTGAACGCCACCCAGGCTTACGGGCCCAACCTGCGGTACATCGTGCGGTGGCGGCGGCGGGAGCCCCGCGGGAGCTGGCGCAACGAGACCGTGTGGGGCACGCGGCACGTGGTGTGGAACACACCCATCTACGTCCCCTACGAGATCAAGGTTCAGGCTGAGAACGATTTTGGCAGAGCCCCCGAGCCCGACACCTACATCGGATACTCCGGGGAGGATTGTGAGTGTGGCCTCGGCGGCACAGGGGGAGGTTTTGGGGGTGGTTCCATCTAAGGGTGAGGAGGTGGTGAGGCACGGGTGGGATTTGGGGCAGAAATTTGCTTTTAGTTTGGACAAGGCTTGGAGGATCTGGGCAGTGGAAGGTGTCCCTGCTCGTGGCCACCTGGGCCATGGAAATTGTCCCCACCCATGGGCATGTGGGCTATGGGAGGTGACCCTGATTGTGGCCACCTGGGCCATGGAAAGTGTCCCCACCCATGGCCACCTGGGCTATGGGAGGTGTCCCCACCCATGGCTACTTGAGCTATGAGTGATGTCCTTTCTCATGGCCACCGGGTTATGGAAGGTGTCCCCACCCATGGCCACCTGGGTTATGGGAGGTGTCCCTATCCATGGCCACCTGGGCCACAGAAGGTGTTCCTGTCTGTGGTCACCTGGGCTATGGAAGATGTCCTTGCTCATGGTGACCTGGACTATGGGTGATGTCCTTTCTCGTGGCCACACGGGCTATGGTTGATGCCCATATCCAATTAAAAAGATGGAAATGACTTTTTTTTTTTGGAACCTTGGGGTCTAACTTTGGGACAGGTGAGGCAGGAAAGGGTTGGATGCGCTGGGATCCCTCACCTGGAGAGAGGTGAGCCAGACCCATCCCTGCAGCAGGAATTTCTGCTTTTATCTGGATCAGTAAAGTTTTCCTTGATGGCTGGAGGAGTGAAATCAGATTTACTTTCTTCCCATGGAAGAGGGTAGAGCCATCATGGGGCTGCTCCTTATGCGATTTGTGATGGGAAAAGCACAGCAGGTGGTGTCCATCTGTCCAGCTGTCCATCTGTCCAAGATGTCCAGGGTCATTCCAGGTTCCTAACGGCCACTCTGCTTTATCCCTGCCCGCCCAGATCCCAAGGCTGCGCCCACGGATGTCAGGATCAGAGTCTTAAACAGCACAGCCATAGCTCTGACCTGGACCCGGGTGCACCTGGACACCATCCAGGGACAGCTCAAGGAGTACCGAGTGAGCAAATCCCAAATCCCAAATCCCAAATCCCAGCACTGACCGTTAACACAGCTAAACCTCCCAAAAATTCCCAGGTGGTTCCCAGGGATGGAGCTGCTGGATGTGGGGATGACAGAAAACTTCCTTTGGTCACCAGGAGCATCTGGGTTTGGGGCAGGAACAGATTAACTGACTGTTAACACAGCTAAACCTCCCAAAAATTCCCAGCTGGTTCCCAGGGATGGAGCTGCTGGATGTGGGAGTGACAGAAAACTTCCTTTGGTCACCAGGAGCCTCTGGGTTTGGGGCAGGAACAGAGGATTTGCTTTTTGGGGTGTCAAGATGGGGTTGGGGATGTCTCCTGTTGCTTCCTCTGGGCTTGGCTGCAGGGTTTGGGATGCTCCAAGGAAACAGGGAGGGATTGGGATGGTCCTGGCCACGAAGCAAAGGGGCTCTGAGGGAGTGGCCCCACCCAGGTCAGGTTTTGTGTCATCCCCAAAATACTGACAGTGTCTTTTACTGATCAACAACCCCTGCAAAGCCTAAACCTGCGGTCAGGACTAACTGGGCCCTAAAACCAGCATGAATCCATGTTTTTCCAGGTCTTTCCAGGTTTATATTTAATATTTATCTGTCTTTCCAGTCTTGTATCTAATATTTAATATTTGCTGAGGATAGAGCCCTTCAGACCAAGCCAAACCTTGAGCAGAGCCCTTCTCTGGGTGTTAAAAACCCAAAACTGGATGTTAAATTCCCAAACCCAGCAAAGAATGCCAGCATTCCCAATCTGATCATCTGCTGGCTCTACTTTTCCTGATTCTGGGGGATTTTCTGAATGGATTCTTGTTTCTGCATGAAATAGGATTTACAGCCAGGAGCTCAAATGGGAGATTTCCCAAATTCAAGGTTTTTTTGGTGCCTGGGTGTGTCCCACCTTTCCTTGTCCACCACTGCTCCAAGTGGAAAGGGAGGATCACACTGATTTTAATCCTTGGGAATTAGGAACAGCTTTAGTCTGAACTCAGTGGTTTTGCTCTGTGTTTTGGGAAGCTCTTAACCCCCTGCTCAGCCTCTTCCTCGGGTAACACCCCCAATTTTCCTCACGGAGCTTCACTAATTCCTCTAAAAACCTCCACAGCCTCGAGCCACCCTTAGAGGCAAAAATATGCTTTTTAACATCTAAAACCGCCCTCCAAAAAAAGTGATTAAATAGGAAAACCTTCACCTGGCCTGCCTATCTCTTGAAGGCCTATTTCTGGAGGGACAGCAGCTTGCTGAAGAACCTGTGGGTGTCCAAAAAACGTCAGTTTGTGAGTTTTCCCGGGGACCGCAACCGGGGCACGGTGTCCCGGCTGTTCCCTTACAGCAACTACAAGCTGGAGATGGTGGTCACCAACGGCCGCGGGGACGGGCCCCGCAGCGAAACCAAGGAGTTCCCTACCCCTGAAGGAGGTACGTCCCCACAGGGGTGAAGCTTCTGGCTTCTTTTTCTCCTCCAAGGTTGGGATTAATTAATGGGATTTGCAGTTTGTGTCCAGACTTGGATGTTTATTGTTTTTTATCTGTTTACAGACTCACAAGGTGTTAGCTCTGTCATTAGACGGACACAAAAAAGCCATGCTCACCCATCAAGGTGTGAGACTAGAAAGAAGAGGATGGTTTATTTGGGTTTAGGGTTTAAATAAGGTTTGGACTTTGACCAGCGATTGGGGAATGAGGTTGACACCTCTCCGACCCCACTGGTCAAACCAGAATTCCATGAATTTGTCCTTCCCCCTGGAAAGGAATGCACAGTTTTTAAAACACCATTTTTTGTTTATGTCACAATGCGTGAGAACTCCAGTACAGAAATGTTAAAACATCAGAAGGCTGAAAAATCAGGGCAACAAGCTCTAACTAGCAAGTTAAGGAAATTAGGTAAAATGGAGCACCTCTGACTCTTTTCAGAGTTGTTTAAGTGTTAATTACCAAATAATGAAATGACACCTCTGTTATTTATACTTTTGGCCCAATAATGACCACCCAAGGCCCGCAATGTGAGTATTTTCACCCAATTACAGAAAACCACCCAAACTCATGGAGAAGAAGGAAGAAGAAGGTGAAGAAGAAGGATCCAAAATCCTCCATCCTTGCCCCATGAATTGCTGTATACTAAACCCCCAAATTCTACGTTTTTCACCCTGTGAGATCACACAATACTATTCAAATTACACACCCACAATCCCAATGCTGTCACTCAATTTCCAAAAACTGTTCCATGGCCTCAAGTCAAATTTAATGCCTGCTTGAGGGTCAATGCCCCTCAGCTCAGAAAACCTGAAATTTTCATCCTCCAGGGTTCCAACACACAGGGAATTTTTTCCCACTGGGAGAGGTTTGGGTGGAGCAGATCCAGGGAGCTGACTCCTTCAGCATTCCCCAAAAAAACCCCCTGTCAGGTGCTCTGAACTCCCCAACCAAAGAGATTTTGGGCTGAAGCAGAAAAATATTTGCAAAACCCTTTCCTAGGGAGCTGACCCCTTCAGCATTCCCAAAAAAACCCCCTGTCAGGTGCTCTGAACTCCCCAACCAAAGAGATTTTGGGCTGAAGCAGAAAAATATTTGCAAAACCCTTTCCTAGGGAGCTGACCCCTTCAGCATTCCCAAAAAAAACCCCTGTCAAGTGCTCTGAACTCCCCAACCAAGGAGATTTTGGGCTGAAGCAGAGAAATATTTGCAAAACCCTTTCCTAGGGAGCTGACCCCTTCAGCATTCCCAAAAAAACCCCTCTCAGGTGCTCTGAACTCCCCAACCAAAGAGATTTTGGGCTGAAGCAGAGAAATACTTGCAAAACCCTTTCCTGGGCGCAGCCCCATGCCCTTGATTTGCTGCCTGAGCTGTGAATGTCCCCGAGTTGTGGTTTGGATCCATCCTGGAAAAGGCAGGAAAACCTTCCCAGGACCTTCAGGACTCCTCTGCCAGGCTTTAAAGGCGAGATCAGCTCGTTCTTTGTGTCAAGGATGAACTCCAGGGTTTAATTTTGTCGCTGGCACAGGAGCTATTTATAGACACACCGATAATTCTGAGCTGGAGCTGCAATTCCAAGGGCTGGAAGTGACTTTTCCTGCAGAGCAGGAGGGAGCTCGGGCACAGAAGGTCACAAAAACACAAGAAAAGATTTGCAAGTCTTATCTCAAAATATTTTGAGATCTCCCCTTTTCTCTTCCTGCCCATCCTATCCCAGTGTCTCTCTTCCTTCACAATTCCTTGGGAAAAATCCTCATTTTTTAAGGATTTTTCTGTGGATTATTGAGGTTGTTTCAGAAAAAAAGAGTTCAATTCCTGTAGGTTTTGCAGGCAGGGGCATTGTGATCCTGTTTCTGGTGGATTTGGGGTGGCTTTGGATGTTTGGGGTGATGATAAGGACATTTGGGTGGCATTTATTAATAATTACAGCGGATTTTACTCTTATCATGGAGAAAATGTGGATTTTGATTTTTCCTGCACCACCAAGCCCTTTTATCGACTCCAACTGACATTGAGGAGGCTGAAGGATATCCTGAACAACTAAAAATAAATCCCCAAGCTCTCCCATCTCTCTTCCCCCAGTTAAGGCACCGCAATTAGGAGGAAATCAGGAGAATAATTTAACTCCATGCTGGATAATTCTTTCCTTCCTTCAGCAGTTAAAGCAGCGAAAATCCCAAATATTCCTCAGGGTGAGGAGCAGTGGGCAGCAGCTCCCTGGGGGAGATCTCTGGAATTCTGTTTCCCAAAGATTTTTTTGGGATAAGAAAAGCCAGTTCTGGGGGTTCTAAGAGAGGAATCTTTGGGATGAAAACCTGAGAAGTTTGGGAAATTTGTTCCAAACAGGCAGAAATGAGACTGGAGTGGAGAGAATTTTTTTGAGATACTTATTGCTCTTCTAAGAGAGAAATCTCTGGGATAAAAACTTTGAAGGTCAGGAAATTTGGGTCGGAGGGAAGTGAAGCTGGATTAAAGAGAAATTTTTGGGATTTTTTCTGCTTTTAAGGGAGAAATTTTGGGGATAAGAACCTTGGGATGGGAGGAGGGAGTGTAAAGAAGGTTGAGAAATTTGTTCCCAAGAGGCAGAAATGGGGCTGGAGTGAAGAGAAGTTTTTTGGGATACTTATTGCTCTTCTAAGAGAGAAATCTGTGGGATGAAAACTTCAAAGGTCAGGAAATTTGGGTCTGAGGGAAGTAGAGCTGGAGTTAAAGAGAAGTTTTTGGGATGCTTTTTTGGCTTCTGAGAGAAATCTTTGGGATGAGTAGGGACTGTAAGGAAGATCAGGAAATTTAGGTCTGAGAGGAGAAGTAGGGCTGGAGTTAAAAGAAGTTTTTGGGATGTTTTTGTGCTTCTAAGGGAGAAATTTTGGGGATGAAAACCTCAGGATGGGAGGAGGGAGTGTAAAGAAGGTTGAGAAATTTGTTCCCAACAGGCAGATATGGGGCTGGAGTGAAGAGAAGTTTTTTGGGATACGTATTGCTCTTCTAAGAGAGAAATCTGTGGGATGAAAACTTTGAAGGTCAGGAAGTTTGGTCCAAGAGAGGTGGAGCTGGAGTTAAAGAGAAATTTTTGAGATGCTTTTTTTGCTTCTGAGAGAAATCTTTGGGATGGTTGGGGGTGTAAAGAAGGTAGGTCAGGAAATTGGGGTCTGAGAGGAGAAGTAGGGCTGGAGTTAAAAGAAGTTTTTGGGATGTTTTTGTGTTTCTAAGGGAGAAATTTTGGGGATGAAAAGCTCAGGATGAGAGGAGGGAGTGTAAGGAGGGCTGGGAAATTTGGATCCAACAGGAGAAGTGTGGCTGGAGCTGCATTCCATGGGATTTGGATCCCACCAGAGCTGCTTCAATTTTCCTCCCTGCTGAAAACCCCACCTGGCTCAGGGTTTTTGGGATGAATCCTCATGTGGTGCATTCAGGGTGTGTCTCTGGGGGAATTTTGGCGTGGCCCAGCCCGTGGCAAGTGCAGCAGTGTGAGATTTGTTACCCTGTGTGTGTTTTCTCTCTCCTCTCTCCCCTCCCCTCCAAGTGCCCAGCTCCCCCAGGTACCTGCGGATCCGACAGCCCAACCTGGAAATCATCAACCTGGAGTGGGATCACCCCGAGCACCCCAACGGGATCATCACGGGATACACCCTCCGCTACCACCCCTGTACGTCCCCTCCCTGCTGATCAATCACAAATCCTTCCCTTCCTGCTTTTGGCCAGGGCAGGGGGGTCCATGAGGAACTGGGGACATCCAGGGTGACTTCAGAGACCCTCCAGGGGGTGAGGGATGAGCTGGACACCCCAGGAATTCCTGGCCCAGGCTGAGGGATGAGGGAAGAGCTGGACACCCCAGGAATTCCTGGCCTGGGTTGAGGGATCAGCAGGACACCCCAGGAGTTCCCAGCCTGGGGTGATGGGCTGAGGGACGATCTGGACACCCCAGGAATTCCTGCCCCAGGTTGATCAGCTGAGGGATGATCTGGAATTCTCAGACCAGCCTGAGGGACAATCTGGACACCCCAGGAATTCCTGGCCTGGGTTGAGGGTTGAGGGATGAGCAGGACACCCTGAAGTTCCCGGTCTGGGCTGATGGTCTGAGGGATGATCTGGACGCCCCAGGAATTCCTGCCCCAGGTTGATCAGCTGAGGGATGATCTGGAATTCTCAGACCAGCCTGAGGGATGATCTGGACACCCCAGGAATTCCTGGCCCGGGTTGAGGGACAAACTGGATATCCCAGGAATTCCCAGCCTGGGCTGATGAGGTAAAGGATGATCTGGACACCCCAGGAATTCCTGGCCTAGGTTGATCAGGTGAGGGACGATCTGCAATTCCCAGACCAGACTGAGGAACAATCTGGACACCCCAGGAATTCCAGGCTCGGGCTGAGGGATGATCTGGACACCCCAGGAATTCCTGCCCTAGGTTGATCAGCTGAGGGATGATCTGGACAACCCAGGAATTCCTGGCCCAAGTTGAGGGATGAACTGGACACTCCAGGAATTCCTGGCCCGGGCTGAGGGATGAGGGATGAACTGGACACCCCAGGAATTCCCAGCCTGGGTTGATGGGATGAGGGACAAACTGGACACCCCAGGAATTCCCTGCCCAGGCTGATGAGGTAAAGGATGATCTGGACACCCCAGGAAGTCCCGTTTTCCCCCTGCAGTTAACGGGACGCGGACGGGCAGGACGGTGGTGGAGCACCTGTCCCCCAACCAGACGAGGTTCACCCTGCAGAGGTCAGACCCCATCTCCCGTTACCGCTTCGTGCTCCGCGCCCGCACACAGGTGGGAGAGGGAGAGGCCCTGGCGGAGGAGTCGCCGGCGCTGCTGGATGAAGGTAAAGGCTCTGAGAGGGGGGAGAGGATGTGGCAAACCCCAAAAATGGCAACGTGGAAGGACATGGGACAGACCAAAAATAGCATCATGGCAGGATGTGTCAAACCCCGAAAATGTTATTGTGATATGTCATGATCAATCTCAAAAATGTTACCGTGACAGGCCATGGGACGGCCAAAAAATGGCATTGTAGCAAGATATGGCAACCCCAAAAATGGCATTGTGGCAGGATGTGACAAACCCCAAAAATGGCATTGTGGCAGGGCATGGGACAGCCTAAAATGGCATAAAGACAGGCCATGACACATCTCAAAAATAGCATCGTGATGGGCCATGGAACAGGCAAAAAATGGCACCGTGGCAGAATATGACAAAACCCAAAAATGGCATAAAGACAGGTCATGGGGCAGCCAAAAAATGGCATCATGACAGGCCATGACACATCTCAAAAATGTGATCATGACAGGCCATGGGGCAGCCAAAAAATGGCATCATGACAGGCCATGACAAATCTAAAAAATGTGATCATGACAGGCCATGGAACAGCCAAAAATGGTATAAATACAGACCATGGTAAATCTCAAAAATGGTATAAATACAGACCATGGTAAATCTCAAAAATGTTATTGTGGTAGGCCATGGAACAGCCAAAAATTGGCATTGTGACAGACCATGGTAAATCTCAAAAATGTTATTGTGATAGGCCATGGAACAGCCAAAAATTGGCATAAATACAGACGATGGTAAATCTCAAAAATGTTGTTGTGGTAGGCCATGAAACGGCCAAAAGTGGCATAAAGACAGACCATGGTAAATCTCAAAAATGTTACTGTGGTAGGCCATGGAACAGCCAAAAAATGGCATAAATACAGACCATGGTAAATCTCTAAAATGAGGACCAATCTCAGCCCCATAATGAGATAAAACTCCTGGTGCCACCTCCCTGTCACCCCACAGATGTCACCCAACTCTACGAATCTCCAGAGCCCCAAACTCAGCCCCATAATCAGAAAAAACTGGTGGACTTGCTTGTCACCCCACAGGTGTCACTTGACCCTAAAAACCTCCAGAGCCCCAATCCCTGTCCCATAATCAGATAAAATTCCTGTTGTGGAACATCCATCAAATTTAAGTGGAATTTCCTGAGCCCTGGGGGAACCAAGGGCGTCTCTCTGCCCACTTTAAGCTTGTCTAACAGAGCTGGGATTGGGTTAGAGCCGGGATTTAATGGGGTTTTCTCTCCTTCCCTCCATCCCCCAGCCCAGCTAATGGCTCTGAGTGGGGAAAGCGATTCCTGCCTGGATCCTGTGGGAATAAAAACCACTCCCAACACCCCTGGGGTGGGATCCAGCAAAATTTATGGGATGAGGGGAGGAGAAAACAGCCCAGGGAAACACGAGAGGGGCCTGGAATTGATTTAAAAGGAATTGGGAGAGCTCAGGGGTTGGATTGGGGTTGAAAAGTGAATATTTTTAGCTGGTTCATTCCTGTGTTTATCTCTTCCCTTTTTCTCTCTGTTTTCCCATTTCCCCCCTCTTTCTGATGACTCCGAGTGTCCTGCCAGCACGTTGGGATTGTTTGATAAATTCCTGTGTTTTTTCTCTCCCCTTTTTCTCTCCATTTTCCCATTCCCCCCCCTCTCTCTGGTGACTTCGAGTGTCCCGGCAGTGCATTGGGGTTATTTGACAAATTCCTGTGTTTTTCTCTCCCCTTTTTCTCTCCATTTCCCATTTTCCTCCCCTCTTTCTCTCCCTTTTCCCATTCTTCCACCTCTTTACCCCCTTTTTTGGTGACTCCGAGTGTCCTGGCGGGGCATTGGGGCTGTTTTATAAATTCCTGTGTTTTTCTCTCCCCTTTTTCTCTCCTTTTTCCCATTCCCCCCCCTCTCTTTGGTGACTCCGAGTGTCCTGCCAGCACCTCGGGATTGTTTGATAAATTCCTGTATTTATCTCTTCCCTTTTTCTCTCCATTTTTCCCATTTTCCCCCTTTTTCTCTCCATTTTTTCATTTCCCCCCTCTCTCCAGTGACTCCCGAGTGTTCTGGCGGTGAATTGGGGTTCTTTGATAAATTCCTGTGTTTTTCTCTCCCCTTTTTCTCTCCATTTCCCATTTCCCCCCCTTTTTCTCTCCATTTTCCCATTCTTCCACCTCTTTATCCCCTTTTTTGGTGACTCCGAGTGTCCTGGCGGGGCATTGGGGCTGTTTTATAAA
>JBBMKD010000096.1:3713248-3734845 GCA_037834095.1 Argya squamiceps | reverse complement strand
TTTCCCCTTTTCCCCCCCCCCACTCTTTTTTGATTTCGAGTGTCCTGGCGGGGCGTTGGGGCTGTTTTATAAATTCCTGTGGTTTTCTCTCCTCTTTTTTCTCTCCGTTTTCCCATTTTCCCCCCTCTCTTTGGTGACTCCGAGTGTCCTGGCGGGGCGTTGGGGCTGCTTTATAAATTCCTGTGTTTTTCTCTCCCCTTTTTCTCTCCGTTTTCCCCATTTTTCCCCTCTCTCTCTCTCTTTCCCTGTCGCTGCCTCCGAAGCCACGCCAAGCCCAGGTACCGTACCCGGAGGTAAACACGGCATGGGGGCACCGGAGCTTGCCAATTAAGCCGCCAATTAAGCCGAAAAGTTCATTAAAACCCTTCCAATGGGCACAGCCGATCGGGCATTTCAATCGCACAAAGGGGACCAGGGCGGCTCCACAGCGGGGCAGGCCAAGATTAAAAGGTCTCTTAAGCCAGGCTTAAAAGCCGCTCAAAAATCTCCAAAACAAACCACAGCGGCCGTGGGCTGGGCGAGCCTAAAGGAGAGTCAAGTTCCCATTAAATTGGGGTTTTTTTCCTCATTAAATTGGGTGGTTTTTCCCTATTAAACAGGGTTTTTTTCCCTATTAAAGTGGGGGTTTTTTTCCCCATTAAAGTGGGTTTTTTCTCCTATTAAAGTGGGGTTTTTCCCTATCAAAGTGGGGTTTTTCCCCATTTAGGAGGGATTTTTTCCCTATTAAGGAGGGTTTTTTCCCCATTAAGGAGGGATTTTTTCCCTATTAAGGAGGGTTTTTTCCCTATTAAAGAGGGCCTTTTTCCCTATTAAAGTGGGGTTTTTTTACCTGTTAAACAGGGTTTTTTTCCCAATTAAATGGGTTTTTTTCCAATATTAAAGAGGGTATTTTTTCTCTTGTTAAAGAGGTTTTACTATTTTAACCGGGTTTTTTTTCCCCAATTTTAGCAGGGTTTTTTCCCATACTAAAGAGGGGGGGGGGTTTACCTATTTAAGATTTTAAAAAAAATATTATAGAAGGGGTTTTCCTTATTAAAGAAGGGGGTTTCCCTAATAAACAATTCCCTCCCCCCCGTTAAATAGGTTTTTTCCCCTCTTAATGAGGGGTTTTTGCCCTATTTTAGAGGTGACATTTTCCCATATGAAAGAGTTTTTTCACCTATTAAAGACTTTGTTTCCCTCTATTAATTTTTCCTCCATTAAAGAAGAGTTGTTTTCCCTTATTAAAGAGGGGTTTTCCCCCCATTAAAGAAGAATTTTCCCCCTATTTTAGAGGTGGTTTTTTTCCCGAATAAAATAAGGGGTTTTCCCTATTAAAGAGGGATTTTTCTCCCTACTGAAGTTATTTTTCCTTATTGAAGAAGGAGGTTTTTTTTCCTATTAAAGAGGGGTTTTTCCCTATTAAAAAAATTTTCACTATAAAAGAATTTTTCCCCCTTCTCACAGAGGATTTTAAGCCCACCTCTACACAAACCCCTCTCCCTTTTTATCCCATCCCCACCCCACAAAACATTTCTGGCTCCCTGTGGGATCACGGCTGGAGATTTGGGATTTTTTGGGGGTGGAAATTCCCTTTAGGTCTCCCAGGGCTCCGATCCAGGATTTTCCTCCCCATTCCCGGTGTCCATTGGAAGGGTTTGAGCGGGAATTTGAGCTGTGCATGTTCTGCATGGAGCCTTCTGCTGGCTTTGCCCTCCTCGCTATTCCCAAAAAAATAAAGGTGGGAGCAGGGAGAGATCTTTTGAAGAACCAGGGACAGCTCCTCCTCTTCCTCCTTCTCTTCCTCTTCGTCCTCCGCTTCCTCCTCTTCCTCCTCTTCTTCCTCCTCCTCCTCCTCCTCTTCCACCTCCTTCTCCTTCTCCTTTTCTCCTTCTCCTTTTCTCCTTCTCCTTCTCCTTTTCTCCTTCTCCTTTTCTCCTTCTCCTTCTCCTTTTCTCCTTCTCCTTCTCCGTTTCTCCTCCTCCTCCTTCTCCTCCTCCTCCTCCTCTTCCTCCTCCTCCTCTTCCTCCTCCTCCTCTTCCTCCTCCTCCTCTTCCACCTCCTTCTCCTCCTCCTCCTCTTCCACCTCCTTCTCCTCCTCCTCCTCTTCCACCTCCTTCTCCTCCTGCTTCACCTTTTTCTCCTTCTCCTCCTTCTCCTTCTCTTCCTCCTCCTCTTCCTCCTCCTCCTCTTCCTCCTCCTCGGAAAAGCCAATCCCGGTTATCCCAACACACTCCCAGGTCACCCAGGGAAGGATTTCCCACCTCTCCCAAACTTAGAAAACTCCGATTTTCCCCACAGCCAACACTCATTCCCCACATTCAAGAGGCTTTTCCCAGCTCAGGGATGCGGGAATGGCCCATCAGGAGGTGCAGCCGGTGCCAAAATCATCCCAAAAAAAGCTTTTTTGGGAGCAGCAGCAGCTCCTGATTCCCCACACCGAGGGATCTCAACAGGTTCTGCTTTGCCTCTGCACGTTCCAATCAGGAACATTTTCCCAGGGAAGGTTTTCCCGAGGGATCCAAGTGCAGGATTTGCTTTTCCTGCCTCCTGGATGTTCCTTTCCCTTGGATTTTGTTGCAGCAATGTCTCTTCCCGATATTATTTTGCTTTCTTTCCCCCCAGTCTTTCTCCTTCCTGTCTTTTTCTCTTCTTCCACCTTCCCCAAGGAAAAAAAAAAAAAAAAGAGGAATAACAGATTGGTCAGGTTTAGGTGGTGGGTGCCTCAAAATGCACTTTAAAATCCTGGAAATGCACATTGAAGTCCTGAAAATTGCCATCAAAATCCTGAAAATTACCATAAAAATCCTGGAAATGAACATAAAATCCTGGAAATGAACATTGAAGTCCTGAAAATTGCCATCAAAATCCTGAAAATTACCATAAAAATCCTGGAAATGAACATAAAATCCTGGAAATGAACATAAAATCCCTGAAAAAATGCACATTAAAAAACCTCAGGATTGGGACCACCCTCTCCTCCAGCTCCTTCTCCATCCAGGGTTTGGCTCATCCAGCAAAATCTGGATTTTCTTTGTGGATCAAGATCTCCTCGAGTCCTTCTCTGCTTCCAGAGGGTTTTGCTGAACTCTGGAATCACGGCCTGATCTCTTCATCCTCCCAGCACTGAATCATTCCCAGCTTCATTTCTTACCCCACTGGAATCATTTGTGATTTCAGGGATCATCCTCCAATTATCTGGTGCCCATCCCTGCATTTTCCCTTTCCAAAAGGAGAAAAAATCACTTTGGAAAGGGTTGCGAGTCACGAAGTGGAGCTGGAAATTGGGAATTTCTGCCTCATCTTCCTCACCTTCCTCCAAGATTCAGGGCAGGGAAAAATCCCTCTCCCATCCCAATCCCAATCCAGAGCTGGATCTTGTTTCTCCTCCCACCTCCTTGAGCTCCAGAGGATGTTTCTCTTCCCAAAAAATCCTAGGAAATTCTCCCTGACCTTTCCCATCTCTGTTGGCTGACCCAAATCAGGTGGATTTTTATGGATTTTTCCCTGAATTTTGCAGGAAAACTCCTTTCTGGGAGAGTCTCGTCCCTTTTCTCATTTTCATTCATTTTAGAGAATGAAAATGTTCCTTTTCCAGGGAAAAGCTGACACAGGTGGGGTCAGGGCCAGGGGGAACAGGAGCAGCTGATGGAGTGGAAGTGAAGTGCAGAGATTTTCCCCCCAGGAAAAGCTTCACCTTTCCTAAGCCAGGCTTTGGACAACAGGAGAGGAGATTTGGGGGAAAGAGAAGATTAAAAATGAGCTTTTTATTTATGCTCTGAGTGAAAACAAAACTCCCAAACTGGATTTTTTGATTTTTTTTCCATCCTTATGGAAAAAACTTCATCAGGGATCATAAAGAAATCAGGTTTAGACTCGGAGGGAAAAATCCTGATTTTTCTCCGTCCATAAATGGGGATTTGAGGAGAAAAATCCCATTTTTCATTTCAGAAAGAGAAGGAATTGCTCAGCCCTCTCCTTCTGCTTCATCACCCCCTTTTCTTCTTCAATTTCTTCTCTTCCCACCTCGGATTTTCTGCACTTCATGGCCAAGGATTCCCAATTCCATTCTGTTGGTAAAAACCAGAAGAATTAAAAATAAATCTCTGCCAATGTCCTCGGCCCAGTCATCATCAAAAATCATGAAAAATTCATCCCAATTTCTCCAAGCCTCATTATTTTGTAGACACACCCCAGGGAAAGCTGTTGCCACAGCCCAACAACACATTAAAAGCACCTTTAAATAATTAAAAAGCAGCAGAGATTGGGATTGTTTCCTGGATTTTGCAAAAAAAAAAGCCACTTTTCACTGAATTATCCTACTCCGAGCAGGATTTGTGTCTTTTCCTTAGAGCTTCCCTTAAAAAATCCCATTTTTCCTCTTAGGATTGTCCATTTCTGGGAATTTTTTCCCCCTAATCTGAGCTTCAAACGGGTTTTTGTGGAAGGTTTGGATCTTCTTTTTTTTGTTGTTGTTGCACCTCTCCCGGCTGGGGAGGCGGGGAAGAGCTCAGCATCTCTCATTAGCGAAATTATTAATTGCTGCATCCTCAATCCATCATCTTCCCCCCATCCTTCCCTGAGAGGGAATAATGGATCTTGGAGACGAAAAAAAAAACCATGAAAGGGAGGCAATTAAAGAGCTGAGTGCTCGTTTGGCTCTTTCCAGGAAGATGGGCTGGGCTGAAATGGGATAAAGAGCTGGGAATTGCTGCTGGTGGATTTTAGTCCGAATTTCCCGGGTGATTTCTTCCCTCTTGGAGCAATTCCCAGGTGGCTGATCCTTTTAGGAAAATGGGGATTTGTTTCCCCATCCCGCAAATTCCAGGTGCTCTGGCTTGTTCTCAAACTTTCCATCCAGACCCTGGGAATGCAGGAAAACAATTCCAGCTCCTCCCCAAAACTGGGAATTCCTGTCCCCAAACTTTCCATCCAAACCCTGGGAATGCAGGAAAATAATTCCAGCTCCTCCCCAAAACTGGGAATTCCTGTCCCCAAACTTTCCATCCAAACCCTGGGAATGCAGGAAAATAATTCCAGCTCCTCCACAAAGCTCGGGAATGCCGTGGCTGCAGCATCGCGGCCGGTTTTTAGGAAGAATTCCAGTTTTTGGGTGGGATTTCCAGGTTTTCCAAAGGTTTGGGAATGCCAGCCTGGGTTTCCTGTGTCCCTTTGGGGTTTTTGTCACTCCTGGTGGCAGCCAGAGGGGTTTTTAAGACTTCTCCTGGAAGAGACTCTTGGATCTCTAAGATCCCTTTTCTTTGGGGGATATCGGATCCCTGGGATCCCTAAAATCCCCCTTGATCCTTGTGATCCACCCAGCCCTCATTACGGGATGGATTTCAACGCCCCAAATCTCTCCTCCCGCATCCAATTTCATCTTTAAACCCAAACGAGGCTGCAGCTTCTCCTCCCGGGGCAGTTTAGGATCAAACCCCAACCCCTCCCTCATTCCCATCGCCTCCCTCCCCGAGTTTTCCAGCTCACCCCACCCCACTCTTCACCTGGCCCTGCTCCTGCCAGGATGATTTTCCATCCCCGCCTTTCCCTCCCGGGTTATCCTGATGGGAAGTGACGGTTCTGCTCCCGGGGATCGCTTCCCCCAGAGCCGGGGAGGGGAAAAATCCCGCCTGGAATCGCGGGCAGCTCATCCTGCTGCTCCAGAATCCCCGAGGATTGATTTGAGGGATGCTCAGAAATGAGATTCCCCCCAGCAGGAACAGCCAGGCTGGGGCAGAATCCCCAAGGATCGATTTGAGGGATGCTCAGAGATGAGATTCCCTCAGCAGGAACAACCAGGCTGGGGTTTATCCCAGGATTGATTTGAGGGATGCTCAGAGATGAGATTCCTGCAGCAGGAACAACCAGGCTGGGATTTATCCCGGATTATCTCTTCCCATCTAAACTCTGGGGGAGAATTAAAGCTGAATTTCTGCCGCTCCCGGGAGGTGCTAGGAGAGCTGTTCCAGGTTTTCTGCCTTCCCCCAAAGTCACTTTGTGCCTTTTGGGGTCTCGTTTTCCTCCGGGGGGATCCGCCATCCCCACGGGAACGCCCGAGCGTGCATTAGCTGATCGTTCCATCCCGTTAATGGGGACATTAACCCGGCGACACCAATCTCTTAACCCCCCCAAAAAACCCGCCAGGAACCAGCAGGAGATGGATGGGGACAAATCCCAGAGTGGGAAAAGCTTTTAGCGGCCTCGGGACCCCGAGGACTGATTTGAGGGATGCTCAGAGATGAGATTCCTGCAGCAGGAATAACCAGGCTGGGATTTATCCCGGATTGTCTCTCCCCATCTAAACTCTGGGGGAGAATTAAAACTGAATTTCTGCTGCTCCCAGGAGGTGCTGGGAGAGCTGCTCCAGGTTTTCTGCCTTCCCCCTGAAGTCACTTTGTGGAACAAACCCAGAAGGGCAAAACGTAAAAAAAAATCCCTTTTTATTTTGGTTTTTTGGTTTGTTTGGGTTTTTTTGGGTTTTTTTTGGTTTTTTTTTGGGCTCACCACGAACACGCAAGGGCAAAGCCGAGCCTGTGGATGTGTCCCCTCCCTGTCACCTCCCCCTGGCCGGGCTGTGTCCCCTCCCTGTCACCTCCCCCTGGCCGGGCTGTGCACGGGGGGCTTCAGATTGGGGTGCATGAGATAGGGGTGCTGTGGGCTCAGCACGGAGAGGAGCCAGGAGGGGTTTTGGGGTGACTGTGGCTGCTCTGGGGGCCGAACAGGGAATTTGGGGTGGCTGTGGCTGCTCTCGGTGGCTGGGCTGGGATTTTTGGGGTGGCTGTGACTGCTCTTGGTGCCAAATGGGGGTTTTGGGGTGACTGTGGCTGCTCTCGGTGGCTGGGCTGGGATTTTTGGGGTGGCTGTGACTGCTCTCGGTGCCAAATGGGGGTTTTGGGGTGGCTGTGGCTGCTCCTGGGGCCGGATGGGTGTTTTGGGGTGGCTGTGGCTGCTCTCAGTGTCTGGGCTGATGCTTTTAAGGAGCTGGGGGTGCTCTGGGGGCACCTCTGGGTACAGATGGGATTTTGGGGTGACTGTGGCTGCTCCTGGGGCACCTCTGAGGAACCAGGATGTTCTGGGGGCATCCCTGAGGCTGGGCTGGGATTTTGGGGTGACTGTAACTACTCTGGGGGCACTTTGAGGAGCTGGAAGTGCTCTGGGGACACCCCTGGGGCCAGGCTGGGTTTTTTGGGTACTTTGGGGTGCTCTGGGATCATCCAGACCTGGCCTGGTGCTTTCAGTCATGCTCTAACCCTAATTTTGCATCCCAGATGAGCTGAGTGAGCTCCTGCCCCTCTCTGCCTTTGGATGCTCCTTGGGGATGGGAAAGAAAAGCCTGACTTGGTCCTAGGACAGGTTTTAAAGCGCTTCCCTCGAGCTGGTTTGGTTTAGGGGGCGATATTTATAAAATCTGACTTCCTTTACCTATCAGAGGGGTTTGGAATCCCATGACCTGCAGGAATAATGATGAAAAATGTAATTTAACCTGACCGTCCCGGGGTGAGTCCCCTCCCAGTCACCTTTGGTATTTGGAGCAGAATTCCGGCTGCGTTTTCTGCTGGAAAATTCCAGCCCCAGCCCGTGTCCTCCTCTCTCGCTCCCTGTGGGACCCTCACCCCACTCCGGGTGGGTTTAAAGGACACACTTCCCCCTTTCCTCGCAGCACATTCCCACTTTTCCTCGGAATCACAGCCCGAGTGAGACAATTAACAAACAAATCACTCCCAGTTATCGCCTCACGTACAGCTCGGGGTGTTCCAAACCCTCATTTAAATGTAAATCCGGAGGGGCAGCGCTGCCCAAACTCCATCCTTCCCTCCCCCGGGAGTTAAACCCCCCTCGAGGTGGAAGCTGCTCCTTCTCCAGGCTGGAAAAAGCTGGGAAAAGATGGGAAGTTTCAGGCTGAGCCGGCAGCTCAAAAAAAAAAAAAAAAAAGCTGGAGATGTAGTCCAGGGGCAGCTGAATTAATGGAATTGCAGCTCGCCCGACAAATGGGATTAGTGCGTTTCCCTGGAGCTAAATCCCATTTCCTGGGATGCGGCAGGACAATGGGATGAGGAACAAACCTGTGCCTTTTTTCCAGGCTGGTTTTTTCCGTGCTGGTTTGTCCCAGGAGGGTGATGGGCAGGGAAAAGGCAGAGGACAAGCAGCTCATTCAGGTTTTGGATTGGGATTTGGGATTGAACTGGGGGAACAGGAGCAGCCCCAGCAGCTCTCCCAGCCCCTGGGATGAGCTCAGGGGCAGGAAAAGAGGCTCAGTCTGGTGTTCCCAGTGGGATTTTCTCCAGTTCCTGGGATGGGTTCAGGCCATCCCTGAATGGGGACAGGGGCAGGAAAAAGGGCTCAGCCTCGGATTCCCAGTGGGATTTGCTCCAGCCCCTGGATTCAGCCCAGGCCATCTCTGAATGGGGACAGGGGCAGGAAAAGGGGCTCAGCCTGGTATTCCCAGTGGGATTTTCTCCAGCCCCTGGGATGGATTCAGGCCATCATCCCTGAATGGGGATAGGGGCAGGAAAAGGGGCTCAGCCTGATATTCCCAGTGAGATTTGCTCCAGCACCTCTCCCAGCTCCTGGGATGGGCTCAGAGCATCCTTGCATAGGGACAGGGACAGAAAAAGGGATTCAGCTATGCATTCCCAGTGGGATTTGCTCCAGCCTTTGGGATGGGTTCAGGCAATCCCTGAATGGGGATAGGGACAGGAAAAGGGGCTCAGCCTCGTATTCCCAGTGGGATTTGCTCCAGCACCTCTCCCAGCCTTTGGGATCAGCCCAGACCATCCCTGCATGGGGCCAGGGGCAGGAAAAGGGATTCAGCTGTGCATTCCCAGTGGGATTTGCTCCAGCCTTTGGGATGGGTCCAGGCAATCCCTGCATGGGGCCAGGGGCAGGAAAAGGGCTCAGCCATGCATTCCCAGTGGGATTTCCTCCAGCCTCTGAGATCACCCCAGACCATCCCTGCATGGGGACAGGGGTAGGAAAAGGGCTCCAGCCATGCGTTCTCAGTGGGATTTGCTCTGTGCCATGCTGCTCCGGGGAGGGCAATGCCCTGGGGATGCCACCTCAGGTACAAAGCCGGTGTTTCCCTCTCCCAGAGGCAACTGGGCCGCCTCCAACCACAGGGGAGGAAACCAGCCCTGAAACCAGCCCTACAATCAGCCCTACAATCAGCCCTACAATCAGCCCTACAATCAGCCCTACAGTCAGTCCTACAGTCAGTCCTACAACCACCCCAACCACCACAACCACCACCACCACAACCACCACCACGGCCGCCAGCACCGCCAGCACCAGCGCCGCTGCCGAGAGGGCTCCGGCAGCCACCACCAGGCACGAGTTGGGTACTGAGCTTTCCTTCTCCTCTAACCCCACTGGAACCCTTCCCCACCTCGATTTTTTGGGATATCAGGGGGAAAATCGGAGCCATCTCACACTCCTGGATGGGAATCTGGGTGTACAAATGGGAATTTTTGGGGTTCTGTGCCAGCAGAGGATGAACCCAGCCCTGCTGGGGGTGTGGTGATGCTGGATGAGGTTTGGGAAGAGGTGGAAAACCCTACAAATTCCCTCCTCAAAGTGTTACGTGGTGTTTAGAGCTGTTAAAAACGGGTTCTGCAGGAGATGTCAGCTCGGATTTAGCAGCTCAGCTGTTAGCAAGGAGACCTGTCAGGATTTATCCGGGTCTTTGGGTTTATTCTGCTGCTCTCTGTGCTGCCGGAGCCCCCCGGGAATGTTGGGGAAGGGTGGGAGTTCCAGATCCCTGTGCCGGGCGTTTCCCAGCTGGGGAGAAACTTCTTGTACCATCAGGAGAACCAAACTCGGCTCTGGCAGGGAAATCTTCCCCTCCTGGATGTGTTTGAGGGATAAATCCGGAAGGATTTATCTGGGTTTGAAGTGCCAGGATAAGGGAATTTATGGTTTATAAGTAATTAGGATTGTTCAAAAATAAGTCGAGCAAAAAGGGAATCAAGGCAGGATTGAAAACTTGGGTGGGGTTTGGAGCAGCCTGGGACAGTGGAAAATGTGGGTTTGGGGTGGAATGGGATAAGTTTTAGGGTCCCTTCACACTCAAAGCAGTTTGGGATGATTCCCTGACTGAGCTCAAAGCTGTTTTTAAATATTGTTTTGCATAAAATCAGTTTAAAATGCTTTAAATCCACCAAAACTTTCTGCAGGGGGGATCTACCCCCACCTGACACCCCAGAGTTGGTGATCACCCCCACACCAGTCATTAATCCATGCTGCTAATTGCAAATAGGGAATTAAGTGTGAGGCACAGAGCAGGGAAAGAGGACAGGAGGAAATGAGGAACCTCTGCTGTCCCCAGGTTGGGATTTTAGGGATTCCAGGTCCTTTCAGCACCCTAAAAACCCCAAAATCAGCTTCTCCCCAGGGATTTTTGGCGGTCGATCCGAGATTTTGCGACATCCAAACACGGAAACACCTCGAGCCAAAACAAACAATCAAACCCACTGAGGTGTCACTTCTAAAAATCCCACTCAGGAGCAGGGTTGGCTCCCACTTCTGTAGGAACGGGGCTCAATCCCAAGCCATGTTGGGGTGCGTATCTCTTTGGTCAGCTGGACCACCCGGCAGCTTTGATACGCCACAACAGTTCTGATTTGTGGGTTTTTGGCTCTACAGCACCTCAACTTTCGCTGTCATGGCTGTGGTATAAATGAAAGAGGGGACTCTCAGAGGCTCGGGAAGCAGAGGTTTATTCAGGGGTGACAGGGGAACCCCTTACCTCAATCCCGGAGCCTCAGCAGAGACCCCGGGCTGGGCTGCAGGGGGGTTTTATCCATTACAGGTTCAAGGGGTGGGTACAAACGATTGACCAATAAACAAGGTAAAGCAATAAATACCAACTGAATTACCTAACTATTAATAAATTAAAAGTAATTTTGGGAGGGGTCTCTCTGGGGGGATGGACAAAGGCAAAAAGGATACATTGGGGATGATGGACAGGGAACATCCTATAGAAATGACCAATAGGAATACAGTCTCCAGGCACAGAAACCCTTATCAACTTCTGATAAGAGAAAATTCCAAGACAAGGGGTCCATATAGGGTAACTAAAGCTATACCACAACTTATAATAAAAAAAACTATAATAAAACTTATAAAACCAAAACTAAATTCAGCAATCCCACAAAGCCACGTCGAGATCCCTTAACTTCAACCTCACACTCGGGTGAGCTGATTGTCCCACGGCCAAGTGACAATTCCCCGCCACTCCCGGCACTGGATCCGTGCTCATCCAGGCGGGAATTCCGGGACGAGGTTTCCCCCTGGCCCAGATCCTCAGGAAAGAATTCCAGGATGAGCCCAGGGCTGTTGGATTTAAACAGCACCAAAAATTCCCTAAAAATGTCAGGAATCTTGGAAAGAATCGATCCAAGCCTTAGCCTGAGGTTAATTTGTGGTTAGGCTGAGAGCAAAGTGTTCGCTCCAGGTTTTTGTAAGGATTTTGTGAGGTTTTTGTAAGAATTTTGTGAGAATTTTTTAAGAATTTGGTAAGGATTTTGTGAGGTTTTTGTAAGGGTTTTTGTGAAAATTTTTTAAGAATTTGGTAAGGATTTTGTGAGGTTTTTTTGTAAGGTTTTTGTAAGGATTTTGTAAAGGGTCTTGTGAGAATTTTGTTAGGATTTTGTGAGAATTTTTTGAGGATTGTGTGAGGTTTCTGTAAGGTGTTTTTAAGGTTTTTGTGAGGCTTTTTATGATGCTTACGTGTTTTTATGAGGTTTTGTAATGTTTTTGTAAGATCTTTTTAAGAATTTGTGAGGTTTTCGTAAGGGTTTTGTGATGTTTTTTGTAAGGTGTTTGTATGGTTTTTATAAGGTTTTTATAATGCTTATATGTTTTTATGAGGATTTATAAGGTTTTTGTATGTTTGATTTTTTTTTTTTGAGGTTTTATGAGGTTTTTGTACTTTTTTAAATGGTGTTTTTTAGGTTTTATAAGGTTTTTGTACATTTTTAATGTTTGGGGTTTTTTTTAGGTTTTATGAGGTTTTTGAACCTTTTAAAATTTTTTTAGGTTTTGTAAGGTTTTTGTATGGTCCTTTAATGAGTTTTTTTAAAGGTTTTATGAGGCTTTTGCACCTTTTTAATTTTTTTTAGGCTTTGTAAGGTTTTTGTACAGTTTTTTATGGGGTGTTTTTGAGATTTCATGAAGTTTTTGTACCTTTTAATTTTTTTTATGTTTTATAAGGTTTTTGTACTTTTTAATGGGGTTTTTTTTAGATTTTTGTACCATTTTAAATTTTTTTAGGTTTTGTACAGGTCTGGTACATTTTTAATGGTTTTTTTGAGGTTTTATGAGTTTTTTGTACCTTTTTAATGTTTTTTAGGCTTTGTAGGTTTTTGTCAGGTTGTAAGCTTTTTACCATGTTTTATAGTGCCTCTGACAGGTTTTTTCCAAGATTTTTCCCCATCTTTCAGCTCTGAGCCAGGCCTAACCCCACTAAAACCACTAACTCGTGTTCTAACCTGTCCCCCAGCCGCCAATGGATCGTCCATATGGGACATCAGAGCCATGGCGAACAGTAACTGGGCAAACATCACCTGGAGCCACAATTTCTCGGCAGGAACTGACTTTGTGGTTAAGTATATCACCAGTAAGCATCAGATCGCGTGGGGACTCTACGGGGTGGCTCTGCCCTTAGAGATCCTGCCAGCTCCCACCCACTTTTTTTTGTTCCTTGCATTTATTCCGTGATTCTATGTCAAAAAAAAAAAACAGGAAGGGGGGAAAAAACCCAAAAAATCCATGGTGGTTGTGGAGTTTGGGGTGGTTCTCCGGGGGTTTCCCTCTCCGTGCGCCGACGGCTGTGGGGTTTGATGATTTTTTTTTGGGGAATGTCAACGGAAAGAGGTCGGGAAGTGAAATTGGTGGGGATTGGAAGGTGGGATTCCTGATCCTGGAGTTGGCAGAATCCTCTAAGATCCCAAATCTCCTCCTCCTCCTCCTCCTTGGTGTTTCTGAGCGTTGTACGGCTCTGTCCTGGGCTGGGAGCAGAGCCGGGATCTCTGGTGTTGGTTTTAGGGAGAGGATTTTGTGTTGTTGGTTGGTTTGGGGTTTCTGGAGGGGCAGTGCCAGCTGCTGCTCGTCCCTGAGTTTATTTCCCAGCCCTCCCATCCGCTGCTTTGCTGGTCTGGAATCCCTGAAATCCTAATTCCCAGCAGGAATCCCCTCCTGGCCATTCCAGCTTCCCTTAGGAGATGACCTTGAATTGTCCTTGAATTGATTCCCTGTGCCTCATCTCCAAAATTCTCATATTTCAGGATATGCATGAGCTTGCCAGGCCCTAAATCCTAAATATCCCAGCTCCCAACCCACCCTTGTTTTTTCTCAAGGAGCAAGCCCAAGTGCTGAATCCATCAATCCCTTGGAATTCCCTCTCCAGGATCTGGCTGAGGGAGGAAATATTGGAGATTTCAGCCCTCCCTGGATAGCCGTGGTTGTCCACACCTTTTGGGTGGCATTTAAAGGAAAAAAAACCCCAAAGCCACAATTCTCAATGGGTAATGACCCCAACACCTCCTTGTCCCCAGGACAGTGACCCCAAACCAGCAGCTCCTTGGGTTGTTACTGATCCCAGACTGGCAGTTCCTTGGCTCAGGAAAAGATCCCAAAACACCAGTTCTTTGTCCCCAGAGTAATGATCCCAAACCAGCAGCTCCTTGGCTCAGGAAAAGATCCCAAACCAGCAGCTCCTTGGTTTGGGTACCAATTCCAAACCATCAGCTCCTTGGCTCAGGAAAAGATCCCAAACCAGCAGCTCCTTCTCCCCAGAGTAATGATCCCAAACCAGCAGTTCCTTGGCTCAGGTAAATGACCCCAAGCCAGCAGCTCCTTGTCCCCAGAGCAGTGACCCCAAACCAGCAGCTCCATGGCTTAGAAAATGACCCCAAACCAGCAGTTCCTTGTTCCCAGAGTAATGACCCCAAACCAGCAGCTCTTTGTCCTCGGGACAGTGACCCCAAACCAGCAGCTCCTTGTCCCCAGAGTAATGACCCCAAGCCAGCAGCTCCTTGTCCCCAGAGCAGCGACCCCAAACCAGCAGCTCCATGGCTTAGAAAATGACCCCAAGCCAGCAGCTCCTTGTCCCCAGGACAGTGACCCCAAACCAGCAGCTCCATGTCCCAGAGCCGTGTCATTCCTGGCGCCGTGGTGTCCCCGCGGTGTCCCCGGTGTCCCCGCGGTGTCCCCGGGCGGGGTTTGATGTGCGGTTTCTGTTCCCCAGGTAACAAGACAGAGAAATCAATCCCCGTTAAGGCTCAGGGCCCGTCCTCGGTGCAGCTGGCAGATCTGACGCCAGGGATGATGTACAAGCTGTGGGTGTTCCCCATATGGTCCCACCCCAGCGAGCACTCGTACATTACCTTTACCACCAGCTCAGGTGAGACAGGCGTCGGCCGCGTGTCCCCAGAGTGTCCCCAACGTGTCCCTGGCGTGTCCCCAGCATGGCCCCGGCATGGCCCAGCTGTCCCCATGGTGCTTTTGGCCATGGCTGCATGGAAACCCCTCATCCCACCGCCCTCAGCTCTGGCGTTGCTCAACACAGGCGTTGCACGGAGGAGGAGAATCCCAGGAAGGGATGGGGATCCCTTGGGATGGGGATCCCTTTCAACGGGGATCCCTTTAGATGGGGGATCCCTCTGGATGAGGATCACTCAGGATGAGGATCCCTTGGGATGAGGATCACTCGGGATGGGGATCCTTTGTGATGGGGATCTCTTTGGATGGGGATCTCTTTGGATGGGGATCCCTTTGGATGGAGATCCCTTTGTATAGAGATCCCTTTGGATGGGGATTCCTTTAGATGGGGATCCCTTTGGATGGAGATCTCTTTGGATTGGGATCCCTTTGGATGGGGATCATTTGGGATGGAGATCCCTCAGGATGGGGATCCCTATGGATGGAGATCCCTTGGGATGAAGATCTCTTTGGATGGGGATCTCTATGGATGGGGATCCCTATGGATGGGGATCCCTTTGGATGGGGATCCCTCGTGATGGGGATCCCTTGGGATGGGGATCTCTATGAATGGGGATCCCTTTGGATGGGGATCCCTCGTGATGGGATTCCCTGGAATGAAAGAAAAGGGAGGAGAGCACATTGGTGTTGTCACAGCCTCTGCTCGCGGCCCCTTGGTGCGTATTGGGACTCTGGGGGACGATGAGATGTCACTGATGGGATGCAGGATTGGGAGTGGGAATGTGGTGTTGGCACAGGAGGATCCCCAGGGATTTCTGTACTCCTGGGATGTTTCGTCTGGCACTTTCTGTGGAATTTTCCAGGCTTTGTATCCGTGTGGTTTTCATATTTTCCTCGTTGTGGATTTCCGCGTTTCCCACCTGGCTCCAGACATTCCCTCCTTTGTCCCACGGGAGATTTATAGATTTGTAAAACTCTCGCCGTTCCCTCCTGACAATTCCCAGTAAATCCAAACTCTAAATCCCTTTGTATCCACCTGAGGCTTTTCCACAGGGATTTGTGCACAGCTCCTGTCAGTCCTACTCTGCTGGAATTCCATGGAGCAGGAAATGCTGGAGCAGCCTCCCTGAGTGTGTCATAGAGGTGGGGATTTCCAAGGAATTAAAATGGTTTTGCTCGGCTCCAGCTGTAGGATGAGAATCTCTGACAATTTCCAGGCTCTGCCAGGAATGGCAAAAAGAAAATTGGAATTCCAGTGAGAGAGATGTGGGAACTGGGGAGCAGAGCTCCCCACACCCCCCTGTGTGCATCTGAAATTATCAGAAAATCTGGAATATCACTGGGTGATTCCCTGGCAGGGACAGATGGAGGCTGCTGGTTTTCCATGGAATTAACATTGCAAAAACCTCTGCCACCATCCAGTCCCACCCTTCCCTGGCACTGCCAAGGCCACCGTGTCCCCAAGTGCCACATCCAGGTGGTTCTGGGGTGTCCAATGCTGATAAACCCTCAGCCAGGGCTGCCCTCAGCTCTGTCCCCAAACTGCTCTGGGGTTGAGTGAATCCATCCAGCAGCCCCTGGAATATTCAGGGCTGATTTTGGAGCCAGATCCTTCCTAGCAGTGTTGTGTTAAATCCCCAGTTTTGTTTCTGTTTGTGGATCTTCCCCTGAGTCCGAAATCTCCGTCAGCTCCCACCCTGCCACAGGAGTTATCTGGAAAATGATTCTATCCCTCCGAATAACCATTTTACCACTCTGGAAAATGATTCTATCCCTCTGAATAACCAGTTTATCCCTCTGGAAAATTATTTTCTCCCTCTGAATAACCATTTTACCACTCTGGAAAACCATTCCCCACCTGGACCCGCCTCTTTTCCTTCCTCCCCTGCTTTCCCCCCTACTTTGGGATCCGTGGGGTGATGGAGGGCACAGCAAAGGGGCCAGGAATCATTAAAAAAACAGGGGGAAAAAAAAGCACAATATCTTTGGCCAATTCCTGCTGGGAAGACTCTGCATATATTTTCCATAATTGAGAGGTTCCTACTGATATTTTCATGCAGAATAAGGCACGGAGCCACCTTTATCCCCGGGACTGAGGCTGGTGCTGACCCCAGCCCTGTGGGATGCACGGAGCTGTCGCCTTCCCTGCAGGAATAAACGCTCCACATCCATTTCTCTCCTGGCTGGATGCTGCTGACACAAGTGCCAGGCCCCTGCTGGCAATCCTATGGCATCAGGAATGCTTTGGATAAAAAGGAATTGAGCAGTTTTAGGGGGTTTTTTGGGTTTGTTTTTTTTTTTTTTGTATCTTGTAAATCGTTGTTCTAAAGGTTTCTTCAGGCTAGGGGCAGATAAATAAGAAATATTCCCCTGCAGGAGGCCGAGGTTTGATTTTGCTCCTGATTAACTGGCAGCTCGTTAAGCCGACAAAATTCCTCCCAGGAGCAAAGGGCACTTGGAAATGACAAAAATAGCGGAGTAGAAGGAAGGGCTGCTAAATTTTAAATAAATAAATGGGTTTCTCCACTTGTCCAAACACTGGGAAGAGTATCCAGGGAAGGGAATGGAGCTGGGAAGGGTCTGGAGAGTCCTGAGGGAGCTGGGAAGGGGCTCAGCCTGGAGAAAAGGAGGCTCAGGGGGAATTTCTGGCTCTGCACAAGTCCCTGCCAGGAGGGGACAGCCGGGGGGGATTTGGGATCTGATCCCAGGGAACAGGGACAGGAGGAGAGGGAACGGGCTCAGGCTGGGCCAGGGGAGGCTCAGGGTGGAATTTCAGCAGGAATTTCCTCATGGAAAGAGTTGTTAAACCTTGGAAGTGTCCAGGGAGGTTTGGAGGTGTCACCTGGGGGTGGCACTGAGTGCTCAGGGTGGGGATGGGGCACAGCTCGGACTCGATGATCCCAAAAGGATTTTCCAGCCTAAATTCTGGGATTCTGAGAATGGGATCACACAAGGCTGGAGCCAGAGGAGACTTTTCACACCCAAAGGTCTCTTCTGCAATCCAAGACAAAAACTGAGCTGAGCTCTGCTCCTGGCACCTCAATGATGACTCCCAGCTCACGAATTTTTTGCCATGAAATTATCATTAATTATTTTTTTAAAAAGGCTCTGCAGCTGCAATTCCAATCAGGACCTGTCAGATGCTGCAGCTGCTTTCCCATTTTCCCTTGAGGGTGGCCTCACCTTAAAGCAAATCACAAAATCCCCCGTGGCAGCCACGGGCTTCAAACCTTCCTGACTGACTGACACTTGTTTACTCCAAATCCACCTTCGCAGGGACTTTGATTTGGCCTTCAAGAGTTGCTTTTTTGGGAAGGGTGGATTTATCCCCCTTTTTTTTTTTTTTTGGAACGATGGATTTATCTCCCCTTTTTTGGGGAAGGATGGATTTATCTCCCCTTTTTTGGGAAGGCTGGATTTATCCCCCCTTTTTTGGGAAGGATGGATTTATCCCCCCTTTTTTGGGAAGGATGGATTTATCCCCCCTTTTTTGGGGAGGGTGGATTTATCTCCCCTTTTTTGGGGAAGGATGGATTTATCCTCCCTTTTTTGGGAAGGATGGGAATTTTCACCTTACCCACAGGCAGTCCTCCCGTCCTCCTGTGAGATCTCCTGGAGACTTGGCGTTTAAAATCCTCCCTTCTTTCCAGACCCAGCTCTAAACCCCATTCCACCTCTCAGGCTTCTCTGGAATTTCAATATTTTGAAGACCTCCCCCTTGTTTCTCCCTGGAAAAATCCCATCCCATCGCTGTTCATGGACATTTTTCCATCTCCAAGTTTCCAGCCAAGCTTCCTTTCCCTTCCCCAGCACTTGGATGATTGAATTCACATCTTTGTTGTCATCTCATTCTCTTCATCTAAAAAATAAATCCAGAGGATTCTGGAGCTCAGGCTGGGATCAAGGAAATGTGGGATTTGGCAGCACTGGAGTCAAAGGAAGTATCAGGCAGCTCCTTCCCCTCTCAGTGCTTCCCAAAATCCCCAAAATATTCTGGGTTCAGCATCACTTCTTGACCAAAGGTTCTCCTCTGTGTCATTCTGCTCTTTAATCCCAATTTCCTTGTCATGGTTCACCTGCAATTCCCTGGATTTCATCCTGAGGAAAGCACTTCTTCTCCTTTCCAATTCCAATTGGAATAAGCAGAGTTTGATCCCTGAATTTCTGTGGGTTAGGAATTTTTTGCCAATCCAACCCACTTTTCCCTTCTCTGCCTCTTTTCCAAGATCCTTTCTCTCCCAGCACATTAAGGCAGGGCTGTTCCCTGTTTTCTTTATCCATCTTTTTTCTCACCAGATTTTCAGGATGCTCCTGCCTCTCTCCTGCCCATTTCCATTCCCAATCACCCCAGTCCTCCCACATTCCCACCAGAAATGCTTCAGCTTTCCCTCAGCTTGGATAAACCCATCCCCTCCTCTGTGCTGCAGGTGATTTTCTCCTCTGCCTCACTGAATTCCAAGGAGAAGCTGGAAAAGGCAGCCTGGGAGCTATTTTTAGGCCATGGGTTTGTCTGTCTGACCGTGTGGGAGAGCTGAGAACAGGGAGTCAGGGAATGGCAGGGAGGACACGGGGGCTGGAGGATGGGAACAGCCTTGGAACTCATCCTACGGACAGGCAGGAGCCTTGGGAAGGAGCTGGAAGCAGGAATTTGCTCCAGGAGAAAACCAGCTCCAGTTCATCCCAGTTCATCCCAGTTCATCCCAGTTCCAATGGGTGCTGCCCAAAATCCCTGGACTCCAGGGTTGGGCCCGTGTCATTCCTGTTGTCATTCCAGGTGTCATTCCAAGATGTTCCCACTCATTCCCAGGTCTCGGGGGGCTCCCACCAGGCTTTTCCCAGCCCTGAGACCCACCAAAGGCAGCAGGAGCCAGGTGGTGGTGACAGAAAAGCCACCTCTGTACTCCTGGGATGTCACCTCTGCAGGGACACCAGTCCATCCCAGTCCATCCCAGTTCATCCCAGTTCAAGGCTCCCAATGAACCCTCAGAACTCAGCAATTCCCTGATCCAGCACTGCTGTCCCAAAATCCCAGGACAGCAGGACTTGGGAATGTTTCTCTTGGATCTTCCCACAGCCAGATGCAGCAAACTCCATCAAATTCCTTCTCCAGCTTCCCTCACTTTTATTTGTAATTCCTTTTTTCTCAGGTTTTCTTTTCTGCTGGACCTCTTCGCTGTTTGTGGTTCCTGATAAAACTGATTTTATTTTTCACTATAAAAGGAAAAAAAAAAAAACCAACACGACAAAACCACAGAAACCCCACCAAAACCAGCAAAAAAAATACCAAAACCCCACCAAAAACCCACCCCAAAAAATTACCCAAAAATACCGAAAAAAACCACAGGAAATAACCACCAGAAACACTAAAAACACCAATAAAACACCAAAAAACAACCAAGACTCTGTAAAACCCACCAAAAAACTACAAAAATCTGCACAAAAAACCCCCAGTGAGGCACCAAGAAAACACAAAGAAAATGCCCAAAAAACCATAAAAAATCACCAATAAAACACCAACAAAAACCCACCAAAAATCACCAATAAAGCACCAAGAAAATAGCAAAAAACCACCAATAAAGCACCAAAAAAATACCAAAACAACCCAAAAAACCCACAAATCCCTGAGCTACAACCTCCACCACACACCTGGACACACCGAAATAAAGAAAACTCCCAAAGCAGCGCCTTGAATTCCTCTTCCTCCATCCCCTCCATGGTTTTCTCTATTCCTGAGGAATATTTTCCCCCTTTTTTTCCCCCCAGCCTACACCAAGAACCAGGTGGACATCGCCACGCAGGGCTGGTTCATCGGCCTCATGTGCGCCATCGCCCTCCTGGTGCTCATCCTCCTCATCGTCTGCTTCATCAAGAGGAGCCGCGGTGGGAAGTATCCAGGTGAGGGTGGGAATGGGAATTCCCAAAATTTAAATAGGTCTGGGATTCTTGGGCATCATCCAGTGGTGGGGAATATACAGGTGAGAACTTGGAATGGGCAATCCCAAAATTTAAACAGGTCCAGGATAATCCAGTGGTGAGAAATATCCAGGTGAGAGTGGGAATGGGAATTCCCAAATTTTAAATAGGTCTGGGATTTTGGGGATCTTCCAGTCCTGGGGAATATCCAGGTGAGAGGTGGGAGTGGGCAATCCCAAAATTTAAATAGGTCTTGGATCTTTAGGGATTGTCCAGGGGTGCGGAATATACAGGTGAGAGCTTGGAATGGGCAATCCCAAAATTTAAAGAAGTCTGGGATTCTTGGGAATCATCCAGTTCTGGGGAACATCCAGGTGAGAATGAGAATGGGCATTCCCAAAATTTAAATAGGTCTTGGATCTTTGGGGATCGTCCAGTGGTGGGGAATATACAGGTGAGAACTTGGAATGGGCAATCCCAAAATTTAAACAGGTCCAGGATAATCCAGTGGTGAGAAATATCCAGGTGAGAGTGGGAATGGGAATTCCCAAATTTTAAATAGGTCTGGGATTTTGGGGATCTTCCAGTCCTGGGGAATATCCAGGTGAGAGGTGGGAGTGGGCAATCCCAAAATTTAAACAAGTCCAGGATAATCCAGTGATGGGAAATAAAACAACCCTTTGCAATCCCTTTCCAAACCCTTTTTAATGCCTTTGTAAACCTGTCACAAACCTTTTTCAAACCTCTTTTCACTTTGCAAACCCTTTGTAACCCCTTTGTAACTCCTCCCCGGTGCAGTTTTTACCTGTCTGAGCTCTTCCCCAACCCGGGACCCTTCCCCAGTTCTTCCCCATTCCCAAACCCTTCAATCCTTACTGGTTTAACTGGGGTGGGGACTCTGTTCTTACTGGTTTAACTGGGGTGGGGAGCTCTGCTCTTACTGGTTTAACTGGTGGAGGATCTCTGCTCTTACTGGTTTAACTGGTGAGAGGACTCTGCTCTTACTGGTTTAACTGGTGGAGGAGCTCTGCTCTTACTGGTTTAACTGGGGTGGGGACTCTGCTCTTACTGGTTTAACTGGTGAGGGGACTCTGTTCTTACTGGTTTAACTGGGAGTGGGTTCTCTGCTCCTTCACAGTTCGGGACAACAAGGACGAGCACCTCAACCCCGAGGACAAGAACGTGGAGGACGGATCCTTCGACTACAGGTAGGACCCCATGGAATGTCCCACCCCTCCCCCACCCCCATCAGCCCCTCCCCCACCATCA
>JBBMKD010000096.1:3702810-3713148 GCA_037834095.1 Argya squamiceps | reverse complement strand
CCCCTCCCCCACCACCACAGCCCCCCCCCCCCCCCCCCGTGGTGCCACAAACCCCCCAGAACGATCCCTGTCCCTCCTCCTCCTCCTCCTCCTCCTCCTGCCGCCTTCCCGCTGTGATTCCCAAAGGAGACGGTTCCCAAAACGCTGCCGGAGGTTGTGGGGTTCCTCCTCCTTTTCCTGGGATTCTGCAATGAGAGACCTTGGACAGCTCCCAGTGGGAGTAAACCAACTTTAATGAAACTTCTGACATGGAAAATCCCAAAAAAACACCCCAAAACCCCGAACTCCGTAGCAGCCTGAGGGTGTTTCTAAAGGAGAAATACCCAAAATTCTGTTGGGATCAATCCAGGCACAGACAGAATTCTGGGATCAGTTCCTTGGGACAGCTCCCACCAACAGAGTGACCTTAATGGAGCTTCTGACACAGAAAATCCCAAAAATCACCCCAAAATCCTAAACCTTGTAGGAGCCTGAGGGTATTTCTGGAGTATCCTAAGGGAGAAATGCCCAGAATTCTGTTGGGACCAGTGTGGGCTGAGCTGGGATTCTGGGATCAGTTCCCTGGGACAGCTCCCACCAGGATCAGAGTGATCCTAATGGAACTTTTGACATACAAAATCCCAAAAATCACCCCTAAACCCCGAAAATTGTAGCACCCTGAGGGTATTTCTGGAGTATCCTAAAGGAGAAATGCCCAAAATTCTGTTGGGATCAATCCAGGCAGAGACTGGGATCAGCTCCCTGAGACAGTTCCCACCAGGAGCAGAGTGACCTTAATGGAACTTCTGACACAGAAAATCCCAAAAACCAACTCAAAACCCCGAAATTTCTAGCAGCCTGAGGGTGTTTCTGGAGTATCCTAAAGCAGAAATGTCCAAAATTCTGTTGGGATCAGTCTGGCCAGAGCTGGGATTCTGGGATCACCTCCCTGGGACAGCTCCCACCAGGAGCAGAGTGACCCTAATGGAATTCCCAACACATAAAATCCCAAAAATCACCCCAAAACCCCAAAATTTGTAGCATCCTGAGGGTATTTCTGGAGTCTCACCCCACAGCTCAGCCCCTCTCCTTCCCATAAAGGAATATCCATGGGAGAAATGCCCAAAATTCTATTGGGATCAGCCCTGGCAGCAGAAAAGGGGAATGATTTGGGGTCTGCCTCTGCTCCAGCCCTATAAAACCCCACCAAAACCCCACCAAAACCCCACCAAAACCCCACCAAAACCCCCGTGAGGGCTCCAGCAGGGATTCAGCTGGAATTTCTCTGGCTCCATCCCTCTCTTTGCATGCAAATGTCACCCTTAAAGAGCAGCAGAGCCTTTTATTCCCTCCAGGAAAATTCCTGGGATGTGTCAGGAAGGGACAGGAGCTTCTCAAGCAGTCCCAGCTCTCTGTGATTTCCCAGGAGTGGGAGCAAAAAAAAACCAACATCAAAAACACTAAAAACACCAATAAAACACCAAAACACTGTAAAAAAAACCATTAAAAAAAACAACCAAAAAACCCAACAACAACAACAACAAAAATTTTAAAACTCCAAAAAAAATCCCCAATGAAACATCAAGAAAACACAAAAAAACCCCCAAAAAACCCATCAATAAATCATCAATAAATCCCCAATAAAACAACAAAACCAACCAAAATGCTGTAAAAAAACCACCAAAAACCCACAAAAAGCCTCCAAAAAACCCATTAGAAATCACCAAAAAACCCCCCAATGAAACATCAAGAAAATACACACACACAAAAAAATCAACCAAACAAAAAACCCCCCAACAAATGAAAAAGCCCATTAAAAAATCACCAATAAAATACCACAAAAACCCACCAAAAAAATCAACAATAAAGCACAACCCTGCTGTCAGGACTCACCCGGCAGCCAAGGGGATTTGGGACATTTTAATTTGAATTCTTTAAAGAATTAAAATTTTTAAAGAATTAAAATTCAGAGCTCACCCAGCAGCTGAGGGGATTTGGGACATTTTAATTTGGATTCTTTAAAAAATTAAAATTCCCTTTCCCACCTGAGCTGAAGCAAAACCCCAGCAGGAATTTTTCCTCCTGGTTTAAACCAAAAGGATTCCCACAGTTATTCCCACAGGGATTCCCACAGGGATTCCCACAGGGATTCCCATAGAGATTCCCACAAGAATTCCCACAAGAATTCCCACAAGGATTCCCACAGTGATTCCCACAGTGATTCCCACAGGAATTCCCACAGTGATTCCCACAGTGATTCCCACAGGAATTCCCACAGGAATTCCCACAGTGATTCCCACAGGAAATCCTACAGGGATTCCCACAGTGATTCCCACAGTGATTCCCATAGTGATTCCCATAGGAATTCCCACAGTGATTCCCACAGGGATTCCCACAGGGATTCCCACAGGGATTCCCACAAGAATTCCCACAGGGATTCCCACAGGAATTCCCACAGGGATTCCCACAGGGATTCCTGTAGGAATTCCCAAAAGGATTCCCATAGGAATTCCCACAGGGATTTCCACAAGGATTCCCACAAGAATTCCCACAGGGATTCCCACAAGGATTCCCATAGGAATTCATAAAAGGATTCCCATAGGAATTCTTACAGGAATTCCCACAGGGATTCCCACAAGGATTCCCACAGGGATTCCCCCAGGGATTCCCACAAGGAATTCCCACAGGAATTCCCACAGTGATTCCCACAGTGATTCCCATAGGAATTCCCACAGGGATTCCCACAGGAATTCCCACAAGGATTCCCACAAGGATTCCCATAGGAATTCCCCCAGGGATTCCCCCAGGCCGACCTTCTGGCAGCACTCATGGATTTCCCAGCTCTGCTTTTCCAGGGGGGATCCAGCCATCCCCTCCTGGCCCCATCCACAATTCCCGAGGCAAATCCATGGCCAGGCACCCCCTGCCTTGCTCCGAAGGGAATCCAAGCTCTTGGGATGGCAGAAATTCCCCCGGCACCATCCAAGGGGTGTTTTCTTCCAGACAAGGGGAAGGGTTGGGGTGAGTCCTTCATCCTCCTGCTCAGCTGGAGCTCTGGGTTTTGTGGGGCAGCCCCAAAATTTCCAGGGGAGAGGCAGGAGTTGGTGGGAAGAGAATAAAACTCTGGGATGGAATCCGTGGAGTTTTATGGAACAAATAAAAGGGGGTAAAAATCCCAAACTAATAAGAGCAAACCAAAAAAAAGCCAACAACCCATAAACCCACAAGCTTTGCCAGGGCCTGAGGATTTCTGGTAGAATTCCAGAAGGTTTTTTTCCCTCTGGGAGGCAGAGGGGAAGGTGGAGCTGGAGGCTGGAGCTGTTGGCTGATGGAGCTCGGGGCTGAGTGCGGGACTGGGCTCCGGGAGGGGCAGCATTTAGGATTTCAGGGAAGGGAATAGGATTTCAGGGAAGGGAATAGGATTTCAGGGAAGGGAATAGGATTTCAGGAACTGAGCCCATCCTGGCTCCCATCCCCTCCTCCCCATGGCATGGCTGCTGTGCCCTGGTCACCCTCACATCCCCAGCACCCCGTGCATGCCACGCTCCGAGCTCCTCATCCCAAAATCCTGTCACAACTCCCTGATCCCGGGATAATGATGTTCCCAAGGCAGGGAATCTCCTTCCCGAGGCGGGATCATTATCCATGGACAACATTCCGTGCCAGTGCCTCATTATACCAAAATGTTCCCTGCTGGCCGTGGAGAGGTGGCTGGAAAATCCAGATTTCTGAGAAGGGGAAGCTGAGTGGATTTAGGGTCGGGATTCCCAGTCAGGATCTCCAGGATAACCCCACAGGTGACACAGTGCAGGCAGTGCCACTGACCAGGAGGGGACATCTCAGACACAGAACTGTCCCAGGAGCCTCGCGAGGGAGGAAAGTTCTGGAAAAACCCTGGGAAAGGTGTAGGTTTATCCATAGGGAATCCCAGTGGGACCATGGGGTGAACCCAGCCACCCTTATCCTGCTGCACTCCGGTCCCCAGAGCCACCACTGTCCCCTGGACATCACCCCCAGCCCTCCTTGGATGGCCCTTTCCATGCTGGGATGGTTTCCTGGGACATCCCAAGGAGGCTGATCCCACCTGGAATTGTTCTCCCAGCTCAGTTTGGTATAACGAGGCGATAATTCCCATTTTTTAAAATTTTTTTTGGGCCCTAGCACTTGCCCCTGTGAATGCAGAAGCTCCTCATTTCTCTCTCTGATCAGGCTCTTTCTGCTTCTCTCTGTTTTATTCCCATTCCTTCTCCTCCTTTTCACCTGGTCTATCCACATGGACCGTGAAGGTCTCTTGAAAGGTAGGACCTCGTGCTGCCAGAAGTCCGGCACATTCCGCTTTTTTTTGGGAATTTTATTTTCCTTCCTTTCCTTCCTTCCTTCCTCCCGTTGATTCCTTCACGGCCAAAACTTCCCCATCCCCATCCTCACATCCCTGCCTAACACATTAAACAAGATCCCTCTAATTCCTGCTGCTGTTGGGGCTTCTGGAGAGTCAGATCCTGCTTGGAATTGCTCCGTGGGCTGGGTGTACCCCCCAAAAATCCAACCAGGCTCCCCCAGCTCCAGCTGCTGATCCCTCCTGGTGGAGCAGGATTGAACTTGGGAATGCATGTGGGTTTTTTTCTAAGAAAAAAAATGGATTTTCAAGGCAAAAAATGTGTTTTTCAAGGAAAAACTGATTTTTTTCCGAAGAGAACTGTGTTTTTTCAAGGAAAACTGTGTTTTTTCAAAGAAAACTGTGTTTTTTCAAGGAAAAACTGTTGTTTTCCAAGAAAAAGTGCATCCCAGGGGATGGGGATGAGGGACATGAGCTGGATCCTGACCAATTTGCCCACTCTTAGTCCCGAAAATCCTCCCTCCAGCTCCAGCCTCCCCCTCTTCCCGATGATTTATGGGATTCAGGAGAGCATTTCCCATCTGGGCACTTTGGTTCCCTAATGCCCAGCTCAGCCACTCTCCCAGAAATCCATTTCACCAGGGTTAGATCCCATCAGGAGCTGATGGAAAACCTCCTAATGCACTACCAGGATAAACGGCCCCGGAGAGAGGTAAAACCAGTGGGAATTCTCCAGGAATTTATTCCCAGAGGGAATTTGGTGCCTCAAACCCCCCCATTAGGGATGATCCACCTCTGGATTCAGCTTGAGGTGCTCCCAAAAATTTGGGAAGGGGCGTTGGGAGTTGAGGATCTGTGTTTTTCCACTCTCCACTCGGCGATTTTGGGGCTTTCTAAACAGTCCTGCTTTCACACTGAATTAATTCCTCCTTTTTCCCTTCCCCCCCAAAAAAAAAGCTGCTTCCGGAGCTAACAATTTTTTTTTTGTTGTTGTTGTGATGGCAAGTTAACAGAAAGTCTGAAATGTTTGGGGTTGTGTTATCACTGAATTCCCAAAGCTGTGATCCAAGGAAACACCTCGGGAAGCCACGGTGGGATCCTGAATTCTTTTCCCACTTCAGGGAGCTGATGAATCCCATGGAATGAGGGAGAATTAATCCCAAGGAATGAGGGAAAATTAATCCCAAGGAATGAGGGAGAATTAATGCCTTGCCCTGCTCGAGAGCCCAAGAAAAGTGCAAAAAAAACCCAAAAAACCCCAAAATTTTCACCAATTTTAAGGAAAATAAAGGAATGCAGTGGAGGGAGCCTGGCAAATCCCAAGCTAAAGAAAAAAACAACTGGAAAAAGACAGGAAGGGAGGTGGGAGGACAAATATTTCAGGGATGTCTTCAGGGATATGACAGAATTTGCATGAACTAAGGAATAGTTGTTATAAAAATAATTTTTTGTATCAAATTAGAGCAATCCGCTCTCATCCTTCCCAAAATATCTCAATTTATGGGATATCAATCCCTGCCCTCCAAGGAAAAACAGCTTTTCCCTGGTTTGGTTTTGGTTAAAAGGAATTCCTTAAAGTGATTTTTTTCCCCTTTTGGGTCAAGCTCTTTATTTTTTGTGACCTGGCTTTTAGTGAAAAGGAGAAAACCCCAAATTTAGCAAGGAAAGATACCCAGAAATAAACTGGGAAAGGTAAATTCCCAGGAGTTGTGGAAGCTGCACAAAACTTGGCATCCTAAAAGTGTCCCCTCACAATGTTCCCCATTACATGTGGTTTTTACCAAGGAAAAACCATGGTTTCCAAGAAAAAAACTGCATTTTTTTCAAGGAAAAACTGCATTTTTTCGAGGAAAAACTGCATTTTTTTCAAGGAAAAGCTCTGTCTTCCAAGGAAAAAATGAGGTTTCTCAAGGAAAACTATGTTTTTTCAAGGAAAAACCATGTTTTCCAAGGGAAAAAATGTGGTTTTTTCAAGGAAAAACTGTTTTCTCAAGGAAATCTGGGAACAAAACCACTAAACCAGGTTACCAAGGGGGGCTAAAACACTGAGAGAAATAACCCAAGTGATGCCCAGGGAAGAATATTCCTGATGTTTATCCAGCCCCACTGATCCAAATTTTGGGTGGAGTATTGAGGCTAAGAAATCGAGGGCAAGAAATTGAGGTTAAAAACTCGAGATTTAGAAATGGAGATTTAGAAATTGAGGTTCAGGAACTGGGAGTAAGAAACTGAGATTGATGAACTGGGGTTAAAAAACAGATTTAGAAATTGAGGTTTAGAAACTAGGAGTAAGAAACTGAGATTGATGAATTGAGGTTAAAAAACTGAGATTTAGAAACTGAGAGCAAGAAATTGAAGTTAAGAAATTGAGAAAAAGAAACTGAGAGTAAAAATCTGAGAGTAAGAAACTGAGAGTAAGGAATTGAGGTTAATAAATCAAGATTTAGAAATTGTGAGGAAGGAATTGAGGCAAAGGAATCGAGATGGGGAAATCGAGGTTTGACAAATTTGAGATGAGGAAGCCGAGGTTTAAGAAATTTGATTTCCCAGCTGAAAAATCACGAAAATTGGGTGTTCAGAGATCCAAAAATTGGGTGTTCAGAGATCCAAAAATTGGGTGTTCAGAGATCCCAACCACCTTCACCTCCCACAGCCTCTGCCCAAACCCAGACTAACCCCCAACACTCAAGGCTCTGCCGAGCCGCGTTCCCGCTGCGGATTGATTTAGGATCCCCATCCCTCGGGGGAAGGTTTTGAGCCCCGTTTCTCAACCCTTGCCGTGTCTGTCTGTCTTCTGCTGCCAGCGATGAAGACAACAAACCTCTTCCCAACAGCCAGACCTCGTTGGACGGGACGATAAAGCAGCAGGAGAGCGACGACAGCTTGGTGGACTACGGAGAAGGGGGCGAGGGCCAGTTCAACGAGGACGGCTCCTTCATCGGCCAGTACACGGTCAAGAAGGACAAAGAGGAGACCGAGGGCAACGAGAGCTCCGAGGCCACGTCCCCCGTCAACGCCATTTATTCCTTGGCATAGCAAAAAAAAAAAAAAGGCAAAAAAAGAAAAAACGCCAGGGAAAAAACAGCCCAAAAAGCCCGAGGGGTTCGGAGCGGCCGGGGGGTTCCGCCGGCAGCCGCCACCGCCGCTGCCTCCGACAGGAAAGGGAATCAAGCAAGGACTAAAAAAAAACAAACAAAACAAAAAAAAAAAAATAGAGAAAAAAAATATTAAAAATAGCAAAAAAAAAATCAAAAAAAAAAGGGGGAAAAAATAATTTCCAGGCAGCCCAGGCGGCCGCCGATGCCATTTATCCTTAGCAAAAGAGCCAACAGCAAAGGACGCGCGGGGCGGGAGCTGGAGCGGGAATCGGGGCTGGGCTGGAGGGGAGGAGATGCTGGAGGTGCTCCACGGTTTTGGGGCTGCTCCCCATTTTGGGGGTTGCTCCTCATTTTGGGGTTTGTTCCTCAGTTTTTGGGCTGCTCACCCTCTTTGGGGTTGCTCTCCAGTTTTAGGGCTGCTCTCCAGTTTGGGATTGATCCCCAGTTTTGAGGTTGCTCCTCATTTTGGGGTAGCTCCCCAACTTTAGGGCTGCTGCCCAGTTTGAGATTGCTTCCCAGTTTGGGATTGCTCCCCCGTTTTGGGATTGCTCCCCCATTTTGGGGTTGCTCTTCAGTTTTGGGGTTGCTCCTTATTTTGAGGGCTGCTCCTCAGTTTTGGGGTTGCTCCCCAGTGTTGCGGTTGCTCCTCATTTTAGGGCTGCTCCCCAGTTTGAGATTGCTCGCCAGTTTTGAGGCTGCTCCTCATTTTGGGGTTGCTTCCCAGTTTTGGGGTTGCTCCCCAGTTTGGGGCTGCCCCAAGCCCAGTCCGGAGGGGCCCCGTGTTGGGCTCAGCTCCCCGAGGCTTTTTTTTTTGTTCTTTTAGGAGGGAGCTCCAACTTTTTGGGTTTAATTTTTCCAGGAAGGTTCTGGATCAGAGGGGAGGGGGGAAAGAAATCAAAGGATTTTGGGGAGGGAAGAGGGGTGAGAGGGGCCTGGGCAGAGCAAAGGCATGGAAGAAGGAAAGGGGTGGATTTTTGGGGTGAAAACACCGGATTATTGAGCCGTCCATCCTCATGGCCAGCACCTTGCCCATAACCTCCCCCCCAAAAAAAACCCTCCTTCCTGAAAAAAAAACCTATGCAGGGAAGAGCAGGTCCCCACCACCTCCCTCAGCACTGGGTTTTGTCCTTGCTGAGGCTGGGAAAACCCACAGGGAGCTCATCCCCCATTCCCACCCAGCTCCGGAGCATCCCGGGAGGAGAAGAAGGTGTGGAGGAACTTTTGGGATTTGTGGAAGGACAGGGAGGAGCCTCTCCCCTGCCCAGCCCGGGGTAACAGCACTGCAGAAAAACCTTTTTTGGGGGGTTTAAATTTGTTTTGTAGGGATTTTTTGAGGGGGAAGCTGCTCCCCCACCCCACGCCTGCTTTCTTTTCAAGGCAACTCCATAAATCCTATGTAGCAAAGAGGGCCTGGAAGCAGGAGCGGGATCAGAATAGGATGAAGAGATCAGAACGATTGACATAAAAAATAATCCAAGCGAGCTGGTGAGGATGGGAAAAACAAACAAACAAACAAACAAACAAACAAACGCTGGGATCAGGTGGAGGATTCCCTGAAGGATTTGGGGAAGGAAGGAACACCGGACTGGAATCCACACCTCCGCAGCACCGGGATGAGCCGGATGGACGCTGTTTTTTCCCCACTAAACCCCCTCCTTCCTTTCTGACAGTGGCCTTTCCCCACTCCAGCACTCAGCCAAGCCACCGTGGGACCCCCACATCCCACCTGGAGATTCCCAGGAATTTCAGCGACCCCCCCTCTGCCCGCCCTGAGCGCTCCCTCCTCACATGCCTTACACAGCTTGGGACTTCCCGGGGAGTCACTCCGAGGATGCTCTTCCCGCTCCGCTTCCCGCGCCCCCGACGGCCTCGGATCCGCCCGAGCAGTAGGATTGGGATACCTGGGAACGTCCCCAGCATGGATCAGGGTAGAAGGCAGGGATTCCTAAAGGACTCCGTCCCGTGAATCCTCCCACTTCCTGCACTTTTGAAACCAAAGGTACCTTCCCGGAGAGAGAGAGAGGGGTTGGGTTTCTTTCGGAAAAGATGGATTTTCAGATGGATTTTCCTTTAATTTCTTTTTTTTATTATTTTTTTCTGAGGAGGATGGAGGGGTTTTTTTGGATGGGATGCAACAGGATTCTCATAGTTATTCTTTCTGCTCTGGAGACACGTCGGTGACAGGGATACTCCCACTGCTCCGGATTGTGGAGAGGGACTTTTGCCACATCCTGATGGATCCCGGGAAGACCCTGGACCGGGCTGACAGGAGAGATGGATGCAAATTAATCCAATGCAAATGCCTTCCTTAAAATATTAATTATCATTTATCTTGGTCGTCTTCTCTGATAGGTCAAACACGGGGTGAAGATGGAGCTCGTGGGGTTGGATTTGGTGACTTTAAAAGGTCCTTTCCCATCTAAATTGTTCCATGAAACCAACGGCAAAGGAATTCCAGGGTTTAGGTCGGGGTCAAGAGGGAGACCCCCCCTCCTAAAGCTGGGGGAGCTGTCCCAGGGATGTCCCTTGTCTGTCACCCCCTCCAGCCGTGTCCCCTGGCAGGGACAGGCCTGGTGTGACCCTCAGTGTGGACACAGCCACGCCCTGATCCCACTCCTGCTGCCCATTCCATTCGGGACAGCAGGTCCTGGAATTCCACCCAGCTTTGAGGCAAACACCCCCCAGGCCAAAGGTGACACCACCCCTGGGATGGGGACAATCCCATTCCCTGTGGTGACACCACCTCTGAGATGGGGACATCCCATTCCCAAAGGTGACACCACCCCTGGGATGGGGACAATCCCATTCCCTGTGGTGACACCACCTCTGAGATGGGGACATCCCATTCCCAAAGGTGACACCACCCCTGGGATGGGGACAATCCCATTCCCTGTGGTGACACCACCTCTGAGATGGGGACATCCC
>JBBMKD010000096.1:3689574-3702710 GCA_037834095.1 Argya squamiceps | reverse complement strand
AATCCCATTCCCAAAGGTGACACCACCCCTGGAATGGGGACAACCCCATTCCAAAGGGTGAAACCACCCCTGGGCATGAGGACAACCCCATTCCTAAAGGTGACACCACCCCTGGGCATGGGGACAACCCCATTCCCAAGGGTGACACTGCCCCTGGGATGGGGACAACCCCATTCCCAAGGGTGACACTGCCCCTGGGATGGGGACAACCCCATTCCCAAGGGTGACACCACCCCTGGGATGGGGACAATCCCATTCCTAAAGGTGAAACTGCCCCTGGGATAGGGACAATCCCATTCCTAAAGGTGACACAGACCCTGCAATAGGCACAACCCCACTCCCAACCCATTCCCAACTCCCAGCTGAGTTTGGGCCACTCCCTGCCCAGGCACCGCTGGGAATGGGAAACAAATCCAGCCTTTGGATCTGGGATCTTCCCAGTCCTGGCTGCTGGCAGGGACCACAAAGCACCTCC
The DNA here is from genome assembly GCA_037834095.1 of Argya squamiceps. Taxonomy (NCBI): domain Eukaryota; kingdom Metazoa; phylum Chordata; class Aves; order Passeriformes; family Leiothrichidae; genus Argya; species Argya squamiceps. The sequence continues at coordinate 3,702,235 of JBBMKD010000096.1, read as the reverse complement.
AAACCTCTGGGAATTAGGCCAGGATTGCTGGAATTGCAGGATTACCCGTGTTGGGTATCCATGATGTGCCATTCCCATTAAAACCCAGATTCCTGAACCACCTCATACCTGAGGAAATCTCTCAGCATCCCTTTGGAAAAGAAGGAATGGGAAGGAGCTGGACTCTGCCCAAACTTATCCCAAATTTCCTCATGAAATTCCCAGCCCCACCCTCAAGTTACTTTGAGTAATGAGAAGAGGGAGGAGATGCCAAGGTGGACAAACAACTCAGTGTAAGTCGCTCACGTCCCTGTCTCAGCTTGGTGTAAAAATTACTCAACGTTTTTAAGGTTTAGCAAAAATTCTGACATTTCTCCAAAATTTTCCCCGTGGAGTTTTGGAGCCCAAAGAAAATTCAAGTTAAAAACCTCATCCCAAGCTTCTCAACTTTTACTCCTTTGAGTAAAGTTTGATGTTTGCATGGGGGAAAAATGCCCTGACCCCAAACCTTCCACAGCACCCACAGATCCCAAAAAACCAGACAGGGCTGGGATGAAACCACACCACGTCCCAGGAGTATCCTTGGAGCAGGAGATGGATGGATGATGGATGGATGGATGGATGGATGGATGATGGATGGATGGATGGATGGATGGATGGATGATGGATGGATGGATGGATGATGGATGGATGGATGGACGGGGGATGGATGGATGAATGGATGGATAAATACAAAGGGAAGAGCCAGACCCAAAACTCCAACACCAGACCCCAAATCCCAGAGCCATACCCCCAATTCCCACACCAAATGCCAAATTCCAGCACCAAACCCCAAATTCCAGAGCCAGACCCCAAACTCCAGAGCCAGACCCTCAATTCCTGTACACCAAACCCCAAATTCCAGCACTCTCAGGAGCCGAGTTCAACCCCAAACGTGTCAATTTATCCCGTTCCTACAACATTCCAAGCCAACTCCATGTCCATGTCCTGGAGATGAATCCAAGCTCCGTCTCAATTCCAGGGACCTCCCTGGCACCCAGCCTTGGGACAGATGACAGGAACACCAGGAATTTGGGATACGAGGACACCGCTGTGCTTCCCTGATCCAGAGGCTGCTCCCGTTCTCCCTGAGGTGACACCACAGCCAGAGGCACAAAACCCAGCGGGAAAACCTGGAATTTCAGTCCAAACCCTGAAATCCTGCTGGGAGGAACCCACGTGCACACCAAGAAGTGCTGTCCCTGCTGTCAGCATTGCCTTCCTGGAGGTGACAAATCCCAAATCCACTGATGATCCAGCAGGAGCTGGGGGAGAGCAGGAGGGAGAAGGGCAGAGCTGGGAAATGTCACCAAGGGCCACCACAGCCATGCCACCAACTTTTCCAGGCACATCCCATCCATTCTGGCACATCCCAAACCTTCTCCTGGTTGCACAGGTCCCAGCAGAGCTGTGAGTGCCACCTGCGACGTCACCTCCTCAGGCCAGGCTTTTCCCTGTACCTGCAGCAACCAAGATTTCAGTTAAGCAATAAAAAATATTTTAAAAAAACCCCACCTTATTAAGGGGGAAAAAAAAAAAAGACAAAAAACAGAAGAGACACCTCCTATTTCTTGCACTAAAAGCTGTTTTATTAACGAGAATAACGATGCTTCTCTGGTCCTCACAACGGCATCAGTAGCTCCCCTCACCTGTGTCTCCTTGTGCTTGCCTCGGGCATCGGGGTTTGGTTCTTCAGAGCTGTCCAAACCCCGTGTCAGGCACCCAAAATTCCATGTCAATCCCAAAATTCTGTGTCAAGACCTGTAACTTCATGTCAAACCCCAGAATTCTGTGTCAGATCCCCCGAAATTCCATGTCAAACCCCAGAATTGTGTGTCAGACCCTGCAAACTTCCATGTAAAATCCTGAAATTTGTGTCAAACCACCAAATTCTATGTCAAACCCCTGAAATTCCGTGTCAAAGCCCATAAATTCATGTCAAACCCCAGAATTCTGTGAGACTCCACAAAATTCCATGTAAAACCCTGAAATTCATGTCAAACACTCAAGTTCTGTGTCAAACTCCCAAAATTCCATGTCAAACACTCAGATTCCATGTCAAAGCCCCGAAATTCATGTCAAATCTTCAAATTCCATATCAAACCTCCAAAATTCTGTCAGACCCACAAATTCCATGTCTAATACCCAAAAATTCTGTGTTAACCCCCCCCAAATCTGTGTCAGACCCCCGAACTTCTGTGTCAACCCCTCAGAATTCCATGTTAACTCCAAAAACCCCATGTCAACCCCCCAAAATCCCATGTCAACCCCCCAAAACTCCATGTCAACCCTCAAAATTCCATGGCAGACCTCCAAAATTCCATGCCAACCCCCAAAATTCTATGTCAACCCCCCAAAATTCTGTCAACATCACAAAATCCCATGTCAGATCCCTCCAAATCCCATGTCAGATCCCCAGAACCCCACGTCAAACCCCGCAGACCAGAGTCCTCCATCCAAATTATCATTTTCAATGTCTGTTCCTCCCTCTCACATCCGACAGAAAGTACCAGGACTGTTTTGTTTTAATTTAATTTGTAAATATCTTGCAATCCATCTGTCCTCTCTGTCTGACCTCCCGGCTGGTCTCAAGTATCCTGTGTATTTATTTGCCTTTTTTTTTTTTTAAGCAAAAAATAAAAAATAAAAACAAAGAAGAAGAGAAAAACCACCACATTTGCGTTAACCCCACCTGTTCCAGTGAGAAATGTAAAGCTGAGGCTGTAAAATTCAGTTTCCAGCGAGATTTATGGACTAGAAGGGAAAAATTAAAAAAGGGTTTAATTTAAGGACTTCTAAACCAACTGCATGAGAGATGAGAGAAGGCCAAACTACTCAGATATCTTTTTTTTTTTTTTCTTTTTTTTTTTGGAATCACTGTAAAAAAAAAAAAAAAGAAAAGACTGGATTTTTTTGTATAGAGAAAACACTAAACATATAATAAAACAAGGTTCAAAACTCATGCTGAGCCCGAGAGTCATTCCCAAAATTCCAGGAGGGAAAAGCAGCAGGGCCTGGTCCTTGGAATTCCCAAAATTCCTGATCTGAGCAGGAAAGGTGAATACTTAGGGAGGGGTGCCCTGGATGCTCTCCAGAACCAGAGCTTGGGTTGTGCCTGTCCTCAGAATTCCCAAAATTCCCCGTCTAAACAGGAAAGGAGGACACTGGATCAGTTCTGGGTCCTGTTCAGCACCAGATCCTGGACTGTGCTGGTCCTCAGCATTCCCAAAATTCCCTCCCTGGACAGGATGGGAGAATACTGGATCAGCTCTGGATCCCATCCAGAACCAGAGCCTGGATTGTGCCAATCCTCAGCATGCCCAAAATTCCCAGCCTAAACAGGAAAGGAGGATGCTGGATCAGGTCTGGGTTCTATCCAGAACCAGATCTTGGATTGTGACAATCCTCAGCATTCCCAAAATTCCCTCCCTGGACAGGATGGGAGAATACTGGATCAGCTGGATCAGCTCTGGGTCCCATCCAGAACCAGAGGTTGGATTATGCCAATCCTCAGCATTCCCAAAATTCCCTCCCTGGACAGGAAAGGAGGATGCTGGATCAGCTCTGGATCCCATCCAGAACCAGAGCCTGGATTGTGCCAATCCTCAGCATTCCCAAAATTCCCAGCCTAAAGAGGAAAGGTGGATACTTAGGGAGGGGTACTGGATCAGCTCTAGGTCCTATCCAGAACCAAATCCTGGATTGTGCAGGTCTTCAGCATTCCCAAAATTCCCATCCTGGACAGGAAAGGAGGATGCTGGATCAGCCCTGGATCAGTTCTGGATCCCATCCAGAACCAGAGCCTGGATTGTGCTGGTCCTCAGCATTCCCAAAATTCCCTCCCTGGCCAGGAAAGGAGGATGCTCAGGGGCAGCTCTGGATCCTCTCCAGCCCCATTTTCAGCCCCCAAACCCTCGGGAAGCACAGCGGGAGAAGCTCCCAAAGCTCAGAAAATGTGGGAATGATCCCATCCCCCCCATTCCTGGCAGCCGAGCGCGGCTCCCGCCGGGATCCATCCTTCTCTCCCGGCCCTTCCTGCCCCGAGGCTCCGGAGTGCTCCCGGCAGCGGCTCCCCGGCGCGGAGAAGGGGCTGAAAGGAGGGGGAGCGGCGGAGTAATTTGGTTAATTGAGATGTAATTGCGGCGGGCCCGGCTAAGAGGATGAAGGGTTGAGTGCTCTTTGCTCTGCAAGCGGGGGCTTCTCCCGCCCCTCTTCCCAGCACTTCCAGGAACAGCGGAGAGGAGGAAAAGCACTTTTGGCCCAGTGGAGACATTCACGGAGAGATGGAGGCACCATCCGTGCCCCAAGGAAGGATGGAATTGTGGAATTGGCTCCTGGCGCAGAAATCCCATCTGGGGGCTCCTCCAATCCCCCAGTCCCCCATTCCCGCTGCCCGCAGCCGCTGGAAGCACCAAACCCAAGGTGGGAGCCTCTCCAGGGTTTTTTTCCAGCATTGCCGCCGGGATTTGATCCCTCCCGGAGCTGATCCTCGGGATCTATCCAGGCCAGGCACGCTCGTTGGCGCTTGTTCCTTTTGATGGCCCGGCGGTGACACCAACATCGTCCCCGACCTCCGGGGGGGGGGGCAGGATCGGATTCATGCCGGGTTCCCTCCTCCTCCTCTTCCTCCTGGAGGCAGCTCCAGCCTGTTGCCCATTCCCACAGGGCTGAGTTTTCCCTGTTGGAGCTGGGAATATCCAAGGGATTCCTCACAGAGCGGCCTCCCCCCGCCCCCGGGTGCTGTCGCTGCTGTCCCGGTGTCCTTGTCACCTGCAGAGTGACCCTGGCTGCTGGCGGGGGCACAGAGAGGAGGGGACAAAGAACACGTCCCCCTCCCTCCTCCGGGACAGGACTCATCTCCTGCCTTGGATTTCCCTCCATCCATCCTTTCCCTGGGGCCCGGCTCTGTTCTTCCTTCCTCACCCCAAAACCGGCAGCGGGGGAGCCCAAACTGGGACAAACTGGGACAAACTGGGACAAACTGGGACAAACTGGGCGAGGAGAAGCGACACGGGCTCCTCAGTTCCCCTCCTGCCCGGGCACAGCCGGGAGCTTTGCCAATCGATAGAGACACTAATGCCTTAATTACTCTTGTGTAATTGCAGCCCATTAACCTGCGGCCAGCCCCGGCGCCCGCTTGAGCTCCCGACAGCACCAACAGGTCCGGGCTGGAGCTGGGAAGGGACGGAGGCTCCCTGGAACATCCCAAATTCTCTGTTCCTACAACCTGGCACCACGGGCACCCTCCACATCTGGCCAGCGCCACGTCCCGCACACCTCGGGGTGTCCCTGTCACATCCCCCCCTGTCACTCCACCGGCACGGAGCCCCTCCGGCAGCCCGAGAACAGCCGGGAGCAAACCCTGAGCCCCTCGGGGCACAGCCGCGGCCAAAAGCGGCTTTGGGCACACCCAAAAAAAACCCTCAAAGTTGACCCAAAGGTGACCCAAAGGTGACCCAAAGGTGACCACGGTGTCACCCCCCGCTCCGTCACTGTGAGGAATCCCCGTCCTCGCCTCTCGGAGGGTCGGGGACCACCCACCCAACGCCAGCCGGAACATCCCAAAATTCGGCCGAGCGGAGATTTCCTCGGTGCTGGTCCCATCCTCGGGTGTCTACAGGCACAGAAATCCAGGGATTTCCATGGATAGATTGGACAATTACGGATCGATTGTGTAATCCGCGGATATATTTAGCCACGGGGTGGTTCGCACACGGGGCTGGGGAGGCTCTGGGGCTGCTCCCACCCCACAGCGAGGGGCTCAGACCCCTCAAACCCCCCCAACCCCACACCTGCTCCGGCCCCAGGGACAGCAGCAGCCTCGGGGGCTCCTCCGGTGGGCGCAGCAGGCGGAGAGGCTGCGGGATGAATTATGCATGGTGATGGTGATGATGATGACGATGATGCCCGAGTCTCTCTGCCCGCCCGCCGCGGCAAGCGAGGTAAAAGCAAGAGAGGAGGAGGAGGGGAGGGGGGGGTGAGAAGAGAAAAGAAAAAAAAAATTAAATAAATAAAATAATAATTCCACGTCTCCAGGGAGCGGCGTGGTGGTTCGGCAGCGAGCGAGCGAGCGAGGGAGCGCGCACGCAAAGGAGGGAGGAGAGGGAGGAGCACATCCTAATGCAGAGATGCTGCAGTGGCTTTGGGCACACACATCCACACTCGGCCGAGCCACCAGCCCAGCGCTGCCTCCCTCGCAGCCCAGCCCCCGGCAGCCGCCAGGCCCCGCGGGCCCCCGGCCGATGCCCACGCAGCCCTGCGGCTCCAGGTAAGCGCTTTGCTGCATCCCGGAGGCTCCGGGCTGGCTCGGGGACATCGCTCCCCACTCGCGCTCTTCGGGGCCGGGGGGACATTGAGGGGGTCCCGCAGGGATGGGGACAGGAGCTGAGGGTGGTTTGGGCATCCCGGAGAGGAATTGGGAGCAGGGTGGGGGCACCGTGGAGGTGGCACTTGTGGCCGCTGAGGTCAGAGTGGCTGTCAGCAGAAATGTCTCTCACTGGGGAAAAAAAAAAAAATTAAAAAAAAAAAAAATCGGGGAATATTTCGGTTCTCAGCGGTTGTCGCGAGGTTTTTTTTGGTTTTTTTTTCCCCCGGCGCGTTCCGGCCCGAGGCACCCCGGGAGCGGGCTGGTGGGGTCGGGTACCTCCAGCTGCTGGGGAGGGGGGGTCCACAGGGGGTTCTGCTGCCCAAAACTACTTCAGCACCCCCAGAATGAGCCGGCGGAGCCCTGAGCAGCCCCGGAGTCTCCTCTCCGCTCCAGGAACGCCGGGGTGGCCCAATTCACCTTCCTGAGGGCACGTCCCAGGGGAGGGGTGGGATTTGGGGGTGCTCCGGGTTGGGGTTTTGTGTCTGGGGCTGTGCCAGGGACACTCGGGGACGTGCCAGGGACACTCGGGGATGTGCCAGGGACAGTCAGAGCTGTGGGGATCCAGCCTCGTATCCATCCCCACCCCATTCCCAGCGGGCATGGGGGGCACCCCACAACCAGGGCACCCCTCTGTTCCCATTCCCGCTGGGATGGGGAAGCAGCCTCGGGCAGGGAGGGGATTCCTGGGGCTCCTTCTCGTGTCTTTAAACTCCCCCAGCTCCCTCCTCACCCCACCCACGCTGACCCCAAAACCGCCCCGGGCTGGCCCCGAGTCCCACCGGCCCCCAGAGTGATTCCCGGGGTGTTTTTTCGCGTCTCTCCCGGGAAACACCGGTTGCTGTGAGGGTGGGAGGCAGCAGCCTCTGCATCCCGGAGCTGGGAGAAATCCCAAGGCTTTCCCCAAATCCCGAGCTCGGCCCTGCTCCTCCCAGGCAGATCCACGAGGAATTCTGAGGGTGCAAAAGCAGGAAATTTAGGATTAAAAAATGAATATTTCCAGGCTGGATATTTGGGATTTAGCACAGAGACACAACCCCAAAAATCACTTGCTTTGCTCAGCAGCGGTTCCAAACTTTCCAGAAATGACTGAGGGTGGCTTAGAATTCCCAAAAACTCCGGAAAACGGGAGATGGGGAGGGTCCTGTCCAGCCCAGCTGCACCTGGGGCTCAGGTAGAGAGAGACAAAGGGTTCCAAACTCTCCCCTCCCACCCCCTGAATAATTCCTACAAAACAGGGTGGCCACTTTTATCCCTTCGGAATATTTGCAGAGGATTTCATGGGTCTGGTTTAGGATTTTCTCTGCAGATTTAAGCGCAAATAAATCATAAAAAGGGCAGAAAACCCGTTTGGGGTTTCTCCCACGCTCATCCCACACCTGCTCACAGCACAGGGAATATCTAACCCATGGAAAAACGGGAATCCAGGTGGAGCTGAGTCCAGGTGCATTGGAAATGCCCCCCAAAAATCCCAAATTATCCATGAAATATTCGAGGAGAGGCTGGGGTTTTTCTGCCCCTCATCCCACACCTGCTCACAGCACACGGAATATCCAACCCATGGAAAAATGGGAATTCAGGTGGAGCTGAGCCCACGTTAAAGCCGCTCACCCACTCCGGGTGGGTTGGAAATGCCCAGAAAAACCCCAAATTATCCATGAAATGTTCGAGGAGAGGCTGGGGTTTCTCTGCCCGTGGCACTTTGTCCCTGTCACCAGCAGTGCCACCACCCCCGGGGTGTGATGTTGGCAGCGCGGGGCTCGGCTGGAGCCCACGCAGTCACCTGGAACCGATCGCACCTCCGGGGATCTCCCGACAGCTCCGGGAGCGGCTCCCGGCTCAGCCGAGCGTTCCCGGGATCGGGGAGGGCTCCCGGGTCGGGCACGGAGCGCGGGATGGGGGTGTCAGGGAGCTCGGGGTGGGGTTTTTATGGAAATTGGAATGAGGTTTTCAGGGAAATTGGGGTGGGGGTTTTCAGGGAACTCAGGATGGGGTTTTCATGGAAATTGGGATGGAGTTTTCATGGAGTTTGGGGTGGGGTTTTCAGGGAGATTGGGATGGGATTTTCAGGGAACTCAGGATGGGGTTTTCATGGAAATTGGGATGGGGTTTTCAGGGAGTTTGGGGTGGGGTTTTTGGGGAGATTAGGATGGGGTTTCAGGGAGTTGGCCATGAGGTTTTCAGGGAGCTCGGGATGAGATTTTCAAAGATTGGGATGGGATTTTCAGCGAGTCAGGGATGGGAATTTTGTGGAGCTCAGGATGGGATTTTCATGGAGATTGGGATGGGGTTTTCAGGGAATTTCGGATGGAATTTTCAGGGAATTTCGGATGGGGATTTCCCCATCTCCCTCGGGTTTACTCAGCGCAGCTCTCCAGCTGCACAAAATCCCTTTCCCTGAACCCAAAATCTTTTCTTCTCCATGACAAACATCCCCGCTCCCGTTGTAAAATCCAGAATCCCACTGGGATGATCCAAGGCATCACAAGGGACATTCCCACCCGGACCCAGCTGAGGATCCCAACCCCAGCCCTGCCCAACAATCCCAATCCTAAATTAGGACAATTATTATTTACTGGACAGGAAATAAAAACCAGGAGGGGACCAGGAAAATCAGTTCAGTGCTGATCCCTGATGGGGCTGGAGCCCAAATCCCAAACCCGAGGGCAGGACAGAAGGTTGGACAGGGGGATGGAGCATCCCAAGGAGCAAAACAAACCCGGGAACACCTGCAGGGGCGATTTTAACTCCAGACTCCCCTCTGCCGTGCTGCCTCTTCCCAGTATAACCAGTACAAACACCCGGCCGTGCACTGGGAGAGCTGAGGGAGCTCTGGAAACCAGGCAGGAATCCCCTCAACCCCAAAACTTTAGGAAGGTATTTCCTGCTGGATCAGGGCTTCCCTTTCCAACCCTTTCTCCGGGAGGTTTCCCCGAGCTCTCCGCAGGTTTTTTTCCCCGACTTCCAGCGGCGGGGAGGGGTTGGAGCGGGGCTGGAGCAGGTAGGAGCTATTTATACCTGAGCTACATCCAGGCTCTGACGCCACCGGGAGGGCGAGTGGGAGGGCGGGAGGAGCCCGGGGTAGTCCCGGCTTTAGGCTGAGCTTCCCGGAGCTGAGCCAGGCCTGGGAAGAGGAAATGAGGAGAATTATTTTGGGGAGGGGAGCTCGGCTCAATTCTCGCTGCCTGAAATCCCATCCGGCCCCCAGCGCCTCTTCCCGGGCGATCCCTCAGGAACGGGGGGAATTTCCCCGGGAAAAGGGAACGTTTCCCCGGAAAAGGGAACGTGTCCCGGGAAAAGGGAGCGTTTCCCCGGGAAAAGGGAGCGTTTCCCCGGGAAAAGGGAGCGTTTCCCCGGGAAGAGGGAGCGTTCCCCGGGAAGAGGGAGCGTTCCCCGGGAAGAGGGAGCGTTCCCCGGGAAGAGGGAGCGTTCCCCGGGCTGGGCAGCACCGGGAATGTGTCTGTGGGAATATTTGGGACTGAAACAATCACCATCGGCACTAACCAGGATTTTGGGGCCGACATCGCCTCCCAAATTCCCGCTGGGATCGCTCCTGGGTGGATTTTCCAGCCTCATTCCAGCTGTTCCATCGGAGCTCGAGTCTGGCGGGAGAGTTTAGAGCCCAGCCTGGGGGGGAATTCCCTTCCCGAGCCAAAATTCCCCCATCCCTGGGGGTTGGAGATCCATGGAAAAGTCTCCTGGCTCTTCCTGCTGGTCTCCTTCTCTTTGTCACCTGCCCCAATTCTCTGGGTCAGGGCTGAGCCCCCCGGGGGTCCCCAGGTCCCACCAGAGGAGACCCAAGCCCGGAACCCCCCCAGGAGCTGCAGCTCCAAATCTCTGGGAATGTTTTTAAGGGATATTTGCATAGCTCAGGTTGGATTCCCATCACTCCTGGAGGCACCGAGGAGAGAGAGGGGAAAGGGTTTGTTTGGGGAGGAGAAAGGTAATTAGAAATTAAAATTAAAAAACCCACAAAAATTATGATAATATAAACCAAAAAATGAAATAAAATAAAATAAGTAACGAAAATAATAATAATAAATTAATAATTTTAAAGGGAACTCACTGGCTGCAAAATTCAGATGTAACATTCACTTTGTCCAGAGCAGGGAAGTCCCATTCGTAGCAAAATTCCCCTTTTTTTAATTAAAGAAAAAAAAATCGATTTTACCCCCAAACCCACCCCGCCCACTCCCCTTTCCACGGCCAAAGGCACCTCCCGGCTTTGTCTCCCGCACAAAGGGAGAGTTTGGATCTAAAGGAAACTCCCCCCGAGCCCCAGACCCGCGGGGCTGGGGCCAATTACTCGGGAAAAGCAATTCCAGGAGCAGGGAAAAACCAGGGAGCAGCCGGAGCTCCTGCTGGGATCTCACCACAGCCCGGAGCAGAGGGAGAGGCCGGGCTCTGTCTGTGCCCAGGTGGAGGCAATCCTGGAATATTGATCCTTATTAAGCCCCTCCCCATCCAATTAAATAAATTAATGGTTAAAAGTTTAAAATTATCGATTTTAAATTGTAGATTTAAGATCATCAGTGTAAGGCCTGGCAATGCTGACAAGGGAGCAGGGCGAGGGTATCTGGATCATCCCATCCCATAAATCCCATGGATCCCGTGGATCCCATCCCATGGATCCCATCACATTGATCCCATTGATCCCATCGATTCCATCCCATGGATCCCATTGATTCCACTGATCCCATTGATCCCATCCCATCCCATGGATCCCATCACATTGATCCCATTGATTCCACTGATCCCATGGATCCCATCCCATCCTATTCCATTGATCTCATTCCATCCCATGGTCACAAAATTCCATCCCAAGGGACCAGAGCCAAAAAACCCTCTCCCACCCCAACTAAAATCCCAGAAATAACCCCAAAAAACCCTCAGATTTTATCCCAGCTGCAGCAGAGCAGGTTTGGGTGGTGCCCACCCCCGCAGGGGAATTCTGCTCTTCCTTTTCCTCCCAGAAAAGTCCAAATATTCCAGCCAGAGGCTGGCAGGGGAGGGGACAGGGACATAAAGGTCACAGCTCGGCTGGGACACGGGGCACCCCAAAGTGACAGCAGCCTCTTGGAACACCGGGAAAACCGGGAAAACTGGGAACACCCTGAAAACAGGGAAAACCACCGGGAACAGTGGGAATAGCCCGAGTGGAGATCCCCGTGTTTGCCCACCCAGCCTGGGCACGATGTCCGTGTCCAGGGCTGTCCCCTGAGGGGACAGGCAGGACACGGAGCCCGTCCCGCCCTCTGTGCCCCCCCAGCCCCCCGGGAAGTGCCGGCTCCGGGTGGGTTGGAGCAGATCCCGGCTCCGGCCGCAGCGGGGAAGGAGCCGGGGCCGGCAGCGCCATCTGCTCCCGCAGCCTCAGCTCGCTGTGCTCGCAGCCGGGGACAGAGCCCTCCTGCCTGTCCCCTCCCCCTGTCCCCTCCTGCCTGTCCCCTCCCCCCGTCCCCTCTTGCCTGTCCCGTATTGTCCCCTCCCCCTGTCCCCTCCCCCTGTCCCCTGTCCCCTCCCCCTGTGCCCTATCCCCTCCCCCGGCCTTGGGGACATCCCCCTGTCACCTCCTGCCCCCACACTGTGTCCCCAACCCCTGGTGGCACCTTTGGTGTCCCCAACCCGTGGTGGCACCTTAGAGTGTCCCCAACCCCTGTCCCCAGCCCCTGGTGACATCTCTGGTGTCCCCAGTCTCTGTCCCCTGTCCTGTCACCTTGGGGACCCCCCTGGTGTCACCTCTGTCCCTGTGGTGGCCCCTGAAGCCCCCCAGGCTCTGTCCCAGTTTTGGAGCCCTGGTGGCACCTGGTGTCCCCAAGCCCTGTCCCTGCCCTGTCCTGTCACCTGAGCCTCACCTGTCCCTGTCCCTGCCACTCCCTGCTGTCCCTTCGCCGTCCCTGTCCTGTCCCCTCACTGTCCCTGTGTCCCCTCACTGTCCCTGTGTCCCCTCACTGTCCCCTGTGTCCTTGTGTGTCCCCTGTGTCCCCTGTGTCCCTGTGTGTCCCCTGTGTGTCCCCTGTGTGTCCCCTGTGTCCCCTGACTGTCCCCTGTGTCCCCTGTGTCCCCTGACTGTCCCCTGTGTCCCCTGACTGTCCCCTGTGTCCCCTGTGTCCCTTTGTGTCCCCTGTGTCCCCTGACTGTCCCCTGTGTCCCTGTGTGTCCCCTGTGTCCCTGACTGTCCCCTGACTGTCCCCTCTGTCCCAGGTGGCTCCTCGGGGCGGCTGCAGGAGCTCAGGGAGCGCCAGCGGGGAATGCGTCCCCTCACTGTCCCTGTGCCCCCTG
>JBBMKD010000096.1:3678211-3689474 GCA_037834095.1 Argya squamiceps | reverse complement strand
CCCACCCTGTCCCCTCCCCCTGTCCCCTCCTGCCTGTCCCCTCCCCCTGTCCCCTCCTGCCTGTCCCTTATTGTCACCCCACCCTGTCCCCCCCCCCTTCCCCTCCCCCTGTCCCCTCCTGCCTGTCCCTTATTGTCACCTCCCCCTGTCCCCTCCTGCCTGTCCCCTCTCTGTCCCCTGTTGCCAATCCCTTTTTGTCCCCTCCTGCCTGTCTCCTCTCTCCCCTCTGTCCCCTCTCTGTCCCCTCTGTCCCCTCTGTCCCCTGCCCGGCTCCAGGGGTGTGCACTGGGAGCACCAAGCCCAGGACAGGGGGATGTGACCCTGTGGGCTCTGCCCTGGGAGGGGGTGACACAGTGGGACAGGGACAGGGGGACAGGGACAGGGACAGAGGCAGCAAGACAGGGACAGAGGGACAGGAACAGGAGGACAGGGACAAGGCCAGGGACAGAGGGACAGGGTGATGGGGACAGGGTGATGGGGACAGGGACAGAGGGACAGGGGGACAGTGATGGGGACAGGGACAGGGTGATGGGGATGGACAGGGACAGAGGGACAGGGACTGGGACAGGGATAGTGGGACAGGGGGACAGTGATGGGGACAGGGACAGGGACAGGGATAGTGGGACAGGGACAGGGACACAGGGAGAGGGACAGGAACAGGGACAGGGAAAGGGCAATGGGGACAGTGACAGGGACAGGGGGGACAGGGACAACGGGACAGGGACACAGGGATAGGGACAGGGGGGGACAGAGACTCAGGGACAGGGACAGGGGGCTGCTGCTGGTGGCTCCTGCTGCTCCCCATCCTCACCAGAGGACATCCAGGCACAGGAAGAACTTTTGGGATTTTCCCACTGCTCCAAGAGCGATCCAAACCCACCCAGGCAGGACAGAGGGACGTGGGACCCTCCAGAAGTGTTCTGGGGACACATCTTGTGGCTGGGGACCCTGGGTCCTGACCCCCAGCAGAGCAGGGACCCCCAAGCTACACCCTGGGGTCTGTTTGGGGTGGCTGAACTCCACCCCAAGACCCCCAAGCCCCTCTTTTGCCCCTCATTTGGACACTTCTTTGCTCAGGATGGGTTTGGAGTGGCCTAGAATTCCTACAGGGCCTGGAGCCAACAGATCCGAGCCCAAAAATCCTCAGGGAAGGGCTGAATGCAGAGTTTTTCCTCTCAGCCCATCCCTGATCTCCAGGAGGACAAATCTGTGACAACAAACCCCTTTGTAGCTCCCCAACCACGCTGTGCAGGGATGGACACGATGTCCCCAACCTTGGGAAGGTTCTGAGAGGCAGAACCCAGGGAACATCACCCTGGAACATCACATGTCTGCCCTTTGCAGAGTCAGAACCCAGGGAACATCACCCTGGAACATCACACGCCTGCCCTTTGCAGCTTTAGCCACAATCCCAAATAAAAGAGGCACAGGAGGAATTCTGGCCTGGCCCCCTGTCGCTAGAGGACACGAAAGAACCACACTCACCTGTCAAGTTGAGAAGTGAGCAGAGAAAGTTTATTATGATTTGGGGTTTATATAAGGTTTGGAATTTGTTCAGGGATTGGGGGACGAGACTAACACCTCTCTGACCCCAGTGGTCAATGCAGAAGTCCATCAATTTGTCTTTCCCCCTGGAAAGGAATGCACATTTACAAAATATCAGTTTGTTTTTGTTACAAGAGTGAGAAAGTTCCAGTAGAAACGTGGAACAATCAGAAGGCTGAAAAACCAAAGCGACAGCCCCCCCTCCGGAGCCGTCCTTCCCTGGGGGATGATGTGGCAGAAGGAGCTGCCCCATTTAATCCCAACCTCTCCTCTGGCGGCGGAGTGCAGGGGATGGAATTACACTGATTTATCCCGGTAATGGATAGGGCTGGACGTGGCGTCTCCTGCCCAAATCCACCCCCGAAATCCCGCCGGGATCATCCTGCAGAGGATGCAGCTCCACAGGCAGAGCTGTGGGTGCTGCTCCGGGCAGTTCCTCCTCTCCCAGCACCCCAAAAAATCTCCCTGAGCCCCCCGACTCTGCCCCCGGGTCTTTCCCAGCTCCCGGGGCTCTGAGGGAAGGGATGGTGTGGAGTTTTCCGTCCCGCCTCGCCCCGGAGGTATCGGTGACAGCCTCCATTAGCGGCGGTGACAGATCCCCTTTCAGGGCACCAGAAGGCTCTCGAGTGGCTGTCAAAATACCCCGGGAACAGGGAAAAAAACTGCTCCCTGCGGCCCTTCCCTCATTAGGGATGAGAGCAGGGCTCAATATCCAGTGCAGAGTGTTCCCGAGCTCTGGAGGAGCTGGGGATTGGATCCAGGATCAGGAACTCAGGGTCAGATTGGGGGATTGGATCCAGGATCAGGAGCTCAGGGCTGGATCCAGGATGAGGAACTCAGGGTCAGATCCAGGATCAGGAGCTCGGGGCTGGATCCAGGATCTACAACTCAGGAATTGGATCCAAGATCAGGAGCTCAGGGTCAGATTGGGGGATTGGATCCAGGATCAGGAACTCAGGGTTGGCTCCAGGATCAGGAGCTGGGGATTGGATCCACAATCCACAGCTCAGGGTTGGCTCCAGGATCAGGAGATGGGGATCAGATCCAGGATCCACAGCTCAGGGTCGTGATCTGGAGATGCCCCTGGTGGGGTCCCCAGGTGTGGCCTGGGAGCAGCCGCCCAGCTGGAGGAATTCCGGGCCGGAATTCCCAGAGAATCTGTGGCTGCCCCATCCCTGGAAGTGCCCAAGGCCGGGCTGGAGCCACCTGGGATGGTGGGAGGTGTGGGATGGGATGGGATTTAAGGTCCCTTCCCACCCAAACCTGGGATTCCATAAAAAAATAACAAACCCCGGCTTCCCCCTCTCTTTCCTGTTTGTTCCCAAAGTGTGAGAGGAAGGGAACAAAGAAAGCAAAACTGCCCCAGAGCCATCCCAGGGCTCAGCTGAGGATTCAGGCTCGGGAAACGGGGCTGGAAGCGCCGGAGCAAAAACTCCCTAAGTTTAATTTGCTCCGCCGCTCCTGCCCCTCCCAAACCCCCGGAGCGAGGGAAAACCGCGGAGATTTGGAAAAGTCAACTCATTAATTAACGCCGGGCTGGCATCTCCCGCAACCCCGCAGCTCGCCCGGCTCAAAGCTGCCCCTTGTCCCCAAGGCGGAGGGGACAGGCCGGGGGAACAAAGGGACAGTGTTGGCCGCAGGGCCGTGGGCTCGGGGCGCTGTTTGGGGCAGGATTCTCGGTGACATCAAGTGACTCCATGTGACAGAGCCGCTCCAGGGCTGCTGGAACCAGCGGCGGCTTCTGCGTGGGAGCGTGTCCCGCCCCGCTGGGCTCCGTCCCCAAATTCCCCGTCCCTGTCCCGGCTCGTGCCTCTCCCAGCAGGAGCTGCCGCCTCCCTCCGGCAGCGGCTCCTCCCTGCCCGGCCGGGCGGGATAACGGAGCTCCGGCTTTATTTTGGGGCGTGTCGGGGAGCAAAAACCCAGCTGGGCTGAGGGCGGCTGTCCCCTGTCTGTCCCGTCTCTGTCCCCTCCTGCCAGTCTGCTCGGTCCCCTCTCTGTCCCCTGTGTCCCTGTGTTCCCTCCTGCCAGTCCCCTCCGTCCCCTCTCTGTCCCCTCCTGCCAGTCTGCTCGGTCCTCTCTCCGTCCCCTTTCTGTCCCCTGTGCCAGGCCCTTCTGCCCCATCTCTGTCCCCTCCTGCCTGGCCCCTCTGTCCCCTCCTGTCATTCATCTGTGTGTCCCCTCTCTCCGCCCCCTCTGACCCCTCTCTGTGTCCCCTCCTGCCAGTCCCCTCTATCCCTTCTCTGTCCCCTCCCTGTGTCCCCCCTGTCTCCCCTCTCTGTCCCCTTCCCGTGTAGAAGGGGATAGATAGAGGGGACCTCTATCCCCTCTCTGTCCCTTCCTGTCATTCACCTGTGTGTCCCCTGTCTCCATCCCCTCTGACCCCTCTGTGTCCCCTCTCTGTCCCCTCCTGCCAGTCCCCTCTTGTCCCCTCTCTCTGTCCCCTCCCTGTGTCCCCCCTGTGTCCCCTATATCCCCTCTCCATCCCTTCTCTCTGTCCCCTCTCTGTGTCTTCTCTTTGTCCCCTCCTGCCAGTCCCCTCTATCCCCTCTTTGTCCCCTCTGTCCCCTCCCCGTGTCCCCTGCCCGTCTCTCAGGGCTGAGCTCTGCTCCCGACACTCCGATCCCCCCCTCGGACCCAGACAAGACCAAACCCGCAGGATTTTTGGGATGCTGGTAGCAGAACCCCCTCTCTGGGCACAGAGGACACAAAGAAGCTCCGGGGCGGTTCCTCAGCCCGGAGGGGGCCGGGAATCGAGGCCGGGCTGCGGCTGTTTGCTCAGGTGCGGCCCCGGTAATGAGGGGAGGGCTGGAAAGGGGCCGGGGGTCCCGCGGGACGGGCTAATCCGCGCTCGGAGGGGCTCGGGGGCGGACAGATGGGCAGGGACGGGAGCGGCAGCAGCACCAGCTGGAGCAGGGGGATGAGCAGCAGGAGCGGCCCGGGAGCTCTTGGCAGCATTTTCAGCTCCTCACCGGGGTGTTCGGGGAGGGAAACGAGCTCCGAGCTCCGTTTCCAAAGGGTTGGTTAACAAAGAGGCCCCAAAATCCCGGCTGGAGTTCCCTGGGAAGAGGAGCTGGAGGTGGAGCTGCTCCCACCGAGGCTGCACAAACAGCTCAGGGTTTGGTTGGGGGGTTGGTTTTTGGGAGTCTTTTGGAGACTGGAAATGCCCTGGGCGCTTCAAGAGTTGGGATTAAAGATTTCTTTGTCACAGAACCCCCAAATCCTGGAGTGATTTGGGTTGGGAGGGACCTTAAAGGCCACCCAGTGTCACCCCTGGCATAGGTGACAACTTCCATCACCCCAGGGTGCTCCAAGCCCTGTCCTGGGACATTTCCAGGGATGGAGAATCCTGTTCCAGGGGCATCCCAACCCTCACCAGCCAAGAATTCCTTCCTGATATCTTCATTATTTTCACAAAAAACCCCAATTATTCCTCCCTCCTCACACCCCACCAATATCCCACGTGCTGCTGGCTTGGTGTTTTCCATCAAAAACGCTTGGAAAGGAGAATTTATGGAGGAGGGGGGAAGAATGGGAGACAGAAAAGGAGGAGGGACAACAACTCCCCTCCTGATTTGTCCCATCGGGGACAAAAAACTCCTTCAGCTCTTTCTGCTCCTCTGGAATTTTGCCCTGGAGTGACTCTTGCTTGGGCTGGTGGCCAGCGGGGAGGCACAGCTGGACTCTGGAGCCTCTGGAATCACAGCACATGGAATTTCTGGGGCTGGAAAGGCCTCATTGATTCCAGATTCTGGAGTGTCTGGAATAGCAGTAAAATGGAATATTTGGGGTTGGAAAGGCCCCACTGATCCCAGACTCCAGAGAACCTGGAACCACAGTAAAATGGAATATTTGGGGCTGGAAGGGCCCTGCTGATCCCAAACTCCAGATCCTCTGGAATAGCAGTAAAATGGAATATTTGGGGCTGGAAAGGCCTCACTGATCCCAGACTCCAGAGCCTCTGGAATCACAGTAAAATGGAATATTTGGGGCTGGAAAGGCCCTGCTGACCCCAGACTCTGGAATCACAGCACATGGAATATCTGGGACTGGGAAGGGCCCTGCTGATCCCAGATTCTGGAG
Source organism: Argya squamiceps (assembly GCA_037834095.1). Classification (NCBI taxonomy): domain Eukaryota; kingdom Metazoa; phylum Chordata; class Aves; order Passeriformes; family Leiothrichidae; genus Argya; species Argya squamiceps. Next base: position 3,683,849 of record JBBMKD010000096.1, on the reverse strand, counting down.
CTTCTGGAATCATAGTAAGAGTCCAGATCCTCTGGAATCCCAGTAAAATGGAACATCTGGGGCTGAGGGGGCCCTGCTGATCCCAGACTCTGGAACCACAGTAAAATGGAATATTTGGGGCTGGAAAGGCCCCACTGATCCCAGACTCCAGATCCTCTGGAATCACAACCCCATGGAATATTTGGGGTTGGAAGGGCCCTGCTGATCCCAGACTCCAGATCCTCTGGAATTCCAGTAAAATGGAATATTTGGGGTTGGAAGGGCTTCACTAATCCCAGACTCTGGAATCCCAGTAAAATGGAATATCTGGGGCTGGAAAGGCCCCATTGACCCCGCTGTGTCCCCCCCAGGGTCGCAGTCCCCCCGTGCCCGTAGAGGCTCCGCAGGACCCGGCGCAGGATGGGAGGCACCGCTGGATTCCTCCACACCTCCCTGGCCCTGAGCACCGTCCTGGGTAAGAGATCCCCGCGGGAGGGGCTGGGGAAGGCGGGACATCCCCCGGGATTCCCCGGGAACCTCCTCCCCTCCCTGGGGCTGAATCCCAAATCTCGGCGTGGTTTGGGATGGGCTGTCCCCCGCATCCCTCTGGGCCAGGGATGTTTGACACAATTCCCCCTTTTCTAAACCCAAATTCAGGGAGGTGCAGGAGGAGTTTCCTCCCTCCAGTGGTATTCATTCTCCTCCCCATCCCGATTTTTCCAGGGATTCCTTGCTGGCCATACCGTGGAAAAGTCTCCCTGCTCCTTAGGGAGTTTTCTGGATCTCAGGGAGAAATTCTGGATCTCAGGGAGGATTTCTGGATCTGAGGGAGAAATTCTGGATCTCAGGATGATTTCCAGATCTCAGAGACCATTTCTAAATCTTGGGGATCATTTCTGGACCTCAGGGAGAAAATCCCAGCTCTCAGGGAGAAATTCTGGGTCTCAGGGAGAACTTCTGGGTCTCAGGGATGATTTCCAGGTCTCAGACACCATTTCTAGACCCCAGGGATTGTTTCTGGAGCCCAGGGAGAAATCCCAGATTTCAGGGAGCATTTCTGGATTTCAGGGACCATTTCTGCATCTCAGGGAGAATTTCTGGATCTTAGGGACCATTTCCAGATCTCAGGGAGAAATTTCCAGATCCCAGGGAGCATTTCTGGCTTTTGGGGACCATTTCCAGATCTCAGGACCCATCCCAGGGAGAAGTCCTGGATCTCAAGGACTATTTCTGGATCTGGAGAACAATTTCTGGATTTTGGGGACCATTTCCAGATCTCAGAGCCCATCCCTGGATCTCAGGGAGAAATCCTGGATCTCAATGACCATTTCTGGATTTTGGGGGACGATTTCTGGATTTTGGGGGACAATTCCAGACCTCAGGACCCATCCCTGGAGCTCGGGGAGGCTCAGGCTGCTCCCTGCAGGTCCCTTTTTCCTCAGGGAGACATTTCCTCTCCAGCTGAGCCTGGATAATGCCCTCCAGCCCATCCATCAGGGCGGGCAGAGCCTGCTGGCCCATCCTCATAAATATCTAATTACCTTTTAATGTTCTCTGCCTCCCCGAGGAGGAGGCCCAGGCAGGGGGGGCTGCCCTGGATCCGGAGGCAATTATCCCTCTTGTTAATTGGCCTGACCTCAACACATCCACGGAGCTAGAGTTGGGGTCTCCCAACAAACACCTGAGTCAAAACCCCCCAAAAATCCCACCCTGGGAAGGTGATTTGGAGCTCTGGAGGTAGCTGGGACAGGGAAAAATCTTGGGAATATGAGGAGGGATCAGGACAAAAGGATGGAAACAGTGGATGAGGCTCAGGGAAATGTGGGAAAAGAGCCAAAACCTCCAGGTCTGGAGAGAGATTTAAATATTTAAAGCTTCTAGAATCTCAAACTCTTCCTGTCCTTTGTTCATTTGGGAAAACTTCTGGAAAATCCAGGAACCCAAGGCCTGACCCTTTGTTCCTCAGAAAGCTGCTGGTTAAAAACAATCCAAAATAAAACCTCGGTTCCTCAGAGAGATGATCCTCAAAAAAAAACCCTCAAACAAACAAAACCAAAAAGCCCAAAACCAACCAAACAAAACCCCAAACCAACCAAACAAAAAACCCAAATCCAGTTGGGTTCTGGGCATAAATTCCCTGTAAAACCAATTTATTGCCCAGCTCCCTGCTGTGATCCAGGGGCTCCAGGGGATGTGGGTGTCCTCAGAAAAAGGAATTCAGCTTGGGAAATGTTCCACTGAGGAAATCCATCATTTCCTGGGCTCAGCACAGAGTGCAGCCTCCTTGCACACCTGGGCTTTGCAGGGCTGCCTCTCAGCAGATTCCTAAAAATATCCCAAAAAACAACCCAAAAGGGAGGCTTTGGAGTCACCTCCCTGCAGCTGCTTCCCCAAATCTTCATTTCTGGGTGTTCTGCTTTTACCTGTTTCCCACGATTTTGGTGCTAATTATAATTTTCCCTAAGACTGAAGGTTATTCCAGAGGCATGGTGGGTTTTTTCCTGTTGTTCCAGCTCTCCCAGTTGGATGGAACATGGAAAATTCTGAGCAGGTCACTCCTCTCCTTTGAAATTTGGCTTTAAAACCTTTATTTTGTGCCTGTCTTCTCCTTATTTTCCAAATTCCAGAGCTCCAGGACAGATCCTGTGCTGGAAACTTTAAAAATTGGGAATTCTGGGCTGGCAGAATGGGCCCACAAGTTCTGGGATTTATCAGTTCTTCATTTTAACCTTATCCCCACCTTTAATTACTGCTTTAATCAACCCCTGATTTGTTTAATGAGCAAAATCCAAGCGTTTCACCCCCCTCAGCACCTTGGAGTTGTGGATTAAAACTCACCTGAACTCCTGGCATCGATTCCAGGTGGGAAAATCGATGCTTGGCACTGGCAGCCACAACCTTGGCAGGGACAAAGGGACAGCAGAGGACAGCAAGGGAACACTGGGTGGGATCAGGAGGGAGGATGAGCCTGATTTGCCTTGATTGGAATAAAAAAATCCCACAGGAAAGGGCAGGGGGTGGGAGTGGTACCAATAGATATTTTATTTGTTAAATAAATAGAAATTATTTACCCTATGCTGCCTAATTAATCTGAAAATTAAAGCTGTTCAGCCTCGATCCCATCACCGCCATCTATCAGAGCACAATTAACTCATCCATCAGCACACAATTAATCCTTTCTCATTAATCCCCCATTAACTCGTTACTGTTTTCCTCCCCGGCCAGCAGAGTTTATTCCAGCAGGGACTCCCAAATGGGAGAAGATTTCCAGTTTTTCCTTTAGGAATGGAATCACCCTAGAAGGAAAACCAGCACTAGCTGGGAGGGGAAACAACCCCCAAAAGCCATTTGTTTTTTCCTTAATTCCAAAAAATTCAAAGAAGAAGATTTCCAGCTTTTCATTTAGGAATGGAACCATCCTAGAAGGAAAATAGCACTGGTTGGGAGGGGAAACAACCCCAAAACAACCCCAAAAGCTGCAGCTTTTCCTTAATTCCAAAGAATCCAAGGGAGAAGATTTCCAGTATTTCTTTTAGGAATGGAACCATCCTAGAAGGACAAACCAACCCCCAAAACCTGCTGCTTTTTCCTTAATTCCAAAGAATCCAGGAGAGAAGTTTTCCAGTATTTCCTTTAGGAACAGAACCATCCTAGAAGGAAAACCAGTGCTGGTTGGGAGGGAAAACAACCCCCAAAAGCTGCTCTTTTTTCCTTAATCCCAAAGAATCCAAGGGAGATTTCCAAGGAAAGGAACCATCCTAGAAGGAAAACCACCCCCCAAAAGCCGCTGATTTTTCCTTAATCCCAAAGAATCCCAGCTCGGCGCCTCTCCCCGCGTGGCTCCGGGGACCATCCCGCCGGCACACCCGTGCGGAGCCGGGATAATTGCCTGGAGCGGGGGCACGGGCAGCAGCTGCTCCCAGCCCGGAGCCAATTACCAGAGCCCCTCTCCCATCCCTTCCCATCCCATCCATCCCATCCCGGCCTCCCGGAGCAGCCGGAGAAGGCGAGGCAAACCCCGGGAGCCGCAGGTCAAGAGCTGCTCCCGCTGATCGCAGCCCGTTCCCGGCTGGAAGTGACTCTTCCATAAAACATCCCGCTCCTGGGGAATCGCTTCATTGAAGGAGCGGCCCCGCTGAGCAGAGCGGGGAAGGAGACAGATTGGCCTGGGCACAGCGGGGTGAAGACGCTCATTAATTCAATTACAGAGCAGGGAAGGATCGCGGAGCCGGGGGAAGCAGCTCGGAGCTTATCAGTGCTGGTGGCTCCTTCGCTGATAAGGGCCAGGCGTCTCCTGGGGGGACAGGGAGGACAGACGTGCTGGCAATTATCCCACCGGCTGTTCCTGCAAGAAAGAGATTTCCAGGCGGGTTGTGCCTGGCTCTCCTTCCCAGTGTCCCTTCCAGCCATACCCTGGGCTGTGGGAGCTGTTCCAGCCCACGGGGATGAGCTTTAAGGTTTTTCCCACCCAAATCAGTCTGGGGTTCTGGGATTCTCCTGTGTGGAAGGGGATCTGCTGGAATTTGCTGTTTATATGAGACAGGAAGGCAGCTGGCACTTCCCAGTGGCACTTTGTCCCCGAAGGGTGGCCCAGGCCCTTCAGGGTGGGGCTTTGTCCCTCTTGTTCCTCCCCAGTGTCAAAACCAGAGTCAAAATCTGCATCTGAACACCCCAAAAGCAGCTTCAGGCTCAGCCCAGCCACAGAACAGAATGGTTTAGTCTGTTTTGGTCTGATTTGCTCTAGTTTGCTCTGGGTAGCTCTGGTTTGGTCTGGTTTGCACAGATTGCTCTGGTTTCCACTGGTTTTCTCTGGTTTCCACTGGATTTCTCTGGTTTGTACTGGTTTTCTCTGGTTTCCACACCAGCAGCCAACTGTTTGAGGTGTCAGGAGCTGGTGGAGCTGCAGGGACAGCAGGGACCTGCCAGGTGTGTCCAGAGCCGTGAAGATCCTGGTTCTCGCCTCTCCTCCTGGAAAGGATTTTGGGAGAACGAGCCAGGCAAAGTCCGTGCAGGCAGAGGAGGAACCTCAGGGACAAGGGGACATTCCCAGCTCCAGTTTGTGGCCTTCCAGGAGGTCCCTGCTCCTTCCTCCAGGTGTCCCCAGGGATGCTGGTGCCTGTGGAAGGGCAGGAATGGTGCTGGGTGGGAATGGCAGGTCGTGTTCCCACCGCCAGGGCCGGGCTGTGCTGACAGATGGCGTGAGATTGTCACCTCGCTCCTTCTCTCCTCCCCTACAAAACTGAAAAAGAGGGTTTTTTTAGGAAAAGCCAAGTGGAACCGAGCAGGTTTTCCCCTTCTCCCGCAGTTTGGTGCCAAGCCCAGAGCGGCACGAGGAGCTACGGGCCGGTGTTCGAGGAGCAGCCGTCCCACACCCTCTTCCCCGAGGGCTCGGCCGAGGAAAAAGTCACCCTGGCCTGCCGAGCACGGGCCAACCCTCCCGCCACCTACAGGTGAGCTCCGGGCTCCCTCTGCACCTGGAACGGGGTAAAAACCACCCAGAACTCTGCTTTGTCCCCTCCACTTTTATGTATGGAAAATTATTGGCTTGGGAATGAGGTTCCTTGTCCTGTGTGAGGAGTTGAGGGAGCTGGGGAAGGGTCTGGAGAATCCTGAGGGATTTGGGGAAGGGTCTGGAGAGTCCTGAGGGAGCTGGGGAAGG
>JBBMKD010000096.1:3664699-3677960 GCA_037834095.1 Argya squamiceps | reverse complement strand
AGGGAACGGGCTCAGGCTGGGCCAGGGGAGGCTCAGGGTGGAATTTCAGCAGGAATTTCCTCATGGAAAGGGTGGCCAGGCCTTGGGAGTGCCCAGGGAGGTTTAGAGGTGTCACCTGGGGGTGGCACTGAGTGCTCGGGGTGGGGCATCAGGCACAGCTCAGACTTGATGATCCCAGAGGGATTTTCCAACCTCCACAACCCCACAATTCTGAGATATTCCACCCAGAGGGATTGTCCATCCTCAACAACCCCACAATTCCGAGATGTTCCACCCCTCCCAGGGCACAACTCAGATCCAAACCCACCTCCAACCCCATCCCAGCTGGAAAACCACCCCGCCCAGCCCCAGGGGGTTTATCCCTGCCCTCGTTCCTCCCGGCAGGTGGAAGATGAACGGCACGGAGCTCAGGCTGGAGCCGGATTCCCGCTACAGGCTGGTGGCCGGGGATTTGGTGATCAGCAACCCCACAAAAGCCAAGGATTCTGGCTCCTACCAGTGTGTGGCCTCCAATTCCAGGGGCACGGTGGTGAGCAGGGAGGCCTCGCTGCGCTTTGGCTGTAAGTTTGGCACCGCTGGGTGAATTAAACATGACCATGCTTAGGCTGGGCTTAAACTGAGCCTGCCTGGGAAAAGGCTGGAGAGGATCTCTCCAACACATCGTCCCATGGAGAAATCTCCTGGTACTTCCGTAGAAATTTGGAGAAATTTTGGAGAATTTGGAGGATTTGGGGAATTATAAAGGAGAAAGCCAATGATATTTTTGGGTCTCCCTCTACACGAACCCACCCAAGGAGGGGCAGAGAAATTGCAGGGGTTCCTCCAGATGATTTTTGCTGTCCAGGTTTGACTCCGCCTGTTCAGTTTTGCAGGAATTCTCAGCAGAAGAGAGGGACCCTGTGAAGATCACCGAGGGCTGGGGGGTGATGTTCACCTGCAGCCCCCCGCCCCACTACCCAGGTAAGGGGTTCCCAGATTTTCTGGGGATTTCAGGGAAGGAAATTCGGGGTTAATTCAGAGTTTGTAACTCAACAAAGCAGAGGTGGGACTTGGTGTGTCCATGCAAGGGCCAAATCCAGCCGGGAATCCCACTGGGTCCATCCCACCCAGGAGGACACAACAACCAGCACAGTTAATTCCCTTTTCCTCCCATGGAAAGACCAATTCCAGCCTGGAATCCCACTGGATCCATCCCACCCAAGCCTGGAATCTCACTGTGTCCATCCTACCTGGCAGGACAAACCTGTCCAGTTTATTCTTTTCCTTTTCCCCCCTTCCCAGGCTTGTCCTACCGGTGGCTCCTGAACGAATTCCCCAATTTCATCCCGGCCGACGGGAGACGTTTCATCTCCCAGACCACGGGCAACCTTTACATCGCCAAGACGGAGGCCTCGGACACGGGCAACTACTCCTGCTTTGCCACCAGCCACATCGACTTCATCACCAAGAGTGTCTTCAGCAAGTTCTCCCACCTCAGCCTGGCTGCAGAGGGTCAGTGCTCTTGGATTGTCCTCAAAAATACCAGTTCTTATGGGAAAAATCTGAATTAACAAACCTCTGCAAAGTGTTTGGGCTCCACAGAGCCCAAATCACTCTCCAGCCTCTCTTAAGAGGTTCAAAAATATGGGGTGGGCTGGGATGGGAGGGAAGCAGCTCTCTCTCCAAGATTCCCTTTTTCCACTCCATCCACGGGGTTTCTGTATTTTTAAATACAGACATTTCTGGTACAGGGAAAAGGGAATTAAACAGGAGGAAGGTCTGGATGGACATGGGTTGGAGCAACCTGGGATAGGGGAAAGTGTCTCTGTCCATGGCATGGGTGGGACTGGATGGGCTTTAAGGACCCTCCCAACCCAAACCATTCCAGGATTCTGATTCTCAGGAATTATGGATCCCTGAGATATCATAAAGAGATTTTTAGAGACTTCAGCAAGAGCCGTCTGAAAAAGAAAACGAAATCTCTGTCCCCTCACCAAAGACACAAAGGGGTTGGGAAGTCACCTTGTGGGTCCCTCTGCCCTCTGAGGCCCCTGGGTGGCATTTGGGTGTCACCTCGGTCCCCTGAGCAGAGTTTTCCCTGTGGCAGATGCCCGGCAGTTCCCACCCAGCATCAAGGCCAGGTTCCCTGCGGACACCTACGCCCTGACCGGGCAGGCCGTGACCCTGGAGTGCTTTGCCTTCGGGAAGTGAGTGCGGCAGGGATCGGGATCGGGATCGGGATGGGGATTGGGATGGGGATGAGAACCAGGATGGGGATTGGGATTGGGATGGGGATCAGGATTGGAATCAGAATGGGGATAGGGATTGGGATCAGGATTGGGATCAGGATGAGGACCAGGATTGGGATCAGGATGGGGTTCAGGATAGGGATCAGGATGGGGATTGGGATCAGGATGGGGATTGGGATCAGGATGGGGATCGGGATCAGGATGGGGATCAGGATTGGGATCACGACGAGGATCAGGATGGGGATTGGAATTGGGATCAGGATAGGAATGGGGATCAGGATAGGGACTGGGATTGCAATCGGTATTGGGATCGGGGTGGGGATCAGGATGAGGATCAGGATGGGGATGGGGATCAGGATGGGGATCAGGATAGGCATGAGGACTGGAATGAGGATGGGGAGGGAACAACACAACTTCCACACCTCCTGTCTCCAATGGAAGACCAGAGATGGAGGGAAATGGGAAAAGGGAGGAACTGGCCAAAGCCAAGGCCCAGCAGGACAGACTGAGGTGGCCACAGGGACTGAGCCCAGCCTGGATTCACCAGATTGGCTTTCCCACAGCCCCGTGCCCCAGATCAAGTGGAGGAAGCTGGATGGGCCACAGTCCTCCAAGTGGATCGGCAGCGAGCCCCTGCTGCAGATCCAGCAGGCCGGATTCGAGGATGAGGGCACGTACGAGTGCGAGGCGGAGAACGCCAAGGGGAGGGACACCCACCAGGGCCGCATCATCATCCACGGTAACGCACCCAAACACGCCCCTTGTCCAAGGGGACACATCCAAACACGCCCCTTGTCCAAGGGGACACATCCTAACATGTTCTTTATCCAAGGGGACATGTCCTAACATGTCCCTTATTCGAGGGGACACACTCTAACACGTCCCTTATCCAAGGGGACACACCCAAACACGTCCTTTATCCAAGGGGACACACCCAAACACTTCCTTTATCCGAGGGGATACAACCTAACACTTCCTTTATCTGAGGGGACACACCCTAACACGTCCCTTATCCAAGAGGACATGTCCAAACATGTCCCTTATCCAAGGAGACACACCCTAACACTTCCTTTATCCAAGGGGACACACCCAAACACCTTCCTTATCCAAGAGGACATGTCCAAACATGTCCCTTATCCAAGGGGACACACCCAAACACTTTCTTTATCCAAGGGGACACACCCAAACAAGTCCTTTATCCAAGGGGACACACCCAAACACCTTCCTTATCCAAGGGGACATGTCCAAACATGTCCCTTATACAAGGGGACACATTCGAAAACATGTCCCTTATCCAAGGGACACACATACATGTCCTTCATTCAAAGGGACACATTTAAACACATGTCCCTCACCCAGGGAAGTGTCCTTCATCCAAGGAATGCATTTAAATATACCCAGGGGAGACATCTAAACACATGTCCTTCATCCAAGGGGACACACACGTGTCCCTCACCCAGGGAACACATTTTACTATGCCAGAGCACACCAGGGTGCCCCAGGCAATGGCCTGAGGCTTTGGGGCTAAACCCACCCCCTCCAATCCTGCCTTTTACCAGCCCTAATTAAAGGTGTTGCAAAGCCCCAGCCAAGACCTGCAGGGATCAGGGAAACCTTTCCTCTGTGGGCAGATTTGGGCTGTGACAAGGAGAGAGAGACAGAGAGAGGTCTTAATGGGCTCTAAAATCATCACAGCAAACATCAGGGAATCAGGGAAGGAAAGAGGGTGATAAAAAGCAAATTTGGCTCACACTCAAGATCCTCTGCAAGCCTGAGGAGTTTCCAGCAGAGTTAATGCTATGAGTTGTTAACCAGATTTAGTCAAGCTGAAAGACTTAACCTGGTTACCTCAGCCTGATTAGTTTTCCTGAAATTTGGGAATGGCCCGAAGCTGAGAGGGGGAAGGTTTAGAGGAGATATCAGGAAGAAATTCTTTACTGTAAGAGTGGTGAGGCTCTGGCACAGGGTGGGTAGGGATGGTGGCACAGGGGCTGTGGCTTCCTCATCCCTGGAAGTGTTCCAGGCCAGGCTGGACAGGACTTGGAGCAACCTGGGATGGTGGAAGTTGTTCCTGCCCATGGCAGGGGGTGGCACTGGTGGATATTTCAATTCCTTTCCAACCCAAACCATCCCCATGATTTGATGATTCAGGAATGGCTAAATTTACTCTTAATAAGAGAAACCAGTTCCTCTGGATTCTGCCCTGATTTTGCTCAGCCAGAGCCCAGCAGGACCCGGCCGTGCCTCTCCCTGCACAAAAGGCCGGGGCTGTTCCTGTGGCAGATCCCTGCTATGCCAACAACTGTGCTGGCAGGGCTGGCACAGGCACATCCTTCTGCCAGCCTGGCACTGCCACCTCTCAGCTGATCCCCTTGGCTCTGCCCTGTTGCCTGACAGACATGAAAAAAGGACACTGACAGGTTGTGAGATGAGAAAGAAAAAGAAGGAAGTTTGTTTTGGGTTTAAATAGGGTTTGGACTTTGACCAGCAATTGGGGGGACGAGGTTGACACCTTTCCAACCCCACTGGTCAAGCCAGAAGCCCATCAATTTGTCCTTCCCACAAGAAGGAATGCATGAATTACAAAACATCACTCTTTGTTTATGTTACAATGCATGAGAAACTCCAACACAGAAATGTAAAACATCAGAAGGCTGAAAAATCAGGGCGACACCGCCCCCTCTCTCTTGTCCCCCGCAGCCCAGCCCGAGTGGCTGGACGTGATCTCGGACACGGAGGCCGACATCGGGTCCGACCTGCGCTGGAGCTGCGTGGCCTCGGGCAAACCCCGGCCCACCGTGCGGTGGCTGCGGGATGGGCAGCCCCTGATGTCCCAGGTACCACCCCCAAAACCAGCTCTGACCCCGCTCCTCCAGCCCCAGCCCCTCCTCCTGCCTCGCTCCTGCATCCCCGCCCCGGTTGTCCCCCCGCATCCCTCCTCCATGTGCCCCCATCGGGCTGCCAAGCGACGGCTCCATCCCCAAATCCCCTCTCCCGGCGCTGCCATCCCTTTGCCATCGCTTCCTGCAGCTGCAGGGACTCACGGCCGGCCAGCAGGGAGGACAAACAGTGCCTCACACCTGTCCTGGTGTCACCTGCACGCTGCTGCTGCTGCTCAGGTGTCTCGGCAAACAGAGCACGGAGTGACCGCACAGACACAAAAACAATCCCTGAGTTTTCCCCCCACGGAAAACCAGACTGGCCTCGAGGAGTCTGTGACCAAACTCAACCCTGACCCAGCCGAGGACTGAGTTCCATTTTCTATTATTTTTTTTTGTTTCTTTCTCATCTAATGGGTTCATCCTCTTGTTTGCACAGAACCGCATCGAAGTGAGGGGTGGAGAGCTGAGATTTTCCAGGCTAGTCCAGGAGGACTCTGGCATGTATCAGTGTGTGGCTGAGAACAAGCATGGCACAGTTTATGCAAGTGCTGAATTAACAGTGCAAGGTAATTCCTCCTTTCCCAGAGCTCTGGGTTCCAATGGGACACTGGAAAAAAAAAATCTCTTCCTAATATCCTGATGTGATCCTGATATTGTGATGTCGCAGTGAGATAGAAGCAGGCAAAAAACTGCTTTGCTCAGCACTGAAATAGTTGCTAGTTCAACAAGACACTGTGCAAGCCTTTAAATTTTAAATCCTGTGTAAATTCAGTGTGAAAGTGAAAAAAAAAATCTATTTAGCCACAGGAAGTGGGAAGGACACCCAGCAGCAGTGCCACAACCTCTCTTCCACTACAAATTCCTCTTTTTTTGGAGGAAAGACGTCCAAAAAAAAGAGTTCAGCCTCCGTTCCTCCTGCTTTGATGGATGGTGACTGGAGCTGAACTGCTGCCAAACTTGTTCCACCTTAGTCCAAAAGTTTATCTCCTCATGGAGATGCCAAAGATAAATTAAAGGCCCTGAGCACCAGCTGCTCAACCTTAACACACTGAGACCAACAGGTAAATCCCAATTCCATCTGCAATTCCAGGAGGAGTTTCAGGCAAAAGCTGGATGTCTGCGTTGGTCAGGATATTGAAGAGATTATCCTCGACATGTTGCAAAGCAGCTGTTGTTGTGTCTCTCAAAGACCTTGCACTTGTTAGGGTCATTCCCATCGCTCCGTCCCACACAATTCTGCCTGGCAGGCGTCAGGATCCACCCGGCAGCCGAGGAATTCCTCCCTTACCCTGCTCTCCAGACTTTGCCTCGCTTCTCTTACCAAGCCATCCAACAACAAATCAATTCCCACTCGCTGAAATTTCCCCCTCCAGGGCAGCGTTTCTAATCCTGCCTTAATCCTCTTTTTTTATCCCTGTAGCCTTAGCTCCAGATTTTAGACTAAACCCGGTGAAGCGCCTGATCCCGGCAGCCCGCAGTGGGAAGGTCATCATCCCGTGCCAACCACGAGCAGCACCAAAAGCCACCGTGCTCTGGACCAAAGGGACAGAACTTCTGGTCAACAGCAGCAGGTAGCAGCACCAGAGTCAGCTTCCACCTACAAAATGTAGCTAAAATCTATTTTTTTTTTTTTACCAGAAGACTGGACTCGATGATCCAAATGTGCTGCTGCATCCCTGAGTTTTTTAGTCCTCTAATTTCTTCTTTAGCAAACTCCTACACGATATTTTTTCCTGCCTGATTTTGTCCCCAGTTTCTCTAAAACCAGTGGAAATTCCCAAATAACCAGCATGAGCAGATCTTTTAACATTCCTTTGTGTGGCTCCTCTTCCTTTGCAGGGTGATGATTACAGCAGATGGGACCTTGATCCTTCAGAACATCAGCAAATCCGACGAGGGAAAATACACCTGCTTTGCTGAGAACCCCATGGGCAAGGCCAACAGCACTGGAATCCTCTCTGTCCGAGGTAGGGATGTTCATTTGGGGTCAGTTGAGCCAGAAACGGCTAAGAATGAATGATGTGATCATTCTCCTCTCCTCATACTCCCAAAAAACAGAATAATCAGGGAATCAGAGTGATTTCAGGTGGAGCAGCAAAACTTGTGCCTGACCCACCAACAAACCACCTTTGAGAAAAGCATCTCCATTTTCTAATATTTCCTAATCCCTCTTCTTCCTCCTGTGAAGCTGCAGCTGTTGGGAAGGGATGGTTTGGATATCTGCAGCTAACGGCCCTTCCCGCTCATCCTCCGCAGATGCCACCAAGATCACGCTGGCACCATCCAGCGCCGACATCAACGTGGGCGAGAACCTCACCCTGCAGTGCCACGCGTCCCACGACCCCACCATGGACCTCACCTTCACCTGGTCCCTGGATGATTTCCCCATCGACTTTGACAAGTCCGAGGGGCACTACCGGCGAGCCAGCGCAGTGAGTCCGGGGGGAATTCCAGAACATCCAAAAGGGTGGAAAATTAAATCCACGCTCGTTATTTGTGCGTTTGTGCCCACCAAAGCTGCTCCATCACTTTGCCCAGAGAGGTTCCACATCCCTGGAAGTGTCCAAGGCCAGGTTGGATGGGGCTTGGGGCAGCCTAGGATATTGGAAAGTGTCCCTGCCCATGGCTGGGATGGAATGGGACGGGCTTTAAGATCCTTCCCAATTCAAACCATTCCATGATTCCATGATCACTCCCCTCCTAAACTGGAGGAGAAAGGGAAAGGCCTGGGGATAAAGGCAGGCAGAGATCACTCAATGATCACTCAGTGATCAATCAATGACCACTTAGTGATCACTCAATGATAACTTAATGATCACTCAATGATCACTTAATGATCACTCAACAATCAATCAGTGGTCACTCACTGATCACTCATGGATCATTCAATGATCATTCATTGGTCACTCAATGATCACCCAATAATCACTCAATGTTCACTCAAAGATCACTCAGTTATCACTCTTTGATCACTCATTGATCACCCTTTGATCACCATCCCAAGCCAAACAGACCCAGCACAGGCCCAGCCTTGGCCAGCCCTGGATCCATCTCAGATCCATCCAGCTCCATCATCCATGCAGGAATCTTTTCCCATCTCCCTCTTCTCCACCTCCACCACAACCCACCCACCCAAACCCAAACCATGCTGAATTCTGGACTGTGACTGGGCACCTTTGCGTGCTGTCCTCCCTGTGTTGCCCTGCAGAAGGAGGCCATCGGGGACCTCAGCATCTCCAACGCGCAGCTGCGGCACTCGGGGCGTTACACCTGCACGGCCCAGACTGTGGTGGACAGCGCGTCCGAGTCAGCCACGCTCACTGTCAGAGGTAATAACTCCCTGAGGGAACATTCCCTGCTCCTGACAAACCCAGGGCAATGACATGTCCCGTGCCATCAGCTGCTCTTCCCTTGGAACCACCTCACACACAATAATTCTGTGATACGGCCTCGTGCGTTTTGTTTTCACCCAAAACTTGGGTTTGATCATCTTGGAGATCTTTTCCAACCTTCCCAACCAGGCTTAGGAGCTTTTCCAGGGGCTAAAGCTGGAGGTGAGGTGTAGCCCTGGTTTCCTGCCTGAGGTGTTTTGGTTTTCTGAACTCCTTTTCCCAGGGAATTTTCTGTAAACAAGAGAAATGTTTTTGTAACTATAACTTTGTTATTCATTCCTTTTCCTAGGAGGGACTTCATGATGTCCCTCTGCTCTGACCAATGTGATTGAAGAGGTTTGCCTTTGTTTCACCAATCAAATTGGTCTGTGTAAAACAGTATAAAAAGGAGACACATCCCAAAAATAGAGGAGTCATTTTCAGCCTTTTGAATCTCGGAGTCTGTGTCATTGTGGTGTAAAACAGCATCAGTGAGGCTTCCCAGCTTCCAGAAAAGAAAGGCCTGATGTGAATTTAGGACTTGCACAACGCATGGAGTGATAAACCTCCAGATCTTCCACGTCAGTGACACATTTCCCATCCCCTCAGGACCTCCAGGCCCCCCTGGGGGGGTGGTGGTGAGGGACATCGGTGACACCAGCGTCCAGCTGAGCTGGAGCCGTGGCTTCGACAACCACAGCCCCATCGCCAGGTACCTCATCGAGGCCAGGACCCTCCTGTCCAGCCAGTGGAAGCAGATGCGCACCAGTGAGTGTCCCCACGGTGGCACCGGTGACATTCCGAGGCCACCGGCCACCAGCCAGCCCTGGCTCCGTGCTGCTCCTCGCTCTATTCCTTCCCCTCTGGTGCTGTTGGATTTTACAGATCCCGTAAACATCGAGGGCAACGCGGAGACGGCGCAGGTGGTGAACCTCATCCCCTGGATGGATTACGAATTCCGGGTCTTGGCCAGCAACATCCTGGGAATTGGGGAGCCCAGTCTGCCCTCCAGCAAAATCCGGACCAAGGAAGCAGGTGGGTGTGGAGAAAATCCCTGTCCCTGCCCGGGACGGTCCCAAGGGATGAATCATCTCCTGGAGAGCTCCCAGAGCTGAGGCCACCACAGGATTTTCCACTTTTTTGCCCATTTCTGTGTCAAAGATGAGCTGGGTTAGAACTGTGTAGTGCTGTTGCACTACATCCACCTGGGGATGTTCATTCCATGTCCAGCTGCTTGGGCAGAAGGGATGGGAGAACAGCAGGAGAACTGCACCCAATCCACCAAATGCAAACCTAACAAAGCTCTAATAAAACTCCCCTCCACATCCCTGTTTTTGACCTCCATCCTTGTCCCCTCAGACACAAAATTCTTGTCCCATGCCCCTAAATAACCTGCTCAGGCACAAGGTGGAATTGCAGACAGGATTTTCATGGCTGAAAACAGACCCCAGGAGCTCTGGGAGCTGTCCCACCCAGTGTCACACCATATGTGTGTGCTCCTCTCCATTGCTCCCACCTCCTTAACCCAAACTCTGCTTTTCTTTGGGGACATCACAGCACCAACAGTGGCACCATCTGGGCTCAGCGGTGGAGGAGGAGCTCCCAATGAGCTCATCATCACCTGGACGGTGAGTTGGGAACAGGGAAAAAGCACCAAGGTGGAACACGTGGCTTTTTTGGGGGGACAAATCAGTGCTGCCATCGCAGTTTGGACACGGGGTTAAGCCAAGGGCTGGTTTGGGTGGATAAAATGTACATTTCCTTTGGGAAATCAGTGCTGCTGTCCCAGTTTGGATGAGTCAAGGGCTGGTTTGGGGAAACCAAGCACACATTTCCTTTGGGAAACTGGTGCCACCATCCTAGTTTGGATGGGCCAAAGGCTGGTTGGGGGAAACCAAGCACACATTTCCTTCAGGAAATCAGTGTCACCATCCCAGTTTGGACATGGGGTTGAGCCAAAGGCCGGTTTGGATGGACCAAGTGCACATTTCCTTTGGGAAATCAGTGCCCCTGTCCCAGTTTGGATGAGCCAAAGGCCAGTTTGGATGGACCAAGTGCACATTTCCTTCGGGAAATCAGTGCCCCTGTCCCAGTTTGGATGGTCCAAAGGCTGGCTGGGGCAAACCATGTTCACATTTCCCTCGGCAAATCAGTGCCCCCGTCCCAGTTTGGATGAGCCAAGGGCTGGTTTGGGTGGACAAAGTGCACATTTCCTTTGGGAAATCAGTGCCCCTGTCCCAGTTTGGATGGGTCAAAGGCTGGTTTGGGTGGACAAAGTGCGCATTTCCTTTGGGAAATCAGTGCCACCATCCCAGTCTGGATGGTGCAAAGGCTGGTTTTGGTGGACCAAGGCTCCCTGTCTGTTCCCAGCCGATGCTGCGGGACTACCAGAACGGGGATGGCTTTGGGTACATCGTGTCCTTCCGGAGGAAGGGCAGCCAGGCCTGGCTGAGGGCGCGGGTGCCGCACGCCGAGTCGCTGCACTTCGTGTACCACAATGAGAGCATCGCGCCCTACACCCCCTTCGAGGTGAAGATCAAGGCCTACAACAGGAAAGGGGAGGGCCCCGAGAGCCTCACGGCCATCGTGTACTCGGCAGAGGAAGGTAAAGAGCAGTGGGAGAGCTGGGAGTGTCCAGCATGGAGAGGAGAAGGCTCCAGGGAGAGCTCAGAGCCCCTGCCAGGGCCTAAAGGGGAGCTGGAGAGGGACTGGGGACAAGGCATGGAGGGACAGGACACAGGGAATGGCTTCCCACTGCCAGAGGGCAGGGATGGATGGGAGATTGGGTAGGAATTGTTCCCTGTCAGGGTGGGGAGGGATTGGGATGGAATTCCTAGATAGGCTGTGGCTGCCTCTGGATCCCTGGGAGTGTCCAAGGCCAGGTTGGATGGGGCTTGGAGCAGCCTGGGACAGTGAAAAGTGTCCCTGCCTTGACACAGGGTGGCACTGGATGATCTTTAAGGTCCCTTCCAAACCATTCCATGCCTGCACAGACTCAGAATTCCCCATTTTGTGTTGGACAAAATCACCTTTCCTCAGCCAGATCCCTGCAGCACCTGGGAGCTCAGACATTCCTTTGGCTCCCAGAACAGCAATTCCAGCACAACTCCTCCAAACACGCCCAGAGACGATTCCCTAAGCCCAGCCCCAACTGCTCCAGAGCCTCGGGGCAGACACAGATCCCAGAGCTCACAGCTGTGGCCCTGCTTGTCCTCCTAAGTCCCTAAATCCTTTCCCCTCCCTCTGTAACACAACACCAGCTGTCTGCCCGAGGGATGATGCCGCGGGAAAACCTTTTGTTCCCGACAAAAGGATCCCAAAGTCAGGAAAAGGGTTTTATTCCTGTCTTTTCAGAACCCAAAGCAGCTCCTTACAGGGTCATTGCCAAGTCTGTCCTGTCCTCGGAGATGGATGTGTCCTGGGAGCCCGTGGAGCAGGGAGAAGTAACTGGAGTGCTTTTGGGATATGAGGTAGGAGATTCCAATGGGAATGGGAGACCCTGAGAGCCCAGCAAGGAAAATTCCCCTGGGTTATGTGAGGTGAAAGGAAAGAGCATTTTGATTTCAGAGGTGGGGGATAATTCATACCATGTGGTTTTAATGGGGCTGACATTGCTCTCTCAGGAGAGATTAAAGGGAATCATCCAGTTTTTCCTGCCTGCCTTTCCCAGGAGGCCATGGCCTCATTCCTGGGCACACACAGAGCAAAATACACAGAAACCAACACCCCAAAGCCCTTCATGGTGAGCTGACATGGGATTTGCAGATCTCTCCTGCCTAATCCTGTCCTTTTCCACACAGATCCGGTACTGGAAGGACGGGGACAAGGAGGAGGCAGCTGACAGAGTGAGGACAGCAGGGCTGGTGACATCAGCTCATGTCACCGGCCTGAACCCCAACACCGTCTACCACGTGTCGGTGCGAGCCTACAACCGGGCAGGGACCGGCCCCCCCAGCCCCTCCACCAATGTCACCACCACCAGACCCCGTGAGTGAGCCCTGACCCCCCCACTTCCCACAGCATCCCCCCAAAATAGCCCAAATTTTTATCTTGGTGCTCTTGTTTGATGTCCTTTGAACGTCCCATAGTGGTGAAAGCCCTGCCGAGGCTCAGGGGAGGGCTGGGACCAGCACAGCCTTCTCCTCACTGCCTGATTTACCCAATCCCCTGTCTGGTTTTTCATCCCTCAGCACCAAAAAGGCCACCTGGGAACATCTCCTGGAGTTTTTCTGGCTCCACGGTCAGCATCAAGTGGGACCCCGTGGTGGCCAAGGCGGACGAGTCGGCGGTGACGGGGTACAAGGTACGGCCAGCGTGGCCCGGCTTCTCCTGGAGGAGATCCAAGGAAAGCACAGGGAACAGGAATTCAGCTTTCCCTGTTCCCACAGATGCTCTACAGGCAGGATTCCCACTCGGCCCCCACGCTGTACCTGGCCAGCAAGAGCCACATCGACATCCCCATCCCTGAGGATTTCACTCATGCCTTCGTCCAGATCCGGGTGACGGGACCTGGCGGGGACGGGACCCCGGCAGAGGTTCACATCCTCCGGAACAGCGGTATACCTGGCCACGCCCACTCCTCTGGCCACACCCACTCCACTGACCACACCCACTCCACTGACCACACCCACCCCACTGACCACACCCACTCCTCTGGCCACACCCATTCCACTGACTGCACCCATCCTCTGGCCACACCCACTCCACTGGTCACACCCATCCCACTGACTGCACCCATACTCTGGCCACACCCACTCCACTGGTCACACCCATCCCACTG
>JBBMKD010000096.1:3649816-3664599 GCA_037834095.1 Argya squamiceps | reverse complement strand
TTGCCTTGCCCCGCCCCTCTGGCCACACCCATTCCCTGACTGCATCCATCCACTGACCGCACCCACTCCACTGGTCACACCCATCCCACTGACTGCACCCATCCATGTGCTCCTCCGGTCACACCTGCCCCTCTGGCCACACCCACTCCTTTTGCCACACCCTCTCCTCTGGCCACACCCACTCATCTGGCCACACCCATTCCACTGACCACATCCACTCCACTGGCCACACCCACTCCACTGACCACATCCACCCCACTGGCCATACCCATCCACTGGCCACACCCACTCCCCTGGCCACACCCACTCCACTGACCATGCCCATCCATGTGCTCCTCTGGTCACACCTGCCCCTCTGGCCACACCCATTCCACTGACCACACCCATTCCACTGACCACACCCACTCCACTGACCTCACCCTTCACCTCCATTGTCCACGCACACTCCTGACCACACCCACCATTGTGCTCCTGTGGCCACACCCATTGTGATCCCTCATCACACCCACTCCCTGTGCTCCCTGACCGCACCCTCTCCATGCCCAAATTCCCTTTTCCAAGGTTCTCCCCAGGCCCTGGAGTTCATCCCCAGGACAGCTCCTGTCCTTCCCCTTCCCCTTCTCAGCCACACCCCTCCCATCCTGGCCACGGCACGATCCCAATAAATTGTATTTTAAAATCCCACTCCCTTCCACGGGAAAACATCCTCCCAGTGTTTTAGGTTGAGACTCTGGAATTGGCCTTCTCCAAAATTTTTTCCTGGAATCAGCCTTTGGTTCCTCCTAGGAATTCCTGACTCTCCTCCTTCTCCCTGCTCCTCTTCCCAACCTCAGTCCAGCCTGACCCAGGATTTGCAACCTCAAGACCCCCACAACACCCAACTTGAACTAAAAACCACTTAAGTTTTCTATTAAGAGTGAAATCCCAGCTCTGTGGGGCCAGTAAATTCCCTAAATTGGTGTGAATTCTCCCAAATTCCTGTCCCAGCCATTCCCAGGAGTTCAATCAACACCAAACACACAAAAAAACCCCACAAAACCCCAAATTCCCCACAGCGCCCGCTCCACCCCATCCCTGTTCCCGTTTTTCCAGGGACCAGCATGATGGTGGAGGACTCGGGGACGAGGCCAGCACCTCACATCGTGGTCATCACCACCAACTCCCTGCTGATGGTGGCCCTGATCAGCTCCCTGGAGCTCTGAGCACGCCTCACACACGGCTCCCGACGCGATTCCTCCCGATCCCCGCGGGAACAACGCCAAGTCTGGAAAAATCCCACCTGGGAGAGGGGCAGGAGAGGATTGGACAGCGTGGTTGGAAGGGAGGAAGAAATTAGAAACAGCTTTTTTTTTGTTTGTTTGGTTTGGAGGAATGAAAGCTTTCGTACAAGACATGGGTCTTTAAATGTTTTTTAAGGAAAATGAGGAAAACGAAGAATTCTCTGGGAATTCTGCAGCCAACTGCCTGCCCCACCCCCCTCACTGTATCCATAGGTTTTCTGCCTTATCGAAGCCATGTATGAGATAACCAGACTGATAAATTTGACTTTTTTTTTAACTCTGTACAGTGAATATTCCGTGGGGGGGACAGGGACTGAGGAGTTCAGGGACCAGCATGTTCCACACCCATCCCACCACAACCAGCTCGGAGCATTTGTGGGATGCGATTGAGCCTTTTTCCCCACCAAAAAAAAAAGAGCCAAATCCTGCAGGAACCAGCCCAAGGAGACAAATCCACGGGAGGATGGAGCTCTGCCCCAGCCTGAAAAGCTTTTTTTACAACTCTGGTGTTCACTTGCAGCCCCAGCCTGGTGCTCTTGTCTCAGCTGTGAGAGGCAAATTCCGTGTTTTCCCATATCCCACGTGCTTTTGGGGTGGATTTGTCACCCTGTTTGCCTCTTCCCCTTCTGTCTGGGGAGAAGGGGAAAGGGAGAAGGGGATCTTTTCCCAGAATCCCTAATTCAGGCAGCTCTGCCTAAAAATGGAGGTGTCAACGAATCCAATTTCAGAGGGGCTTAAAGAAAGAATTTATGAAAGAAAGAAAAAAAAAAAAGACAAAATTAAAACAAGAATGGGAGATTCAAGGAAGCCACCATTGGGACAAGAAGGAAAATCTGGGCACAGATTCATCTCCCTGCACTGAGGATTCATCCAGCCAAAATTCCAGGCTGGGATTGGGACTGCAGAGGCTGAGGTCCAGGATTCCAGTTCTGACCAGACATCCCAAGGAAGCACTGGGATGCACTCCAGAGGCTGGGAAAAGCAGGAATGCTGAGCTGAGCACCCACAGGACTGGCTGGGAATCGATGTTGCCTGTTGAAATCTCTGTCTCCCAGTAAAGCAGTTGACCAAAGTTAACGAGAATTGATTGGTGTTGCTGCTGGTTCCATCCCAGGGGTGTTTTTAGGGACTTTTCCCTGGCTGTGATTCCTCAATCCCAGAGAAAACAGTGCCAGCCTGGGCAATCCCAATCCCAGAATTTCCTGGCTGGGCTCTGACTGTGCAGTTTTCCCTTTAAATGCCAATTCCTCCCCCTTTTTAGCCCAGGTGGTGGCAGGGAAATCCCTCCCCAGACAGGGCAGCTCAGGCTTTGCTAAGCCCTGTTTTGGGCAGCCCCTTCTGGCATTCCATTGATCCAGGGTTGGGAGACCACGGGGGAAGGATCTGCACCTGCAAATCCAGCACTCAGACCTCAGGAAACAACAAAAATCTACATTTAAAGCCCAGCCAGAGCCACCAATGGGAGCATTTTTAAGGAATCCTCCTTAAAACTCCTTGGAGCTTCCTAAAATACAGCCCAGGGGTTAAAGATGGGCAGAGACAGGGAGAGAAGTGGAATTAATGGGATTTGGAGGGAGGGAGAGAGGGAAGGAGGGAGAAAGGGAAGGAGGGAAAGGATGGAGAGAGGGAAGGAGGGAGATAAGGAGGGGAAGGATGGAGAGAGGGAAAGAGGGAGAGAGGGAGGGATGGAGGGAAGGAGGAGACGGATGGAGGGAAGGAGGGGAAGGATGGAGAGAGGGAAAGAGGAAAAGGATGAAGAGAGGGAGGGATGGAGGGAAGGAGCCCTGCTCAGCTCTGGCCTCTGATCCCAAAGATCCCAGAGCTCCAGGCTCAGCTCCCTGGGAGCTGCAGGGACACCTCTGGTCACTCTGCAGGGACAGCCCTGGTCACCCTGCAGGGACAGTACTGGTCACCCTGCAGGGACAGTACTGGTCACTCTGCAGGGACAGCCCTGGTCACTCTGCAGGGACACCTCTGGTCACCCTGCAGGGATATCAGCAGCAAGAGGGAAAGGTGGGAACAGGAATTCTACCACAGTGGATCAGGGAATGGGATTACAGCTCCAGGAGCAGAGGATGGAGGAGCCAGAAAGCTCCAAAATCGATTTTTGGGGGTTTTTTTGCTGCCATCCAATGAGTGGCATTGACATTATTCAGCTGAGGGAAGCCTGAGGAGATCCTGGGGATTTCCTGCCAATCCCTCTGCTCCCAGCTCCTCCTGGATCTGCCCAGAGCAGCCCTGCAAGCTCCTGACTGCTCCCTAAAACTCGGGACCACAGGAATTCCTCCAGCTGGGAATGGGGAGCACAGAGAATTCCCAGGAAGTCCAAGGTTTCTGTGGAGTTCAGGGTTTCCATGGAGTCTGTGCCATCCTCGCCTCCAGGTGATGGTGAAAAATTGGGGGAAAAGAGAGTTCAGGCATCAATTCAGAGCAGAAACACTTTTTTCCCCTGAATTCCTGCTGTTTATGGTGGGAATTCTGGGGCAGTGCTTAAGAAAAGATGATTTTGCAGGGAGAGATGGAATAAAAGAGGGATGGAGACGCTTTTCCAAGGGTTTTTCCTTCCCTACTTGCACTGAGCTCCACCCTCTGCTATTCCCTTTTCCTGCCTTCCCCTGTTAAAATAAACATCCCCCAATCCTTAATATCCCTTCAAAAATCAAAGAGCATCCCCCAAAAAAATCCCATTAAAGGCCCTTTGTGACAGCTGGACCCCAGTGGCCATCCCAGCCCTCGGCCTTCAAATAAAAACTCCAATTATGGATTTATTCTCCCTGCTCTGGGCAGCTGGCTCCCCTCAGAAATTAAAAAAAAAAACAATCCCACAATCCAAAGATGAAGGAGATTTTTGGCTCCTGCTCTTGACTTCTCCAGCAGAGCTGGAGCTTTCATCCCGCTGGATTTGGGAATCCCAGCTGGGCCCAAGACACTGAAATTTCCATGACAAAGAGCAGAGAGGGTCCTGCAGATGGGGCAGCTCTGGACCATTAACTCCCAGCCCGCTGTGATGGGTCATTCCCAATTTTTCCATGTTCAGGAGGTGAACAAAAAAAAACCCTAAAAACCCTCTGGGAAGCAGCTCTGGAAAGTGCCTGGTTTGGTTTTCATTCAAATAAATAAAATTATTTCCCCCTGCACTGATGTTTTTCAATATCAAGGCATTTTTGGTGTCATTCTGGTAAAAACTGGGGAATTTTTCAATTTTTCACATTAAGAGCTGTGCTGTTGTTTTTCCCTGGCTTTGGGTTGTCCCTGTAGCTCACAGGAAAAAAAGGAACAAACAAATATGAAAGAAAATAGGGGAAAAAATAAAGGTATTTTATATTCCTTATTTTATATAAGGTATATATATAAATATAAATTTATATTCCACTCCCTGCAGAATTCCTGCTTTATCCTCATTAATCAGCAGGAAAAATGAAAGATCCCAATCCCACAGAGCTGTTCCTGTAAGGATTTTAGGGACGAGCTCAGCTCTGATATTCAAAATATTCCCAGCTCTCATCTCCCGTTTCCCAGTACTCCCTGCCCTGCACCACCCAAGAATATTCCAGAAAATGCTTTTTCCAGGAAGGAAATTTGAGGAAATTTGACAGAAATAAGGATGGGAGATTAAATTTTAAGAAATCCAAACACTTCAAGGTAAAGCAAAGGCCCTTTGGAGGAGCTGGGAGTTGTTTGCTGTGGCTCAGGGTGCTCCAAATCCTGGCTGGATCATTCCAGAATTCCATTGGAATTCCAGGTTCTCCAGCCCTGTCCTGACTTTCCAGGCTCCAAAGTGGCTGAAAATATTCAATAATAACTGTGTCTGTAGAAAATAAATTATAAATATTCCATGAAATTCAATGGGACCCATACAATGTCTTGAGTTGGAAGGATCAAAATCCAACAGTGGAGGATCCCAAGAATCCCACCCTGAATTCCTAATCCAGGCTCCAAAGTGCCCAATTTTAATATTGGATATTAAAAATATCCAACAGTAAGTTGTGTCTGTAGAAAATAAATTATAAATGTCTCATTAAATAGTCACAGAATGCCCCAAGTCAGAAGGGAAGCATCAAAGCCAAACAGTGGAGGATCCCAGGAATCGCACCCTGAATCCCTGAATTCCTAATCCAAAGTGGCTGAAAATATTCAATAAAAACCTGTGTTTGTTGCAAAAAAATCACGGATATCCCATTAAATTCAATGGGATCCATGGAATTTGCTGAGTTGGAAGGGGAGGAGCAACAAAACCCAACGGTGGAGGATCCCAAGAATCCCACCCTGAATTCCTAATCCAGGCTCCAAAGTGGCCAAAAATATTCAATAATAAATTGAGTTTGTTGCAAATAAATTACAAATATCCCATGAGTAATGGGATCCATGGAATGCTCCGAGTCAGAAGGGAAGGACCAAAACCCAACAGTGGAGGATCCCAGGGATCCCATCCTGAATTCCTAATCCAAAGTGGCTGAAAATATTCAACAATAAATTGTGTCTGTTGAAAATAAATCATAAAATATCTCATTAAATAGTTACAGGATCCACAGAATGTCCTGAGTTGGAAGGATCAAAACCCAACAGTGAATGATCCCAAGAACCCCACCCCGAATTCCTGAATCCCTAACCCTAACAAAGAGCCAAAACCAAGGAATTGCATCAAATCCTGTTCATTTTTGCTGCTGCCCTTCTCCTGCAAACCCTGCCCAGGCAGCAGAGGCCGAGGCTGAAGAGGATCCCCATGATGACTCCACTCCCAATCCCCAGCACGGCCTCGTGCACCCACTGCTCCTCCCAGAAATTCCACTTCTTTCCACACTCCGCGGCTCTGCTGGCGTTTCCCGGCATTTCCTCCCCGTTGGCCGCCAGCTGCTGCTCCCACGTCAGGGATTTCTCAAAATCCAGATCCACCAGATCCCTGGGGATCACCCTGAGGCCAAAATAGATCCTCTTGACCAGCTGGAAGGAGCTCAGCACCTGCACGTCGCAGCGGTAGGTGCCGGAATGCGACTCCAGAGCCGGGGAGAAGCTCAGCGAAGGGCTGGGATGGCGGAAAGGACGGAACAGGAGGTCGTTGGTGGTGATGAGCCCGCGGGCGAACCTCCAGGTGTAGCCAAAGTTGGGTCCCTCCAGGCTGGCGGCCTCGGGGGAGAGGCAGACCAGCTGGACGGGTTTTCCCTCGGGAATCCTGAGGTGCTGGAGGCCGCAGATCCAGTCGCGGAGGCAGCGGGAGCGAACCAGGGAGCAATTCCGGTACTCCCCGGCTGCGGTGACCTCGCACACCAGGTCCTCCTTGACACCCAGCCCGCAGGTGACGCTGCAGGACGTGGAGTTCACCACCACCATGGCCCTCAGACCCACCAGGACGGGTGATTCCGAGGGAAGCTCTGAGTCTGATCCTGATCCCGTGGGAAGCTCAGAGTCTGATTCTGATCCCGTGGGAAGCTCCGAGTCCGATTCTGATCCTGAGGGAAGCTCAGAGCCTGATCCCGATCCTGAGGGAAGCTCTGAATCTGATCCTGCTCCTGAGGGAAGCTCTGATCCTGAGGGAGGCTCCGAGTCAGATGCTGATCCTGAGGGAAGCTCTGATCCCGCTCCCGATCGAAGCTCCGATCCTGAGGGAAGCTCAGAATCTGATCCTGAGGGAAGCTCAGAGCCTGATTCCAATCCTGAGGGAAGCTCCAATCCCGAGGGAAGCCCAGAGTCTGATCTTGAGGGAAGCTCAGAGTCTAATCCCGATCCCAGCTCCGATCCTGAGGGAAGCTCCAAGCCCGATCTCGACCCCAAGGGAAGCTCCAATCCCAAGGGAAGCTCAGAGTCCAAGCCCGATTCCAAGGGAAGCTCTGAGTCTGATCCTGATCCCAAGGGAAGCTCAGAGTCTGATCCTGAGGGAAGCTCAGAGTCTGATCCTGAGGGAAGTTCAGAGTCTGATCCTGGTCCCAAGGGAAGCCCAGAGTCTGATCCTGAGGGAAACTCCGAGCCCGATCTCGATCCCAAGGGAATCTCCGATCCCGAGGGACGGGCCGTTGGAAGGCACAGGACACACAGCAGGATCACAACAATGGGGTTCTGCTCCATCTTCCAGGTGTTTTTGTGTCCAAGTTCAGCACTTCAAACCCCCTGGAATCATTCCATGGATCTTCCAGATTCTTCGGGATGTCTCTGAAATCCTGTCAGATCTAATCCTTCCACCTGGGAAAATCCTCCCGGATGGGGAGCTGGAGGCACAGCTAAAAAAAGACACAGTGAGGCTGTTACTGGATCCAGCAGGGTGGGAATTCCAGGAATTCCATCAGGAATGTTCTTTAATCAGGACAGCAGGATGTTCTGATCCATTGGATCCAATCCGACTCTGCCCAAATTCCATCAATTTGGGGCGTGTTTGGCAATTTCAGAGTGAAATTCTCCCCTCTCTGTAAGACTTCCCAGGTTATTTTAGATGGATTTTATTCCAGATGGATTTCCCTTGGAAAAGAGGCAGCTCCAGTTTCATTTGCCCACCAAACTCCAAATCTCCAGCAGGAATTCCTGCTGGGATCTCCCAAATAACCCTGTGGAGCATGAGGAAATCCCCAAAATCCCAATTCCTCACAGAGGCCCCGTCCAATCCTGATTTATACAAACACATCCCAGAGCCTGGAGCACTCCCCAGATCCAACCCCAACATTCCAACCTCTATTTGGGCTGATCCATGGGAATCCAGGGTGCTCTGAGCTGGGCTGGCTCTGTGCCCACAGCAGGCCCTGGGGCTGTTCCCATGGGAGCAGCTCTGATGTCACAGCCGGGCCACAACGGCCCCAAACATTCCGAGGGAAGAACCCTCAGGGGAGGCTGAGCAAATCCTGGGAGCTCAGGGCTCTAGAAGCTCCAGGAGAGGCTCTGGAAGCTCCAGGAGAAGCTCTGGAAGCTCCAGGAGAAGCTCTGGAAGCTCCAGGTGAGGTCCTGAAAGCTCCAGGAGAGGCTTTGGAAGCTCTGGGAGAGGTTCTGGAAGCTCTGGAAGCTCCAGGGGAGGGCTCTGGAAGCTCTGGAAGCTCCAGGAGAGGTCCTAGAGGCCCCAGGTGAGGCTCTGGAATCTCTGGGTGAGGCTCTGGAAGCTCCAGGAGAGGCTCTGGAAGCTGTGGAAGCTCCAGGGGAGGCTCTGGAAGCTCCAGGAGAAGCTCTGGAAGCTCTGGAAGCTCCAGGTGCGGTCCTGAAAGCTCTGGAAGTTCCAGGAGAAGCTTTGGAAGCTCCAGGCGAGGTCCTGCAAACTCTGGAAGCTCCAGAAGAGGCTCTGGAAGCTCCAGGAAAGGCTCTGGAAGCCCAAGGAGAGGCTCTGGAAGCCCAAGGAGAGGCTCTGGAAGCCCAAGGAGAGGCTCTGGATAAAATTCCCAGCCTTGGAAGGAGCCACAGGATTTGGGAGAGCCCCCAGAGCCCTCATTCCTGAGGGACCCAACCCCAAACCTCCAGTGATGGATCCACAGGAGTTGTTCCCACATTGCCATCCCAGGAAAACGCTCAGAGAGGAGATTCCAGTGGGATCCATGAGGTGCTCAAGCATCCCCCCAAAAAATAATTCACTGCTGAAGTGTTCTTCCCTGGAAAATCCAGGTTTTTTGATGCAGGAACCCCCCACATTCTCCATAATTTCTGATCACAATTTTATGGAAAAGGCATCCCATCATAATCAGTCTCCTGCCTCCATCCCTGGATTCCCACAGGGATTTGGGTTTGCTGAGTTCTCCCACACGTAATGAACATCAGGATCCATTTCCCTTCCTCACAATCCTTAAAACTGGAGAATTCCCAAAGCTCCAGGAGGATTTTCCACCCCCAATCCCCCTCCCAGCTCCCCATTCCCAGCCTGGCTCCCAGTGCACTCAGGGATTTGGGAATTCCACACTGGTTTGGGTGGGAAGGGACCTTAAATCCCACAATCCCAGGATGCTCCAAACCCTGAGACACTTCCAGGGATGGAATTCTCCGGGAATTCCATTCTCTGAGCACTCAGGGTTTGGTTTTACTCCAGATTTACACCTCTCCCTTCAATAAAACCAACCAAAAATACACTTAAAACCCTCAACCACGGCGTGTTTGAAATATTCCCAAATTCCAGCGTGACAGAAAAGCCCAACTTTTCCATGGAAAAGCCAAGATTTACCCGTGGGTTTTAGGAAATGCAAGGTACCTCTTTATTTACAAACACAGAACCACCACCGCTGCAGGAGCTGATCCAATATTGTACAAAACCAGGAAATAAAATAAGGATGGGAATAAATCCGGAAATAAAATAAGGATGGGAATAATCAGGGAATAAAATAAGGATGGGAAAAAAGCAGGAAATAAAATAAGGATGGGAATAGTCCAGGAAATAAAATAAAGATGGGAACAAACTAGGAAATAAAATAAGGAGGAGAATAACCAGGGAAGAAAATAAGGATGGGAACAAACTGGAAAAGAAAATAAGAATGGGGATAACCAGGAAATAAAATAAGATAAAGATGGGAACAGACCAGGAAATAAGGATGGGAATAAAGCAGGAAACAAAATAAGGATGGGAATAAAGTGGGAAATAAAATAAGGATGGGAATAAAGTGGGAAATAAAGATGGGAATAGTCCAGGAAATAAAATAAAGATGGGAACAGACCAGGGAATAAGGATGGGAATAAAGCAGGAAATAAAGGAATAAAGCAGGAAAGAAGGATGGAAACAAGCCAGGAAACAGAAGAAGGATGGGAATAATCTAAGGGCAAATAAAATAAAGATGGGAATAAACTGGGAAATAAAATAAGGACGGGAATAAAGCAGGAAAGAAGGATGGAAACAAAACAGGAAATAAAATAAGGATGGGAATAATCTAAGGGGAAATAAAATAAGGATGGGAATAACAGAAGGAGGGGAATAAACCAAGGCAGGGCATTTACACTGTACACAGGGAACGCTGAGTTTGGGGTGAATTCCAGGCTTCAATCCAACCTGCAGAGCCTTGGCCTGGGCTTTTGGAATTTGGGGGCTCAGGCCCAGCGCCCAGGGAAGGTTTGGCACAGCAGAGTCACCCCACAAACAAAAAAAACAACAACAAAAAAAGCATTTTTACACTCGTGGTCATAAATTTCCTGAAATAAACTCAAAAGTCCCCAAAGCTGGGAATGAAAACATCGAGTTTTGAAGGATTTCAAAACCTCTGATTTCCAAAATGTTTTCTCTCTCCTCATTTTTTTTTTCTATCTGCACAGTTCTGGCTTCACTTTACAATTCCCTTCCTGCTTTAAATGTCTGCAGGACACCCAGGAAAATTAAACACCTCCTGATAATCCCAATAATTCCACCCAGGGAACGCCAAGAGCAATGAAAATCCAAAGTCTGGGAACAAAAAAAAAGGGGATTTAGGAATGAAATTTCCTTTTATCAGGATGTTGGTGTGGGATAAGAGGTGCCAGGCTGTGGGTGCTGGACAGGGGAAGTGCCATTCCCATTCCTACAGGAAATCCTGAAGGAATAAAAGGTTGGGAATGAGCTGCCAGCTTCCAATTTTAACCCAGAAGTGGGAAAAAATAGAAACCCTTTGGAAAAGTTCTGTGAAAAAAAAAAAAGGTTTTAATTTATCTCCTGGTGAAGGAGGAGCCTGGATATTCCTGGAGGAGCATTTCCCAGGGAAGAGAAGGAACAAAACCACTGGAAAAGACAGGAGGGAACTCCAGCAGAGCTTTGGGAATCACAGGCTGGGAAAAAAAAATAAAGCAACAAAATTGGAGAATGAGTTTTTTTATCTAAAGCTGCTCCTTCTGCCACTGGCAGAGCAGGAAAAATAAACACCAAACCAAGGCAGATTCCAGAGGGGCCTCAGCTCCTCACATCCCACTGGAAATTCCTGAAAATTCCTGAAAATCTGGGCTGGGATCAGCGGCTCTGCCCTGATCCTGTGTCAGCCAGGGGAAAAAAAGCTGGGAATTCCCAGCTGGAAAATGGGAGACTTTGCCAGGAGACAGTCAGGAATCCAAACTCCCACTTGGGGCTTTCTTCCATCCAGGAATGATGAGAGATTTTTGGGAGATAAAGGTGGAGAAGAAGCTCTGGAGTGGCAGGGAAGGGGCTCAGGTCACTTTGGGGACGAGGATTTGTCCCCAAAAAAATGCCAGCTGGATTCCCCCGTGCCAGATCCGTGCAGAGGCAGCAGGAGGATGGAGGCTGCTCCCTCTTCCAGAGTCATTCCTGCCCCCAAATCCACTCCCTGAATCCATGGAATTCATCTGTGCCAGTCCTTGACTGACAATTCCAGAAGGTTTTTTTGTGTTTTTTTTCCACACTGGGGAGCCAAGAGAGGAAAAGGAGAACAGGGAGAGAAGGGAAGAGTCTTCATAGCAACTCTGAGATTGCACCACCTGCTAAAGAGAGCAGAGATGGGAAAAAAATGAGTGTCCAGACCCCAAATTGAGGCTCCCAGAAACCAGAGAGCCCCAAAAGGGAGCAGGAAAAAATACGGGAAATGTAGGGAAAAAATACAGGAAATGTAAGGAAAAAAAATATGGGAAATGTAGGGAAAAAATATGGGAAATGCAGGAAAAAATATGGGGATTGCAGGAAAAAAATGTGGGAAATGCAGGGAAAAATATGGGAAATGCAGGAAAAAAATTATGGGAAATGCAGGAAAAAAGATGGGAAATGCAGGAAAAAAATTATGGGAAATGCAGGGAAATATATGGGAAATGCAGGAAAAATATGGGAAATGTAGGAAAAAAATATGGGAAATGCAGGGAAAAATATGGGAAATGTAGGGAAAAAATATGGGAAATGTAGGGAAAAATATGGGAAATGCAGGGAAAAATATGGGAAATGCAGGGAAAAATATGGGAAATGCGGGGAAAAATATGGGAAATGTGGGGAAAAATATGGGAAATGCAGGGAAAAATATGGGAAATGCAGGAAAAAAAGATGGGAAATGTGGGGAAAAAATACAGCAGATGTAGGGAAAAAATACGGGAAATGTAGGGAAAAAATATGGGAAATTAAAAAAATATGGGAAATGCAGGAAAAAATATGGGAAATGTAGGAAAAAAATATGGGAAATGCAGGGGAAAAACTATGGGAAATGCAGGGAAAAAATATGGGAAATGCAGGGAAAAAATATGGGAAATGCAGGGGAAAAATATGGGAAATGCAGGAAAAAATATGGGAATTGTAGGAAAAAAATAAGGGAAATTAAGGGAAAAAATAAGGGAAATGCAGGGAAAAAATATGGGAAATGAAGGAAAAATTATGGGAAATGTAGGGAAAAATATGGGAAACGCAGGAAAAACAAAAAAAAACCAAATGGGAGAGGGTGGGATTTTGTAGCTAAAACCCAAATTTCAGCACCAAGAGGCTGCTCCTTGGCAGCTCTGGGATTTATTTGAGATTCTGGGAGAATCAGAAATCCTTTATTCTCAAACTTACCTGGTGCCAAATAATTTCTAATTTCCAAAATTCCTGAGCAAAAAACCCAGGAAATCAAGCCCCACCTAAGCCTGGGTGAAACCAGAGCAGAGGATTTTATTCTAAACTGTCAAAATGATCAAACTGCTCTTTTTTTTTTGATTTTTTAGGCTGAAAGTTTAACACAAAAATTCTGATTTTAACACAAAAAAAAATCTGATTTTAACACAAAAAAAAATCTGATTTTAACACACAAAAAAAATCTGATTTTAACACAAAAAAAATTGTGATTTTAACACAAAAAACCCCTGATTTTAACACAAAAAAAAATTTATTTTTAACATTTTCTGCCAGCACAGGAGAATTAATCCCAGCCCCAGCCATGCAGCTCCCACGTGGAAATCCCACAGATTTTTCCAGGAAAACTTTGCTGCAGCCCTGGGTCAGTTCCTGCAGGAAGCAGCAGAACTCACAGAATTCCCATTCCATGCAGGAAAAGGGAGCCTGCATCCAAATTCCATGGGAATTTGGGATGTGCTGGAAGGAAAAGCTGGGAGGCCCAAAATTTGGGGAATTTTTAGGCACAAAGAGAAGGAAGGAAAGAGAGAATTCCATGGAATTCTGTGGGTTTGGGGTGGATTCTCTCCCAGCACTGGGAATCTGCTGGATCCTCCCAGGCTGGGGCTGCAGGAGGGGCAGGAATTCCATGAAAATATGGATTTTTTTCATGGAATGCCATGGAAATTGAGCTTAAATCCCACCCCACTCCATGGGCAGGGACATCTCCCACTGTCCCAGGATGCTCCAACCTCAATCCTTGGGATTCCTCTGGAATTCCTCACCATTCCAGGATTTTTTTTCCCTATTTCCCTTCATGCCAAGCCAGCACAGGCAGCAAAGCCTAAAAGCAGATTTTTAGGGAGCTCTGCCACCTCCAGCTGATGGGAAAATCGAGTGGAATTTGAGTTTAAACCTGTTTTTTGAGGAAAAGAAATTCCCAGCTTGGCTCAGGAATCTCACCCCGAGCCAAAAGCAGGGAAATAAATCCCAGAGTTTCCTGTGCCAATATCAAATCCACACCAAAATCTTTCCAAAAAAGGAAGGGGAAAAGCAGAAAAAGCAGGAAAGGGGTTTGGCTGCTCGGCTGCTGGATCTGGAATATTCCAGAGGGATTGGGAATGGGAAAGGAACACCAAGCTCCACAGAAAAACCAGGAATTAGGAACAGCAGCTGAGCACAAAGTTACAGTCAGCACCCCCCCAAATAATTCAATGTTAATTAAAAATCCGATGTTAATTAAAAAATTTGATGTTAATTAAAGAATTCAATGTTAATTAAAAATCAAAGTGTTTTTCTGAGAGCACCCCCTGCTCATCCAGCCCCTCCAACTGGGAAAATCTGAGGATCCAGCACAGTTTGGAAGCCAAGGATTAAAATTCTCCTTGCAAATCCCAAAGTTCAGCTTCCAGGCCATGATCCTTCCTCATTTCTGGTGTTAATTATGTTAATTAGCAATGATAAAAGCAAGAATTAACACGAGGTTAATGATCTCCAAACCAGCCCTGTGAGGATCCCTGCCATCCTTGAAAACACCCAAAAAAATCTTGGAAAATCCCCCAAAAATCCCCCTTTCCCGAGGCAAACCCCACCTGAGGTTGTTCCAATCCTGGATTTTTCCAGGCAGAAACATCCCCAATGGTTTTTTTCCATAAAAAAATTCCTGGAAATAACAAGGATCAGGACAAGCAACACCAAGGAGCTGAGCAGGAAGGGGAGGGAAAGAGGGAATAAATCACTCCTGGCAAGCCTAAAATCCACAGCAGCACTGCTGGAATCAAGGACAGGCAAAATTTGATCCATCAAAGCCATCTTTGGAGCTGCTTTTTTACCCCAAACCTGAGTTTTAATACAAAAAACACAGGGAAAAATCCCCAAAAATTCAGATTTTGCCTCTCCTTGCCAGCAGGTCAGCGGGGAGGGAGGGATTTTGGGAAGTTGCTGAGGATTTGAAGAGTCGGGGTGACAAACCCCTCCACGTGCAGCACACAGAGAATTAATTCCCCTCTATTTTCCCACATGCAGAACTCGATTTTACTCCAAAAAACACAGGGAAAAATCCCAAAAAATTCAAA
>JBBMKD010000096.1:3616411-3630260 GCA_037834095.1 Argya squamiceps | reverse complement strand
TATAAATGTTATACATTATAAATGTTATACATTATAAATGTTATACATTATAAATGTTATACATTATAAATGTTATATATATATGATAAATGTTACATATGATAAATGTTACATATGATAAATGTTACATATGATAAATGTTACATATGATAAATGTTATACATTATAAATGTTATACATTATAAATGTTATACATTATAAATGTTATACACTATAAATGTTATACACTATAAATGTTACATATGATAAATGTTACATATGATAAATGTTACATATGATAAATGTTACATATTATAAATGTTACATATTATAAATGTTACATATTATAAATGTTACATATATATTATAAATGTTATATATTATAAATGTTATATATTATACATATGGATTGTTGTAAATATTGGAATGAATGCTATATAGGTATAATTGTACTGTACTGTGGTTTATTAGTAAAGTTTAAGGAAGTTAAAGAAGGTATTTTCTGATTGAGACATGGTGTATGTAGGTATTGTATTGTGGTTTATTAATAGAGTTTAAAAAGTTGAAGAATGTATTTTCTGATTGTGACATAATGTAAATAATAATAATAATAATAATACATTATAATGTAAATAGTAAATAGTAAAAAGACTAAGTTAAAGAATGTATTTTCTGATTGCGACATAATATAAATAATAATAATATAATTGTACTGTATTGTGGTTTATTAATAGAGTTTAGAAAAGTGATGAATGTATTTTCTGATTGTGGCATAATGTAAATAATAAAAAATCATAATAATGTAAATAACAATGATGTAAATAATAATATAATTGTTCTGTACTGTGGTTTATTAATAGAGTTTAAAAAAGTTAAAGAATGTATTTTCCCACCCCCCTCAGGTTTTTCAGAGTTGAGCCCAGCCCAGGTACCTCTCCTGACGTTGTTCCACAGGTGATCTTTGCTGGCACACCTCTCAAAAGCCTCGGGTAACTTCACGTGGCCCGAGCACAGGTACCAGAACAGGATCCCAAAGGCATAAACATCCACGGAATTGTCGTATTTCCCTGGGAAAAAAACACGTGGGATCAGCAGGGAAAAACCCCTGGGAGCTGGGCAGGCTCAGAGGTGATCCCAGGGTCCCATCTCCCCAAATTTAAACCTCAAAGGTGATCCCAGGGTCCCACCTCCCCAAATTTAAACCTCAAAGGTGATGCCAGGGTCCCACCTCCCCAAATTTAAACCTCAATTTCATAGCAGGAAGGCAAAATTTGAACGCAGCAGGAGCTGGGATCAAGGTTAAGCTTTTCCAGTTCCCAGGATTTATAAATTTAAGCTGTACCTGGAATTCCCAAACCAAGCTCAGGTGTATTTTAAATACCAAAATCTGTAAGGCTCAGCTTTGTCAGAGCCAAACATCAGCCTCTCATCCCAGAAATATCCCAGATATCCATTAAATTCACACAAACAGAGATGTTCCATTGGATCCCAAGCTTATCCAAGCAGCAGCAGCTCTGACAGACCAAAAGGATTTGGATAAGTGGGATTTGAACTTCCAAGTGGTTCCAAAACTCAGGAAAAACTCTCACAGCAGCTGCCAGAATTCCCAACTCACTCCAAGGTAATAACAGCTTGGAAATTCCTTACAGGAAATCCTTCCTAGAGGATTTCCCTGTGAAATCCAAGGATTTCCAGCTTCCTACTGATGATAATTCACCTTTCTAATTGCAAGGGTGTTAATTGTTTCAGCAAGAGCTGATCAACCCCATTATCTGTCAGAAGCAGCACTTAAAACACAGCATGTACTAAAAGCAGGGAATTTTCTGGGGTTGGAAACGGTCTCAGGAGCAGCTGAGAGGTGAATTCCAGGGAATTGCCTCTGGAATTGCAGGCAGGGCAGGGGGTTGAGGGGATCCCACCTGTGAAGAGCTCGGGGGCCATGTGGATGGGGGTGCCCACGATGCTGCCCGACATCATCGCCTCGGGTTTGCAGAAGCCCAAATCTGTGATCTTGGCCCGATTCTTTTTGTCCAGCTGGGGAAAAAAAGCCACAGCCAAGGCGGGTGAGAAGCCCATTTCTGCCATAAAATATCGATTTTTTTGGTATTGATTCACACTGGGAGAGCTAAACAGCTGTTTTTAATGCAGTTTCTCTGATTTTCTGGCTGCTCTTGGGCCTTTCCCTGGAGGCATCACTGGTCTCCCACACCAGGGGTGTGGCTGGGATTTCAGAGAAGCAGGAACTGGAAATCCTCCTCGTGGATTAAGCTGTCTGCACTCCAAAGGAATCATTCCCTGCTCTCTTTGCCCCAGGCTTCCAGCCAGGAAAGGAGGCAGCGAAACTCCCTGTGGCTGCCACCAGCACAGTTTCAAATATCCCATGTGGGGAAAGTCATTCCCTCACTAAAAGCTTCTTTTTCCCCACTAAAAAGGCTCTGGGATGAGGCAGAGGCAGGGATTTTTCCTTACCAGGACGTTTTTGAGTTTGATATCCCTGTGCACCAACCCCTGGCTGTGCAGGTACCGGATCCCTTCCACCACATCCAAGGCAATCTGCAACCGTGGCTCCAACTCCAGCCCAGCCTGAGGGAAAAATGTGGATTTTAGCCCTAAAAGTTGCTTTGGCCTGCTCTTCTTTACCAAAACACTGAAAATTCAGTCAATCCAGCTTTGTTTCACAGATTAATGGGGATTTTTTTAATTAGAGACTCACACTTCTGGGTTGGAAGGGAGATTAAAGCTCATCCCATGGGTAGGGACGCTTCCCACTAAACCAAGTTTAGTCTGAGGGGAAAAACACAGATTTTATGCCTAAAAGTTACTTTGGCCTGTTCTTCTTTACTGAAACACTGAAAATTGAGCAATTCCAACTTTGTTTTAGGGATTAATGGAGATTTTTTTTAATTAGAGAATCAGTTTTGGGTTGGAAGGGAGATTGAAGCTCATCCCACGGGCACGGACATTTCCCACTAAACCAGGTTGTTCCAAGCTCTGACCCAGCACTTCCAGGGATAAAATAAATATAAAATAAATATGAAATAAGAGGAATTGGTACCTTCAGCCCCGTGTAGAGGTCCCTGTGCAGCCTCTCCATGATCAGCAGCACAGCAATGCTGGAGCCTCCCCCGTAGCCGTAATCGATCACGGAGCCGTGCAGGTGCACCAGCCTCTCGTGGGACTGCAGGGACCTGCACAGGGTTCACCACAGAAAATTTGGGTCATTTTTGGCCCTATCCTCCAGCCCAGGCCAAGGGAAAAAGCCCTAGTGTCCCTGCAGAGGGTTCAGCTCAAAAAACTGGGATCATTTTTAGCCCCTGAGTCTCTGCAGGGACCTACAGAGGGTTCAGCACAGAAAATTGGGGTCATTTTTGGCCCTGTCCTCCAGCCCAGGCCAAGGAAAGAAGCCCTAAAATCTCTGCAGAAGGTTCAGCACAGAAAATTGGGGTCATTTTTATCCCCTGTCCTCCAGCCCAGACCAAGGGTAGAAGCCCCAGAATCCCTGCAGGGACCTGCAGAAGGTTCAGTATAGAAAATGTGGGTCATTTTTGTCCACTGTCCTCCAGTCCAGGCCAAGGAAACAAGCCCCATTGTCCCTGGAGAAGGTTCAGCACAAAAATCTGGGATCATTTTTGGCCCCAGAGTCTCTGCAACGACCTGGAGCATGTTCAGCACAGAAAATCTGGATCATTTTTGGCCCTGTCCTCCAGCCCAGGCCAAGGAAAGAAGCCCCAGAATCTCTGCAGAAGTTTCAGCACAGAAAATTTGGGTCATTTTTGGCCCCCGAGTCCCTGCAGGGACCAGGACCAGGTTAAAATTTGGATCATTTTTGGCCCTGTCATCCAGTCCAAGCTAAGGGAAGAAGCCCCAGAGCTGCAGATTTAGCAAAAATTCCCAGCACAGCTCAGAGCAGCACAATCCTCAGCTGTCTGAGCCAATTTAACTCAAAGAAAAAAGCCTTTTTAAAGGTTAGAGTCACCAAAAAAAACCCCATTCTTCTCTCAGCTGGCTGTGCCTGCAGCTGTTTACGGCAAACCAGCTGCTCTCTGCACTGCAGAGCCATCCTTGGCTTTTTTTGGGGAGATTCAGGCAGGACAAGGAGTGGGAAAAGAGGGAGGATTCACCACCAGGAATCAGGAGAGGAGAATTACTGGTTATCATGGTCTGTAAATTCAAATTTACTCTGAATTTGGACAGCACAGGCAGCAGAGAATCTGTTTAAAGCAGGAAGGAGCATCCCTGGCCAGGTTGGGAATTGCTGAACATTCCAGGAGCTCCAATCCCAGATTCCTGCAGCAAACCTGGACATGGCACTCTGAGCTCTGAGCTGGGTGACAAAGGGGGACACTCAGAGCTCTGAGCTGGGTGACAAAGGGGGACATCAGCAGGCTGGGGGAGCTTTTCCAGCCTGAACAACCCAGGGAAACGGGGCCAGCCCTCAGGATACAGACCTCATGTAGTGAAATTCCAGTGCCAGGTCGTTCCAGTGCTTCTCATCCGGAGGGACGACGGATTTGAGGGCGCAGGGGAAGTGTCCCCCCCAGGTGTCACACAGGTACACCACCCCGTACTGGCCTCGGCCCAGCTCCCTGCCCAGCTTGGGCTTCCCTGCAGGGGAAAATCCCTAAAATCAGCCCCAGTCCAGGCTTTTCCCTCCTGCCCAGCTTGGGCTTCCCTTGTGCCACCCTGATTTTTCAGCCTTCTGATTGTTTCACATTTCTACTGGAGTTTTCTCACACTTGTGACAAAAACAAAGACTGATATTTTATAAATGATACATTCCTTTCTAAGGGGAAAGACAGATGGATGGACTTCTAAGTTGACCACTGTTGTCCTTCAATCCCTGAACAAATTCCAAATCTTATATAAACCCCAAATCATAATAAACTTCCTCTTTTCTCTTTTCACTTCTCAGCCTGACGGGTGAGCGTGGTTCTTTCATGTCTGTCTAACAACAATCAGCCCCCATCCACACTTTTCCCTCCAGCCCAGTTTGAGCTTCCCTGCAAGGCACAAATCCCTAAAATCAGCTGTCACCCTGATTTTTCAGCCTTCTGATTGTTTCACGTTTCTACTGGAGCTTTCTCACTCTTGTAACAAAGAGTGATATTCTGTAAATAATACATTCCTTTCCAGGGGGAAGGACAAATTGATGGACTTCTGCATTGACCACTGGGGTCAGAGAGGTGTTACTATCATCCCCCAATCCCTGAACAAATTCCAAATTTTATATAACCCCCAAATCATAATAAACTTCCTCTTTTTTTCTTTTCACATTCTCACTGACGGGTGAGTATGTATTAAGTGATAAATCTATTAAAGATATAACAAGGTGTTTTAACAGATGATTGGCTTAGAAGCATTAGCAGCATTGTGTGGCAAAAGCTGATAGGCCAAAAAACTCTTAAAATGTATTGCAATTAGAAAATAGTATTAAAAAACCCACTTAATAAATCATATAAACACTTAATAGTATAAAAAAACCCCACTTAAAATGTACTGTAATTAGGAAATAGTATTTAAAAAAACACTTAATAAATAATATAAACACTTAATAAATAGTATAAGAAAACCCACTTAAAATGTATTGTAATTAGGAAATAGTACTAAAAAACCACTTAAATAATATAAACACTTAATAAATAGTATTTAAAAAACCTTAACATGTACCGTAATTAGGAAATAGTATTAAAAAATCACTTAAATAATATAAACACTTAATAAATAGTATAAAAAAACCTTAAAATGTATTGTAATTGGGAAATAGTTTGGCTTCTGATTGTGATGGCGTGAATTGTAACATCTGCATTGTCTCAATCTGCTAAATAAGGTGAGATTATTTTAATTATAAATCTAGAAATTAATTGTAAATTTTAATTATAAAACTAAAAATTAATTCTAAATTTTAATTATAAAATTATAAAATGAAATAGAAGTCTTTAAAACACCTCTCAGGACCCCCATCTCCAGGTCAGAAAAAAGGGATTTTTCCAGCACCCATTCAGAATTTTCCTCCCAAAACCCACCCTAAAACCCCAGGCACCCCCCAGGCTGTGCTGGCAGGGGCTGAGGAGGGGGAGCAGGAATTTCCAGCAGGGATCTCACCGTGCAGCAGCACATCCTGCAGGGATCTGCTCTCCAGGGACAGCCTGGCCAGGCGGGGAGCGTGGTCCTTCCTCACCTTCAGCCACAGGTCCTCCGTCCTCTCCAGGCGGCCCGAGTGGCCGTCCTCCAGCTGCAGGGACAGCAGGGACAACGTCCAGGCTCACACAGCTCAGGGTTCTACATCTCTGATGCACCTCAGGAATTGTCCACGGGTGTTTGAGACATTGAATAAATCCTTTATGGGTGTTTTACAAATTTCATAAATCCTTTATGGGTGTTTTATACATTTAATTTATTGTTTACGGATATTCTAGACAGTTCATCAATTGTTTAGGGATGTTTTATATCTTTATTAAATTGCTTATGGGTGTTCTATACATTTCATAAATCGTTTATGGGTGCTTTAGACATTTCATCAATTGTTTAGGGATGTTCTATACATTTAGTAAATTGTTTACGGATGTTTCACACATTTCATCAATTATTTATGGGTGTTCTATACATTTAATCAGTTGTTTATGAGTGCTTTAGACAATCAATTGTTGAGGGATGTTTTATACCTTTATTAAATCGTTTATGGGTGTTTTAGACATTTCATCAATTGTTTACAGATGTCCTATACATTTAATCAATTGTTTACGGGTGCTTTAGACATTTAATCAATTGTTTAGGAATGTTTTATACACTTATTGAATTGTTTACAAATGTTCTATACATTAAAGAAATTGTTTATGAATGTTTTATACATTAAAGCAATTGTTTATGGGTGTTTTAGACATTTCATAAATCATTTAATGGATGTTTTAGACATTTAATCAATTGTTTATGGATGCTTTATATATTTAATCAATTGTTTAGACATTTTATACATTTAATAAATTGTTTACGGATGTTTCATACATTTCATCAATTTTTTACAGGTGTTTATACATTTAGTAAATTGGTTTTGGGTGTTCTATACATTTAATCAATTATTTACAGTTGTTCTGTACATTTAATCAATTGTTTATGGACGTTTTAGACATTTAATTAGTTGTTTATGGATGTTCTGTACATTAAATAAACACACAGCTGGAGTTTAGGGAGGTTTTAGCATCTTTACAAGTCTGGTTTAAAAATAAAACCTTGTATTAAGGTTTACATCAGCTGTGCCAGCCATCAGCTGTGCTGAGAGCACAAACTGCTGCTTTTGCAGCTAAAATTCCCCTTTCCCTGTCCCAACATAGAGCTCCTGGGCAGATTTTTCCTGCACAGTTAAAATTCCACTTTCCCAACCCCAATCCAGATTTCCTGGGCAGTTTTTTGTTGCTTTTGCATCTAAAATTCTCCTTTCCCAACCCCAATCCCAAGTTCCTGAGCAGATTTTCCCTGCACAGTTAAAATTCCACTTTCCCAACCCCAATCCAGATTTACTGGGCAGTTTTTTGCCACTTTTGCAGTTAGAACTCCCCTTCCCCATCCCCACCCCGAGCCCTGGGGCAGTTTTTTGCTGTTTTTACAGTTCCAATTCCCCTTCCCCATCCCCACCCCAAGCTCCAGGTCAGTTTTCCCTGTTTTTTCAGCCACAATTCCCCTTTCCCATCCCCACCCCAAGCTCCTGGTCATTTTTCCCTGATTTTACAGCCCCAATTCCCCTTCCCTACGCCCACCCCAAGCCCCAGGACAGTTTTGCCCCCCTGACCTGGCGCAGGGAGGCGGCGAAGGCCTCGTGGGAGCTGTTGAGGCGCGTGCGGAACTGGCTGCAGATGCTCTTGGCCAGTTTGGAGGCGCTGAGGCTCTCGATGGCGTCCTGGGCCACCTTCCTCTTCCACTCCCCCGTGATGGCCGGGGGGCTGACCCACGTCAGCCGCTGGATTATCTGGGAGAAGGAGCCAGGAAAAGTCAGGGATCCATGGGTTTGCTCAGATTCCAGAGAGAAATCGGCAGCAATTCCTGAAGCAGGTCCTTCGTGAGAGGGATCGCTGCAGAGTGGGCTAAGGAATCCTCTTAATTCATTTATTAATCATTTAATTGGTTAATTTTTTATTCACGGGGTGGGGAGGCCCTAGAGCAGAGAGTCAGAGGAATCACTGCAAAGTGGGCTAAAGAATCCTCATCATTCATTTTTTAATCATTTAACTCGTTAGATTTTACTCACAGGGTGGGGAAGCCCTGGAGCAGAGAATCCTTCCTGTAGCAGATCCCTTGTGAGAGGAATCACTGCAAAGTGAGCTAAAGGATCCTCTTAATTCCTTTTTTAATCATTTAATTGGTATTTTTTTACTCACGGGGTGGGGAAGCCCTGGAGCAAAGAATCCTTCCTGCAGCAGATCCATCATGAGAGGAATCGCTGCAAAGTGGGCTAAGGAATCCTCTTAATTAATTTATTAATCATTTAATTGGTTAATTTTTTATTCACGGGGTGGGGAGGCCCTGGAGCAGACAGTGAGAGGAATCACTGCAAAGTGGGCTAAAGAATTTTGTTCATTCATTTTTTTAATCATTTAACTCGTTAGATTTTACTCACAGGGTGGGGAGGCCCTGGAGCAGAGAATCCTTCCTGTAGCAGATCCCTTGTGAGAGGAATCGCTGCAAAGTGGGCTAAGGAATCCTCTTAATTCATTTATTAATCATTTAATTGGTTAATTTTTTATTGACAGGGTGGGGAGGCCCTGGAGCAGAGAATCCTTCCTGCAGCAGATCCCTTGTGAGAGGAATCGTTTCAAAGTGGGCTAAAGGATCCTCTTAATTCATTTTTTAATCATTTAATTTGTTAGTTTTTTACTCACAGGGTGGGGAGGCCCTGGAGCAGAGAATTCTTCCTGCAGCAGATCCATCATGAGAGGAATCACTGCAAAGTGGGCTAAAGAATCTACTTCATTCATTTTTTAATCATTTAATTGGTAATTTTTTACTCACAGGGTGGGGAAGCCCTGGAGCAGAGAGCAAGAGAAATCACTGCAAAGTGGGCTAAGGAATCCTCTTAATTCATTTATTAATCATTTAATTGGTTAATTTTTTACTCACGGGGTGGGGAGGCCCTGGAGCAGAGAATCCATCCCTGGAAGTGTCCAAGGGTTGAGGTTGGAGCACCCTGGGATAGTGGGGGGTGTTCCATGGGGTGGGATGAGCTTCAAACCCTGCCCAACCCAACCCAGCCTGGAATTCTCCAACAGTTCATGTAGTAATCTTTATAAAATATTGAATTTAATAATATTTATGGAATATTTAATTTAATTTAATTATATTTATTAAATATTTAATTTAGTAATGTTTATTAAACATTTCATTTCGTTATGTTTATTGAATGTCATTTAGTTATATTTACTGAACATTTAATTTAGTAATATTGATTAAATATTTACTTTAATGATGTCTATTAAATATTTAATTATATATAGAATACTTAATTTAATTATATTTATTAAATATCTAATATAGCAAAGTTCATAAAACATTTAATCTAATATTTATTGAATATTTAATTTAGTAATATTTATTAAATACTTTAATTATATTTGTTGAATATTTAATTTAGTAATATTTATTAAATATCTAATTTAATTGTATTTATTGACTATTTAATTATATTTACTAAATATTTATTTGAAAGCAAATACCTGTTTAAGGGGTTCTTGGTGTTCTGGAGGAGTAAAGGAATGATTTGGAGCATTTGGAAATTCCTGTTTTTTGGGGGAAATGAGGTTTATTTGGGCTGTGGGATCTTGACTTAGGACATTAATTTCTGGCTGTTAAAGCTTTAATCTCCCTGGAATTCCTGCTCTGAGCTGGGACTTCATCCCCTCCTTGGATGGATGTGCAAAAAAATGACTTTTCCTCAAAAATCATCCCAGTTCAGAGTGGGAACAGCCCCCAAATTCCTCCTCCTCCCTCCCTGGGATCCACAGCAGGACCTGGAATTCTGTGATTTCTAATGAAGG
Organism: Argya squamiceps; assembly: GCA_037834095.1. Lineage (NCBI taxonomy): Eukaryota > Metazoa > Chordata > Aves > Passeriformes > Leiothrichidae > Argya > Argya squamiceps. The sequence goes on along the minus strand of JBBMKD010000096.1, from coordinate 3,620,259 downwards.
GCGAGCCAGAGCCATTTAATTACCCCCTAATTACAGGAAATTCTCCATCCAACACTGGAATTTCCACACCTTGACCCAAGAAAAAGCTGCTTCCTTGGAGATTTTGCCAATTTTGGAACTCCTCTCCGTGATTTTATTGTGATCAATCCCCTCTGGATGAGAATCCTGCAACCTCAGCACGGTCTGGATCCACACCAGGACCTGGAATTCTGTGGTTTCTAATGAAGGGTGAGCTAAAGCCATTTAATTACCCACTAATTACAGGAAATTCTCCATCCAACACTGGAATTTCCACACCTTGGCCCGGGAAAAAGCTGCTTCCCTGGAGATTTTGCCAATTTTGGAATTCATCTCCCTGATTTTACTGTGATCAATCCCCTCTGGATGAGAATCCTGCACCCCAGCACCGTCTGGATCCACACCAGGACCTGCAATTCTGTGGATTCTAATGAATGGTGAGGCAGAGCCATTTAATTACCCACTAATTACAGGAAATTCTGCATTCAACACCTGGAATTTCCACACCTTGGCCCGGGAAAAAGCTGCTTCCCTGGAGATTTTGCCAGTTTGGGAACACATCCACAATTTCGGATCGTTTTACTGATCACCATAAAATCAAACCACCAATTTGATTTTCCATAAAATCAAATCACCAATTTGATTTTATGGTGATCAATCCCCTCCTCTGGATGAGAATCCCAGAACAGTTTGGATTGGAAAAGATTTGGACCAGAAAGGATTTGAAATTTAACCCCCATTCCACCATCCCAGGTTGCTCCAAGCTCCATCCAACCTCACCTCGGGCACATCCAGGCATGGAAATCTCCAGGAATAAACCCACAGCTCCCAGAGGGAATTCTGAGAGGATTTTTTGCCCCAAAATTCCCTTTTCCCTTTATTTTCCAGGGGTCTGTACCTGTTTGATCTGCTCCCAAAGCATCCTGGTCACCGTGGAGCCCGAGTGGAAAGTGACCTCCACATGATAAGCTGCATTCAGGATCTGGAAAAAGAGGGAAAAATGGGAATTCTGCCAGCTAGGAACTCTGCTAGAACCTGTGAAAATGGAAAAAAAAATGGGATATTCCATGAATCACTTGGTTAATTGATTTATTGTGTTGTCTCATGGGTGGTTCTAGGCTGTAATTTGATTATTTTATATGGATTTAGGAGAGAATTCATTTATTGTGTTATTTCATGGGTGGTTTTAGGTCATAATTTGATTATTTTATACGGATTTAGATGATTCATTTACTGTGTTATTTCATGGGTGTTTCTAGCCCGTAATTTGATTATTTTATACAGATTAAGAGGATAATTGATATATTGTGTTATTTCATGGGTGTTTCTAGGCCATAATTTGATTAGTTTATACAGATTTAGAAGATAATTGTTGTGTTATTCTATACAGATTTAAGACATAACTGATTTCTTGTATTATCTCATGGGTGGTTCTAGGCAGTAATTTGATTATTTTATACAGATTTAGGAGATAATTCATTTATTGTGCTATTTCATGGGTGGTTCTAGGCCGTAATTTGATTATTTTACACTGATTTGGGAGATAATTGATTGTGTTGTTATTTAGGAGATAATTGATTTATTGTGCTGTTTCCTGTGTGGTTTTAGGCCATAATTTGATTATTATTATGTACATATTTAGAAGATAATTGATTTATTGTGCTATTTCCTGTGTGGTTTTAGGCCATAATTTGATTATTTTAAGCAGATTTAACAGATATTTTATTTACTGTGTTATTTCCTATGTGGTTTTTGGCCATAATTTGATTTTTACTGTCCCACCACCCCAAATTCCCACCCATCCCTGATTTCCTGGCTCCTATCTCACAGACCTGTTTGAGATAATTGCTGGTGATGTGCACGGAGCCCTCCCAGGCCTTCTTCAGAGTTTTTAAGTGTTTTTAGGCTGCAATTTGATTATTTTATACAGATTTAGAAGATTATTTATTGTGTTATCTCATGTGGTTTCTTGGCCGTAATTTGATTATTTTATACAGATTTAACAGATAATTGACTTATTGTGTTATCTCATGTGCTGTTTTTGGCCGTAATTTGACATTCTACACAAATTTATAAAAAATTTATGAAAATTTGGTGTCCCACCACCCCAAATTGCTGATTTCCTGGCCCCTATCTCACAGACCTGTTTGAGATAATTGCTGGTGATGTGCACGGAGCCCTCCCAGGCCTTCTTCAGAGTTTTTAAGTGTTTTTAGGCTGCAATTTGATTATTTTATACAGATTTAGGAGATAATTCATTTATTGTGTTATCTCATGTGGTTTCTTGGCCGTAATTTGATTATTATATACATATTTAGAAGATAATTGATTTATTGTGTTATCTCATGTGCGTTTTTTGGCCATAATTTGATTTTTTCACACAAATTTATGAAGATGACTGTCCCATCACCCCGAATTCCCACCCATCCCTGATTTCCTGGCCCTTATCTCACAGACCTGTTTGAGATAATTGCTGGTGATGTGCACGGAGCCCTCCCTGGCCTTGTCCCCGCCCCGGGGCGGGTGCACGGAGCCCTCCCAGGACTCCTCCAGGCTCTTGAGGCACCTCTCCAGGGTGCCCACAAAGCTCTCCCGCAGGTAATCCACGGAGCTGATGAGTTTGTTGGCCACAGCCTGGTTGAGCCTGGAGATGATGAGCTCCTGGATCTGCTGGATGCAGCGTTTGATGTCCTTGGAGCTGACGGGCTCGCCGTTCTCGGGGATGATGATGTCTGCGGGGAAATGGATTTGGGATTGGTGAGGAAAGGGATCCTCAGGGAGGCTCTGAGGGGCACAAACTGCTCCAAATGTTGTTTGAAAAATAAAGTTCTTCCCCCGTGATGCCATAAATGCATTATTATTATTATTTTATCCAAGATTACGATTTTATCTGAGATTATCATGATTATTTTATCCAAGATTTATTGTCATTCGATCCAAGATTTATGATAATTTCATCCAAGACTATTTTGATCATTTTCTCCAGGACTGTCATCATTGTATCCAAGATTATCATAATTTTATCCAATATTATTAATTATTTTATCCACGATTATTACTATTTTATCCATGATTATGACCATTTTATCCACGATTATTTTATCCAATATTATTATTTTATCCACAATTATGACCATTTTATCCACAATTATTTTACCCACAATCATCACCATTTTATCTATGATTATGACCATTTAATCTACAATTATTTTATCCATTACTATTACTATTTTATCCACGATTATCACCATTTCATCCACAATTATTTCATCCACCATTATGACCATTTCACCCACAATCATCACCATTTTACCCGCAATCATCACCATTTTATCTATGATTACAACCATTTAATCTACAATTATTTTACCCATCACTATTACTATTTTATCCACGATTATCACCATTTCACCCACAATTACCACCACTTCACCCACAATTACCACCACTTCACCCACAATTACCACCACTTCACCCACAATTATTTTATCCACAATTATCACCATTTTATCACCGTCATAACCATTTTATCACCATCATCACCATTTTATCACCCACAATCATCTTCTCCAACACCACCACCCCTTCCTCCAACACACCACCACCCCACACCCATTTCCCACTGCTCCCAAACCCCCCTGGAGGAGAAGACACAAACCCACCTCTGAACTCCATCACCATTAGTATTTTATCCACTATTATCACCATTTTATCCACGATTACCACCATTTCACCCACAGTTATTTAATCCACAATCATCACCATTTCATCCACCATTATGACCATTTCATCCACCATTATGACCATTTCATCCACCATTATGACCATTT
>JBBMKD010000096.1:3573589-3587445 GCA_037834095.1 Argya squamiceps | reverse complement strand
TGCCGGGGAGCTGCACGGACTGCGGGGACTGCGGCATGGTGCACGTCCAGGTGAGCCCCGTGCGGGCGGGCCCCCTGTGCGGGCAGCGGGACCCCCGGAGAGAGGGGTGGGGGGGAGGGAACGGGCGGCGAACGCGGGGGGAGCGGCGGGGCCGGTGGCCGTTAGAGGGCGGCGTTACCGCGGCGGGGCCGCTGCTCCGTCTGTCCTTCTCTCCGTGTGTCCGGCCGTCCGTCTGTCCGTCTGTCCCTGTGTCCGTCTGTCCGTTTGTCCGTCCCTCTGTCCGTCTGTCTGTCCGGCCGTCTGTCCATGTGTTTGTCCGCCTGTCCGTCTGTCCGTGTGTCTGTCTGTCCCTGTGTCTGTCTGTCCGCCTGTCCCTCTGTCCGTCTGTCTGTCCTTGTGTCCGTGTGTCTGTCTGTCCCTGTGTCCGCCTGTCCGTGTGCCTGTCTGTCCGTGTGTCCGTCTGTCCGTGTGTCTATCTGTCCCTGTGTCTGTCCCTGTGTCTGTCTGTCCGCCTGTCCGTCTGTCCATCTATCCCGTGTCTGTCTGTCGCTGTGTCTGTCTGTCCCTGTGTCTGTCTGTCCGCCTGTCCGTGTGTCTGTCTGTCCGTCTGTTCTTGTGTCTGTCCGCCTGTCCCTCTGTCCGTCTGTCCGTCCGTCTGTGCTCCCGTCCCCCGTTCTCCTCCCCGCGCGTCCCCGCGGCGGGCCGGACCCGTCACAAGTGTCACGAGCGCCGGTTCTCAGCCCGCCCTGGCCCCGCCGAGCGTCCCCCGCGGGTCGGACCCTGCTCGGGCTCGCTGCCCTCGGTGTCCCCGGGCAAGTGACAGCGGCAGCTGCCACCTCTGGCCGTGTCCCCCCCGCTCTGTCCGTGCCCCTCCCGGAGCAGACGCTTCTCCTGTGAGGCACCGGGGGCACGGGGGGGTTTCCTGCCACACCTCAGGCCGCCTCCTGAGCTCTGAGCCCGCCGTTTTTATGGGATCACGACCCATCAAAGTGCCGTTCCCCTGCTCCAAACTCCTCTCCCCGTGCCCCTGTCGCTGTCCTGGGGGGTGTCCTGGGGGGGTGACCTGTCCCCAGGGCCCGGCCGTGCTTGTGCTGCCTCAAGGGCGTCAGCCCTGGGCACACGGGGCGGGATTCATCCCGCTAAATTTAGCCTCCCCCCGGGTCAGCGGCTGTATCAGACGGATTACAGGGAGCAGGGAGAAACCCAGAGCTCCCGCGATGGGACAGAGGGGTTTGGGGTGGCTCAGGGGTGTCAGGGGAAGTTCTGTCCCCTGCCCGGGCTCTGCTCCCTGCCTGGGGCACGTCCAGCTCGGCCCCGGTTCCCTCCAGCCCTCCTGGCATCCAGTGGGAGGATGAGGTTTGTCCCTCCTACAGCTCCAGTTACCCGGGCTCAGTCAACAGCTGGGACAGGACAGGATTGTCCCCACATCCAACCCCGGGCAGAATTTCCCTCAGTTTCCCCAGCTGGAATCCAGAGAGAAGCCATCCATGGGTTTGGTGAAGTGTGTTGGATTCTCTCGGGAGGATTTTGTGACATATCTGTTTAAAATGCCAGGGAAGGAGGTGAAATAGGCAAAAAGGAACAGAGGGAGGGGTGTAAAGCTGCCCTGCCTGCAGCCCCCAGCCCCTGGGACATCCCTTTGGGTCCCAAGGGCTACCAGGGTGCAGAGACCCTACAAATGCTAGGGGGTTTTGGGGTAGGAATCCCTGACCTGGAGCAATTCCTGGAGATAGAAGACCCTAAAAACACCAGGGAGGAATTCCTGACTTGGACCAATGAGACCTTACAAATGCCAGGGATTTTGGGGGTGAGAATCCCTGACCTGGACCGATTCCTGGAGGAAGGAAACCCTACAAATACCAGGGGGTTTTGGGGGGCAGGAATTCCTGACCTGGACTAATTCCTAAAGGAAAGAGACCTTACAAATGCCAGGGGTTTTGGGATGGGGAATTTCTGACCTGGACCAATTCCTGGAAGAAGGAGACCCTAAAAACACCAGGGGTTTTGGGGTGAATTCCTGGCCTGGACCAATTCCTGGAGATAGAAGACCCTAAAAACGCCAGGAATTTTTTTTTTTTGTGGGGTAACTCCTGAGCTGGAATTGGAGTCCAGGTGAGCTCCCACATCCCCACCTCCACCTCCCCACGTGTGGCAGGGGGGAATGAGTGTGTGAGCCCAGGCTGGTGCTGGGAGCTCCTTCCCGCACTCCTCCTTGGGGATGAGAGCTGGGGAACGAGCAGATAATAGCTGGGAAGACAAAGGCACCCGAGATTGCTGCTTAATTAATTCAGGAGCAGAAGAATATCAGACTCTGCTACTGATTCACCCCTCGTTGAAGACATCGTGTTCCTCAGGCTGGCTGACATATGGCTGTTGATTGCAGCCCACCAGCAGCTCCCGCTCCCGGCAGAGAGCCCCGGGGGGATTGGGGGTGGATGCCCAGGGTGCAGGGCAGGATTTGGGGTGCAGGGTCGGTGTCCATGCTGTGATCTTTCCAGGTCATCCCTGCTGCTCTGGGCTGGGAGCAGGATTTGGCTCTGGAGTCTGGATGAGGGTGGTGTTTGTGGTTTTGCACCTGAGGGTTGTGTTTGTGGCTCCTCACCTGGCTGAGCCTGTGGCTCGGCCTCTCTCTGCTTCCCCCTCAAATCCTCCATGCAGAAGCACCCAAAAATCCCCCCCCTGGTTGCACAAACCCTGCTGGAGGTGCTGAACTGCCGGGTGGGTTTAGTGCCGTGTCGGGGTCGCTCCCTCTGGCAAAAACAACAGCAGGGATTTTCCCAAATATTCCCCAAGTGTTGGCAGGGCCCTGAATAGCTTCACCCATGAGGGCTGGTCACTGAATTGTCCCTTCAGAGCTGTCCCTTGTGAACCCAGGGCACGAGGGGCAGTCCAAGCTGGGAGGATGTGGTGTGGAATTAGGAACTGCCGGGTTCTGCACGGCGTGGGCGGCCACGGGGACCCAGCAACTTCCCCAAGGAAAAACCCCGGGATTTTTCCATCTGTCCAACTGCTCTTCAGCAGTGCCCTGAGCCCCGTGGGATGGTGGCACCGTCCCAGCCCCGCTGAGGGGGACTGGGAACAGTTTGTTTGTTCCCTTTTGGAAGCAGCGGCGGTGCCGTTTGTTCTCCCGGCACAGTTGGAGGATTGGGATCAGCCCCGTGGCACCCAGCCTGTTCCTGCTCCCCCTCCCTGGGCTCCCCCCCAGCCTGTGCTGCTCCTTCTTGGCAGCCCTGGAGCCTCCAGTGCCAATCCTCTGCCCCTGGGGCTCCTCGGCCTTGAGGGAGGGAGAGGACCCGGCTGCTTCCCGCAGGAGCCTCCCTCCCAAGCCCTGCCCTGGGAAAAGGGTATTACTCCTCAATTCTCTGCTGGGTGTCTCTGTGAGTATCCCCCTCCTCTGCTGCTCTCCTTTCCAGGAGAGGATTTGGGATGTGCAGGGATAAAGGGTGAGGAGCAGGGTGGGACATGCAGGAGGAGGCCCAGAAGCCATTTACTCCCAACACCAAATCCACTCAGGAGTGGGATGTTGGGGAGCAATGGAATTGGCAGATCTCTGCCTGTATCAGCATCCCAATAATCCATATGTTGTTTTCCCAGCCCTGTCAAGGAGGGTTTTCCTGCTGGATTTAATTCCTGCTTCTCTGGGCTAAGCCCAGCCCCAGGCAAAGCAAACCCCAAGCCCCAAATCTGCCCCATATTTTTGTGGCAGCACGAGGGGACCCACCTGGTGCTCAGCCCAGGGCTTTGGAGCTGGATCCTGCCCGGCACCAGCACAAAACAAATCCCCCATGACTTTTTGGAAAGTCCAGGGGTTTCCTTTGCATGGGAGCTGGCATTTATTTCTAAATTTGCCTCCTACAGTTAGGCCTGAAAAACAGCTGCCAGGGGGAAGGATGATGGGGAGTCTGACACCAACCTCTCCAAGGGTAATTCCCTTGCACAGCTCCCGTTTTTCCCATGCCAGGAGGGGTTTTGCAGGAAGGGAGGTTTTTTTGCAGGTTTTTTACAGGAAGGGAGTCTGTGCCCTCGGGAGGGGAGGTGCTGCCCCACTGCTCCGCCCTGCTCGGCTCATCAGCGATGCTCTTTGTCGTTTGCAATGGTTTGTTCCCCTTTCCCTGGTGCTGGGGGGCTGGGAGCAGGTGTTTTCCTGGGAATGCAGCACCTGAGGTGCTCAGTGAAGTCACAGAAATGCTCTCCAGGGTTTGTTTCAGCGGGTTGCCTGCACTGGCTCTTCCTGAACATCCCTCAAACTTTATCAGCTCTGCCTTTATCAAGTCCTCGCTCCATCAGGGAAATTCCTCCTCTGGGAAATTCCTCCTCTGGGAAATTCCTGCTCCTCTATCTTTTCCCAAAGCAAACAACAAGGGTTTGTGGGGGGCTCTGAGCTGGCAGGGGCTGTGGGGAACATCGTGGGTGGATGAACCACTCCCTTTCCAGCCCCAAAAACCACAGGGGGAAAGCAGAAGGGCTCTAAGGTCAGCCCCAGCACCTTAAAGAGGGAAATGGCGAGCAGGAAGGGTGCTTTCCACCCTGTCCCGTGCAGCTGGGTGATCTTCCTGCCCTGCTGAGGCAGCACAAGGGCGATGGGAAGTGACCTCTGCCCTAAAAGCAGAAGTGATGCTGTGGCAGATGCCGGCACCGAGCTGACCCGGCCCCGTGTCATGCCCGAGGCAGCCGCGGCCGGGCCGGGCTGCTCCATCCTCCCCCCGGCGCTGGAGGGACGGGCCAGGAGCAGCTCCTGCCCTCCAGGGAGGAGAGGAGCCCGGGGTGCTGCCGGTGCCACCCGCGGGGACAGCTTTGCGGTGTCACCAACCACCCCCGGGGACAGCTCTGTGGTGTCACCGCCCGGCCCCGGGGACAGCTCTGCGGTGTCACCTCCCGGCTCCAGGGAGAGCTCAGCGGTGTCACCAACCACCCCCGGGTGCAGCTCAGCGGTGTCACCACCCAGGTCCAGGGAGAGCTCAGAGGTGTCACCAACCAACCCCGGGGACAGCTCGGTGGTGTCACCTCCCGGCTCCAGGGAGAGCTCTGCGGTGTCACCGTCCGGCCCCGGGGACAGCTCAGAGGTGTCACCAACCAACCCTGGGCACAGCTCGGCGGTGTCACCGCCCGGCCCCGGGGACAGCTCAGAAGTGTCACCGCCCGGCCCTGGGGACAGCTCAGAGGTGTCACCAACCACCCCCGGGGGCAGCTCGGTGGTGTCACTGTCCGGCCCTGGGGACAGCTCGATGGTGTCACCTCCCGGCCCCGGGGACAGCTCGGTGGTGTCACCAACCACCCCCGGGGGCAGCTCGGTGGTGTCACCACCCAGGTCCAGGGAGAGCCGAGCTGCCAAGGAGCCCGGCCCAGCCAGCCTGCTGTCCGTGCCCACGGTGGGTTTGAGGTTTCAGGCACCACCAGGGCTTTGCTGTGGCTCTCTGGGTTTCCATTCTTGCCTCCCCAAGACCCACCAGCCCTGCTGGGGGCAGCCCCACAGCTCAAACACTCAATTTTGTGTCCCCTCAGTGTCTCCCCAGCTCCACTGGCCTGGCAGAAACGCAGCTGAGCCTGCTCAGGGCTGTCTTTCCTTTTTCCATCTGTCCTGTTTGACGCCTTGGGGGCTGCTGTGAGTCTCCACCCCGGGCTCTGGGCAGCTGGATGTGTTCTCCTGTGGCACAATGGGGTCAGTGCCACCCCCGCTCTCATGGGGTGACAGGGACAGATCCAGGTCCTGCTCCAAGACTCCTCCTGGAGTGGCTCATTCCCGGTTTTTACCTCCCTCAGGCTGCCCAGCTCCTTCCTCGATGACAGGATTTATTTTTTTTTCCCCCGACTGTTTTCCACTCTCATTTTTCCTCTCTGGATGCCTCCCCCTGCCTTTTGTGTCCCACTCTGTGACACAGCAGATGACAAGAGCCCGTCCCGACCTCCTGCGTCAGGGCACAGGCGGCGTATGGGGCTGGAGGCGTGTGAATATCCCGGCACGGGGACGGAGGGGGGTTTTGCGTTACAGCCCTGAAAGCTCCGCTCGCTGCGAGCTGTAAACAGCTCGGGCAGATTTCCTGAGTCGGCAATCCCGCCGGAGCCAGCGCCTCGGTCCGTGCGCGCCGGGAACGCTCCGGGAACGCGCCGGGAGCGCTCCGGGAGCGCTCAGGGGACCCTCCGGGGACCCTCCGGGGACCCTCCGGGGGTGCAGGGCCAGCCCTGACGGGGTCTGCGGGAGGTTTCTCCTCTTCCTCCCTCCCTGCTGCTCCCCCCAAAACTCCGGTGCTGCCTTCCCCAGCCGGGAATCCTGCCATGGCAGCACTGCCAGCCTTGGGGACACCGCGGGGACACGGCCGGGCAGACCACACCAACTAGCCCCGGGGCACCCCAGCCCTGCCCGCCATGGAGGTAGGTCCTGGCAGCTTTTAGGGGTTCGGGTGAGGTGATGGGGAGGAAGATGATGGGGCATAAAGACACACGGGGGTTTTGGGTGCCTCGGGGAATGAAAGCAGAGAGTGAAACCCCCCCGGCGCCGTCAGTGCCGGGTGGGAAACTCGGCTGCAGCTGGAAGGCTGAAGGTTAATCCCTGCATTATGTAAGGAAAATTGTTGTCAGGCTGGGCAGGGAGTGCAGGGAGCTGCTGGCAGCCCCTTGTGCCCACCCAGGGGTGGCACAGAGTGGGGACATGGCACTGCCAGCCCCGGGTGCTCTGCAGGCTTGGAAGGAGGGTGAGAATTGTGAGTCAGGGCTCCTGCTGCTATTTTCAACGCCTGGGGTGGGTCTGGTGGGAATAACAGCTCAGCTCGGGGAGGCACAGGGCTGGGAGCCCGTGTGGGGACAGGGATGGGACATTTGGGGTGTCCCCAGTGACACCACGCACTCACCAGCTCGGGGGATGCCGTGCTGGAAAAATGCTCTGAGGAACGGGGAAAACATGAAATAACCACCCCAAAATCCCCCTCCCCACGTCCACCACACTCCTGAATTTCTGTGCTGGCTGTGGCCTCTCCCTGGTGGCATTGCACGGCCACCAAGTGCCACAGGCACGGTGGCACTTGTGCTGCAGAGCTGACACAGATTGGGGCAGCAGCTCCCTGGATCTGCCCTGGATTTGCCATCAGTGGCTCTTGCTCTTGTTTTTGCCATGCTGGAAGGTGCTCGTGGTCCTTCCCACGGCTGTTTTGTCCCCGAGGTGGATTCCAGCCAGGAGTCACGGTGACACTTTGTAGGGACAGTCCTGGCTCTGGCCATGGCTCATCCCCGGAGCTTCCCAGTGGGATGGAGGGCAAGGAAGGCAGGATAATTCAGGGGGTGATGTCAGTGCCTCCAGAATGTGGCTCTGAACTTTGCAATAATTGTGCAATTTCTTAAGAACGGGGTTAAATCCAGGCGTGGATGTGGTGGGGCAGCCACGGCCCCGAGGTGGGGACACATCCCCGAGGTGGGGACAAAGCCCCGAGGTGGGGACACAGCCCCGAGGTGGGACACATCCCCAAGGTGGGGACACATCCCCGAGGTTGGGGACACAGCCCTGAGCTGGGGGGACAACCCCAAGCTGGGGTGACAGCCTCGAGCTGGGGACACAGTCCAAAGATGGGGGACAACACCAAGGTGGGGACACCCCAAGCTGAGGAGACAGCTCTGAGGTGGGGGACACAGCCCCGAGATGGGGACACAACCCTGAGGTGGGGACACAGCCCCGAGGTGGGGACACATCCCCGAGATGGGGACACACCCCTGAGGTGGGGACACAGCCCCGCGGTGGGGACACAGCCCCGAGGTGGGGACACATCCCCGAGGTGGGGACACAGCCCCGAGGTGAGGACACAGCCCTGAGCTGGGGGGACACATCCCCAAGGTGGGGACACATCCCCGAGGTGGGGACACAGCCCAGAGATGGGGGACACAGCCCCGAGGTGGGGACAAAGCCCTGAGGTGGGGACACATCCCCGAGGTGGGGACAAAGCCCTGAGGTGGGGACACAGCCCCGAGGTTGGGGACACATCCCCAAGGTGAGGACACATCCCCCAGGTGGGGACACAGCCCCGAGGAGCTCACCTGCCACCTGGGCTCAGCTCCCTCCACCCTGCAGCACCGAATAAACCCAACATTGCATAATTGTGCCCGGCCGTGGCCCTCTGAGCGCTGTTTGCTCAGCTCATTAGCTCGAGCCTTTTGCATATCTCAGCTCTCCTGGGCTCAAGCTCCGTGTGATAAGAACAATTTTCCCTCCTCTCCTCCTGCATTCCTCCCGCATCCCACATCAGCCCCGGGCTCTGCCCTCCCGGCCTGCCTGGAAAAAACACAAGCTCTGGGAAAAACAGCGTTTTTCATCGGGATATTTTGTTTCATCTGGTGCCTGCCCGCGGGTTTGCTGCATGTAGGGAAAGTGTGGCTTTTCCTAATCCCCCCGGTAAATCCCCTGCACAGTCGTTTAGGCTCGCTGGGATTTAGCAGGCAGGGGCTGGTAATGCTCCAGGGATCCACATTGTCATTTTTTTTTTGGAGGGGGGGGAGGTTGTTTTCAAAGCAGTGACCTGGTGTGCCTCCCCCAGGATGGCAGCAGGCAGGATTTCAGCCCAGGGCTGCTCCCTGCCCATCCCAGATGTAATCCCATGGATAAATCCTGGAATTACAGAGTGGTGTGGGTTAGGAGGGACCACAAAACCCATCCAGTTCCAGCCCTGGGATAAATCCTGGAATTACAGGGTGGTGTGGGTTAGGAGGGACCATAAAACCCATCCAGCTCCAGCCCTGCCATGAGCAGGGACACCTTTCACCACCCCAGCTTGCTCCAACCCAGCCTGGGACACTTCCAGGGATGGGGCAGCCACAGATTCTCTGGGAATTCCATCTCACCACCCTCACAGCCAGGAATTCCTTCCCAAAATCCCATCTAAACCTCTTTTCCAATCCTAAAGATTGGCTTTACAGAGGGCAGCTCTCTCTTTGGAAACAAGAGTTTGAGCAACTTTTCCCCTGCCCTCCCCAGCGGGTGTTTCCCGTTTGGGCCTCTGCAGAGCTGCCTTTTCCTTTGCCACGGTCACTTTTTCCCTTTTCTGTCCAGAGAATTGCACATCTGGGCAAAAAGTCTGTTTCCTGCTGTTTCTAATTTCTGCCTGCTGATAAGAAACCAAAGCAAAAACCCTCTGTGGAGGGCCCGGCCTAAAAATAGCCTGGAAGAGGGGTCTGAAAACCACAAGTTTGTCATGACTTCATTTTTATTTTTGAAAAAAATTGCCACTCCAGACAGAGTGAGTCCAGCTGGGCTTGGCCTTTTGCTCTCATCCTCTGGCCTTTGCTCCATCACTGCTGCAAGGAGGAGGCAGGAAAAGCTTTGGGGGGAAGGTGAGATGAAATCCCAACACCCCCCAGACTCCCAGCAGGACACAAAAAACAGGGAAAAGAGGAGATGGAAGGGAATAAACAGGAGAGCCCCTGCTGCAGATGGGAGTGTTCCCAAGCAGCATCTTGAGAGAACATTCCTCCCTCTTCCCCCCTGCGTTTCCTGGGGATAACACACCCCCAAGCAATGATCCCGCAGCTTTATCCCTATTAAAGGGTCATTCGGGGGAAAGTGGGATGGAAATGAGAAATTATTCAGGTCTGCCAAGAGTATTTAACTTTCAAGCAGCTCTTAATTAGAAGCCAGGAGCCATTTACACAACCGGGGAGAGGTTTTGCATAAGAATCTGCATGTAAAACCCGGCAACTGGGAAGATTTAGGGATTGTTTATTTTCCCCAAGTGGCCGAGCAGCACGTCCAGGTTGGAGAGCACGAGGCAGGGCCCGGGTTGCAGTCCAGCCTCTGCAAATGTGGCTCCAGGCGAGTGTTTTCCTCTCCCAAAGCTCCGGTTTTGCCATCTGTAAGATTCTGGAATTGTGGCGTTTGTCCCAATTTCCTGCGGTGGCAGCTGGTGTTTGCAAGAGGAGCTGGGCACTGCCAGGTGAGGGAGGGTGGAAAAGCAGAGGAGTCCCTGCACCTGCAGCTCTGGGAGCAGGAGCTGCTCACAAATCCCCCCAAAAATCGAGATTAGGGCAGCTTTGGGGTGTATCCTGGCTGAAAGCAGGACTGGAATACTTCTGGGTTGCTCAATCCATGTGCTCTGTGCTGGTTTGGGGAGAGATTGGATGGTGAATGCTGGTTTTCCTCCCTCCTTTTTCCTGCCTGGCTGGAGAAATCCCATTTCCCACCTGTGCACGAGGTGAGGGTGGAAAGGCAGAGTCAGTGGCTGCTCCTTGCCAAATTCCAGCCCAGAATCCCTGCTGTGCTCTTTACTGCTGTGTATTCCTGGGATCAACTGGTGTATTTCTGGCATTCCAGCAGTGCTGGCATGGCTGGGAAATTCCCAACCAACCACAAAACTCCCCAACTTCTCCTGTTAATTATTCTCCTGCCCAGTGCTCACCTCCTCCTTACATCCCAAGCCTGGTTGTTGCTAGAGGATATGAAAGAACCACACTCACCTGTCAAGTTGAGAAGTGAGAAGAGAAAAAGGAAGTTTATTTTGATTTGGGGTTTAAATAGGGTTTGGAATTTGATCAGGGATTGGGGGGCGAGAGTAACACCTCTCTGACCCCAGTGGTCAATGCAGAAGTCAATTTGTCAATTGTCATCAATTTGCAGAAGTCAATTTGTCATCAATTTGTCCTTCCCCCCTGGAATGGAATGTATTATTTACAAAACATTAGTCTTTGTTTATTTTACAATGCATAGAAAAAGCTCCAGTAGAAATGTAAAAACATCAGAAAATTAAAAAATCAAAGCAACACTTCCTTACATCCCAAACCCCAATTCCCTCCCTGCCCGTTCCATTCCTGGGTTGGTTTTTTTTCCTCCCTCCCCTGAGCATCCCCTGTCGCTAGAAGGACACTCACACAGTCAGTGTCAGGGCAGAAAAGAAGGTTTATTTTGAGATTTTGACTTATGTAGTCTTTGGAATTTGATCAGGGATTGGGGGACAATGTTAACACTTCTCTGGTCAACCCAAAAGTCCATCAATTTGTCCTTTCCCTGGGAAGGAATGCATATTTACAAAATATGTAAATATTTTTTGTGACAAGCGTGAGAAAGCTCCACTAGAAATGTGAAAAACATCAGAAAGCTGAAAAATCAAGGTGACACCCCAGTTCCTTCCCATTCCTGGGGTGTTTTTTTTTTTTACCTCCCTCCCCTAAAAACCATCCCCTTTTCCTTTTTTCCTTCCCCCCTTCCAGCTGGACAAGGGCGACGTGAGCACCCTGAACCTTCCCGCCGGGCACGGCGACGCCGACGGCGCCGTGTGCCTGGACGTGCCCGATGGCACGCCCGACCCTCACCGCACCAAGGCCGCCATCGAGCACCTACACCAGAAGATCCTCAAGATCACGGAGCAGATCAAGATCGAGCAGGAGGCGCGGGACGACAACGTGGCCGAGTACCTGAAGCTGGCCAACAACGCCGACAAGCAGCAGGCGTCGCGCATCAAGCAGGTCTTCGAGAAGAAGAACCAGAAGTCGGCGCAGACCATCGCGCAGCTGCACAAGAAGCTGGAGCACTACCACAAGAAGCTGAAGGAGATCGAGCAGAACGGCCCCTCCCGCCAGCCTAAAGATGTTTTCCGGGACATGCACCAAGGGTTGAAGGACGTTGGGGCCAACGTGCGCTCCAGCATCAGCGGCTTCAGCGGCGGCGTGGTGGAAGGGGTGAAGGGCGGGCTGTCGGGGCTCTCGCAGGCCACGCACACGGCCGTGGTGTCCAAGCCGCGCGAGTTCGCCAGCCTGATCCGCAACAAGTTCGGCAGCGCCGACAACATCGCCCACCTGAAGGACACGCTGGACGACGGGCACCCCGAGGAGGCGGCGCGGGCGCTCAGCGGCAGCGCCACGCTGGTCTCCAGCCCCAAGTACGGCAGCGACGACGAGTGTTCCAGCGCCACCTCGGGCTCCGCCGCCGGCAGCAACTCCGGGGCGGGCCCGGGGGGTCTGGGCAGCCCCAAGTCCAACACGTTGGACAGCCACCATAATAATTTCGACACCATCCTGGAGGAGCTGAGGGAGATCAAGGACAGCCAGTCGCACCTGGAGGATTCCATGGAGGATCTCAAGGCGCAGCTGCAGAGGGATTACAGCTACATGACGCAGTGCTTGCAGGAGGAGCGCTACAGGTGAGGGGTGGGAGGGTGATGGGGGTGGTGTCACCTCGGGGTGGTTCTTTGGGGACCCCCAGCCACCCTCCAGCCAGGAGACATGGGGAGCTGCAGCCCTCCTCAGTGCCAGGACCTCTACAGAGGATCTGGAGATGTTTTATGGGTAAAAATCTCCACAAACCACTCTCTTTGGGAGCTCTTTGGGGACCCCCAGCCACCCTGCTGGGCTTGTCCAGCCAAGAGACACAGGGAACTCCAGCCCTCCTCAGTGCCAGGACCTCCACGGAGGATCTGGAGATGTTTTATGGGTAAAACATCTCCAGATGTAGATGTCTTTAGGGGCCTCTACCCACCCTCCTGGGCTTGTCCAGCCAAGAGACAGAAGGAGTTGCAGCCCTCCTCAGTGCCAGGCCTCTGTGGAGGATCTCGAGATGTTTTCCCCCAAGCAGGGGAGGGTGGCAGGGGCTGTGTGGTGTCCCCAGTGCCAGGGGAGGGTGGCAGGAGCTGGGTGGTGTCCCCAGTGCCAAGGGGGGCTGGGTGGTGTCCCCAGTGCCAGGAGAGGCTGGGTGGTGTCCCCAGCGGCAGGGGAGGGTGGCAGGGGCTGGGTGGTGTCCCCAGTGCCAGGAGGGGGTCTCAGGAAGATGTCCCAGCCCTGTGCCCTGCCCAGGTACGAGCGCCTGGAGGAGCAGCTGAACGACCTGACGGAGCTGCACCAGAACGAGATGACCAACCTGAAGCAGGAGCTGGCCAGCATGGAGGAGAAGGTGGCCTACCAGTCCTACGAGAGGGCACGGGACATCCAGGTAGGGCTGTGGGCAGGGCTCAGCCCCCTCTGCTCCCTCCAGCCACAGACCCTGGGCTGGGGAAGGAGGGTGGGGCAGTGGGATCTCTTCTCCTGCAGCCTCCAGGTGAGGTTGTCCCTGTGCTGCTGTCACAGCAAGAGGCAGGTGACTAAAGCATGTCCCCAAAACCAGAGTGCTGTGGGTTGGAAGTTGGAAGGCACTTTAAAAATCACCCAGGCATGGGGAGGGGCACCTTTCATTATTCCAGGCTGCTCCAACCTGGCCTGGGACACTTCCAGGGGTGAGGCAGCCACGGATTCTCTGGGAGTTCCTGTTACCAGAGGACACAAAAGAACTGCACTCACACTGTCCAGTTGTGTGGGCAGAAAGAAGGAAGTTTATTTTGGGATCTCGACTTATATAGTCTTTGGGGTTTGATGAGGGATTGGGGGACAAGGTTAACACCTCTCTGACCCTGCTGGACAACCTAGAAGTCCATCAATTTGTCCTTCCCCCTGGAAAGGAATGCATTATTTATCAAACATCACTCCTGGTTTATGTTACAATGCCTGAGAAAGCTCCAGTACAGGATGTAAAATCAGAAGGCTGAAAAATGAGGGCGACAAATCCCATCCCAGGGCCTCCCCACCCTCACAGGGAGGAATTTCATCCCAATATCCCATCTAAGGGATTCATAATCTTCCACTCTCCCTTGTCCTGTCACTCGATGCTGAGAGCCAGAGCCATTCCCTCAAGCTCCATCCTCTACCTGCCCCAAAACTCGAGTTGTCTTCCCCTCTCCGAGCTTTGGTCACCTCTTTCACAGAATCACAGAATGTGGAGGTTGGAAGAGACCTCCAGGATCATCGAGTCCAACCCAGCCCCAACACCTCAACTAAACCATGGCACCAGTGCCACATCCAGTCTTTGTTTAAACACATCCAGGAAGATCCTCTGGGTTTGCTCAGGCACGTTTCCCTGGGGT
>JBBMKD010000096.1:3550447-3561529 GCA_037834095.1 Argya squamiceps | reverse complement strand
GATCCCACCCCATGGATCCCACCCCATGGATCCCACCCCATGGATCCCATCCCACAGATCCCATCCCACAGATCCCACCCCATGGATCCCACCCCATCCCCTGCCAGCAGCACCCAGGACTTTGCCCAGGCTCAGCCGGGCCCTTCCAGCACTCCCGAGTTTCCCAATGGCCCGGGAATGGCCCGGGAATGGCCCGGGAATGGCCCGGGAATGGCTCGGGAACGGCCCGGGAATGGCTCGGGAACGGCCCGGGAATGGCCCGGGAATGGCCCGGGAATGGCCTGGGAACGGCCCGGGAACGGCCCAGGAACGGCCCGGGAATGGCTCGGGAACGGCCCGGGAATGGCTCGGGAACGGCTCGGGAACGGCCCGGGAATGGCCCGGGAACGGCCCGGGAATGGCTCGGGAAGCACGCGGGGAATGCTCAGCGGGGGGGCCGAGCGCGGTGACCCCCCCGTGGCACAGCCCGGTGGCACAAGGGGAGGTGGCATTCCGGGCATAGCCCGGCCACCGTGTCCCCTGTCCCCGCGGGAGGGAGGAGGGGCCAAGGCTCCGGTTAACCCGCCTGGAAACGGGAATCGTTGTCACGGAGCAAGGAATGGATTTCCGTGCTGTAGTGGGAAAAAAGGGATGAAGGGAAAGGTGGAGAGGCAGCTCCTGCCACCAAAACCCGGGGATGTCCCCCAAATTCCAACCCACGGGGCGTTCAGGGATGTGGGAGGGGTTTGGGAACAGGGCTGGCACAGGGGGGCTGCACACGGAGGGATCCTGATCCCCCACTGTCCTGCTTCCCTCACAGCTTTCCCTAAATTTGGGGCTGTGTTTGTCCAGTAGCTGCTCAGCCTTAAAATCCAGATTTCTCACTCTGGGGGGGTTCTGATCCCCCACATCAGCAATGAGAAGAGTTTGGGGGCATGGCTGGGACAAGGGGACTGCCCACAGTGGGGAGGGCAGAAAGGGCTCCTCATCACAACTTCCCCTAAATTTTGGGCTGTTTTTGTCCAGCAACTGCTCAGCCTCAAAATCCAGATTTCTCACTCCTGGGGGTGCTGACCCCCCACATCAGTGATCTGCGAGGGGTTTGGGGGCAGGGCTGGCACAGAGGGGCTGCCCACAGTGGGAAGGGGAGGAGGGATCCTGATCCCCCAGTGCCCTGTTTCCCTCACAGCTTCCCCTAAATTTTGGAGCTGTGTTTGTCCAGTAGCTGCTCAGCCTTAAAATCCAGATTTCCCACTCTGGGGGTGCTGAGCCCACACACAAGTGATCTGAGAGGGGTTTGGGGGCAGGGCTGGCACAGAGGGGCTGCCCACAGTGGGAAGGGCAGAAGGGGCTCCTCATCACAACTTCCCCTAAATTTTGGGCTGTGTTTGTCCAGCAACTGTTCAGCCTCAAAATCCAGATTTCTCACTCCTGGGGGTTCTGATCCCCCACACCAGCGACGTGCCCAGCCCCAGTTCAGCACCCCAGAGCACTGGGGAGGCACCAGTTAAACCCAGTTTGAGGAGTTTGAGCACACAGGGGTGTGCAGGACGTGTCTGAGCTCACCCACCCTCACCTGGGCTGGAGCACGGCCCCATCCCAGCAGGAAAGGGACAGGGACAGGGACAGGACTGGGACAGGGACAGGACTGGGACAGGGACACCAGCCTGGCCCAGGCAGCCCCTCCCTCACCCCCAGTAATCAAGGTGACAACTCAGCTTTTACCGTTTGCTTTTAATTTAATGGTTTTCACCAGCCCGTGCAGTAAGGAAGGAGGGAAAACACAAAACCTCCCCCGGAGAGGGGAGAAGGGGCAGCGAGCACACGTGGCAATAGTGCAAGGGAGCCGTGTGTGACACGGGGACACAGCCACCTCCCCAAAAAACACCCCTGGGAGGCCCCTGTGGAGCCAGCACAGTTCGTGCCGTGCCCTCCACACCCCAGCCTGGACAAAGGTAATAAATAAAGATGTGGTGCCTCACCAAAGACACCTTTTTTTCTCTTTTTTCTCTCTTTTTTTCTCTTTTTTTTTCTCTTTTTTTTTTTCCACATTACAATGAGAGATGTTTGCATCACAGCATTTCCCAGCCCACGGGCTTTTTTTTTTGGCCACATCCAGTTTCTCAGCCCTCAGGAGAAGAGAGGGGGGCAGAGCCGTGGCCTGGGTGCCCCCCAGCACCCCCCAAAGCCCACGGGCAGCACCTTTGAGCCCTGGCCAGCACCCTGCTACATCTGCAGCTTGTTTGAGGTATATCACCCACCCCCTCCATTACCTTGTGCAGCCAAAAAACAGTGCAAAGAAAACCCCAAAAATCCCCTCCCCAACCCTCCTAACCCTTTCCTTTCACCCCCGTGATGAGATGAGCCTGTTTGAGAGAGGAGGACGGCAGAGAGGATCCCTCAACCCCTCCTCGGGGGGTCATTTTTGGGGGGGTTTGGTCCATTTAATGTCCCACCTTGGGGGCATCCCCTACCCCGAGGCTGCCAAATAAATCCGTGGGATGTGGATCAGCAGCACCGGCAGCCCCAGGGAGGAAGGAAGGGGAAGGAAGAGAGGAAGAGAGGGAAGAAGCGAGGCTCAACCCCCTCCCCAAAACACCCCAAACCCCCGGTGGGGCTCAGCTCAGTTTCCCCCCGACGGTCAGGGCTCGCCGGCAGAGCTCGGTGCCGCTGTCACAGCCCGCCAAGGACGCGCTGCTCTCCGCCAAGGGGCTGCGGCAGTGGGTGACAGTCCAGCGGCGCAGCCGCCGCCCTTCCTCCCGCTCCTCCTCCTCCTCCAGCCGCAGCAGGCTCTCGGCGGACACGCAGCCCCGCATGGCCCCGGCGGGAACGCGAGAGGGCAGGTCCAGCTGGTCGAAGGATTCGGTGGAAAGGATGCTGTCCTCGCTGACGGCGCTGGCCGGGCGGGCACGGGGGCCTTGAGGCAGGGAGACCTCGGTGAAAGCTCCAAAATCCCTCCCGGGGGAGTTTTCCGGCTCGGCGCTGCCCGAGGAGAATTTGCCGTTGTGTTTGAGGATTCCTTTCCTGCGCGCCGGGAGCCCCTGGGCGGGCGGGGAGGGCGGCTCGGCAAACACGGCCCCGTCCAGGTCCAAACTCGCCGCGTCCAGCACATCCCCGGACTCGGAGCATTCCAGGGATGAGTAATACCCCGATTCCCTGGCCGAGGGTTTCTTCAGGATTCCCTTCTTGGGCACGGCCGCGGGAGCTGCTCCTGATGTTCCAGCGGGGAGAACCCGGGAGATCCCCGCGGGGATTCCCTCCTCATCCTCCCCCGGTGGTGGTGATGGAGGCCCGGGGCCGGGCACCTTCTGCTCGCAGGAATTCCTCTTCTTCAAGATGCCTTTAGGCCGCTTGAGGATGGACTTGGAAGGATTCTCCGGCCCCGCGGGCACCTCCTGCGGCCCGTGCGAGACGTCGTTCTCCTTCTTGGATTTCTTGAGGGAGCGCTGGCGCTCCAGGGCCACGCCGGGGATGTGCTGCTTGAGGAAGCAGCGCACCTTGGAGCCGTTCTCCAGCAGGGGCCGCGACGAGCGCCTCAGCCACTCGGCCACCGTGGCCAGCGGGGATTCGCCCTCCCGAGGCAGATCCTGCTCGCCCAAGGGCATTTTGTAGCCCCAGTTGACCCACCAGTGCGTGGCGATGTCCTCGATGGTGGCCCGGCGCTCGGGGTTCACCATCAGCATCCAGCGGATCAGCCCGCAGGCGTCTGAGGGAGGGACAGGGACAAGTCAGGCACGCGGGAGGGGACACGGGGGACACGCAGGGGGACGGGGGTGGCCCTACCTGAGAGCTTGGTGGGCTCCCTGTAATCCCCACTGGTGATCTGCTTGACCAGAGTCTTGTAGTCGTGGCCGTCGAAGGGCATGGTGCCGTGGACCAGGATGTAGAGGAGGACACCCAGGGACCAGCTGTCCACCTGGGAAAGGGACAGAGGAGCCTGGAGGGGACAGCAGGACAGGGCTGTCCTGGTCCCCACCCCACCAGAGTGTCATCAGGACTCCCAGGATGGCACAGCCACAGGGAAAGGATAGAGCATGGGGCAGGACCCCAGCAACCCCGCAGTGCCCGGGCTCAGGGGGTTCTGTTATCCCAAAATAGACTGGGAAAACCCCCAGAACATTCCCACCCCCCTCAGGGAGGCACAACCCACCTCGGGGCCCTTGTAGGGCCGCCCGTTGATGATCTCGGGGGAGGCGTACAGGGGGCTGCCACAGTAGGTCTGCAGGAGCTTGTCCTGCTGGAAAACGTTGGAGAGCCCAAAATCTGCGATCTGGGGGGGGAGAAACACAGCTGTTATTCAACAAAGTTCTCCTTTCCCAAAGTTTCCCTTTCCTGAAGCCTTCTTTTCCAAAGTTTCCCTTTCCCAAAGTTCCCCTTTCTCAAAGTTCCCCTTTCCCAAAATTCCCCTTTCTCAAAGTTCCCCTTTCCCAAAGTTACCCCTCTCCAAAGTTTCCCCTTTCCAAAGTTTCCCCTTTCCCAAAGTTTCCCCTTTCCCAAAGTTTCCCCCTTCCCAAAGTTCCCCTTCCCAAAGTTCCCCTTCCCAAAGTTCCCCCTTTCCAAAATTTCCCCTTTCCCAAAGTTCCCCCTTTCCAAAGCTCGCTTTCCCAAAGTTCTCCCTTTCCCAAAGTTCTCCCTTCTCAAAGTTCCCCTTTCTTAAAGTTTCCCTTTCCCAAAGCCTCCTTTTCCAAAGTTCTCCTTGCCCAAAGTTCCCCTTTCCCAAAGTTCTCCTCTCCCAGAGTTCTCCTTTCCCAAAGTTTCCCCTTTCCCAAAGTTCCCCTTCCTAAAGTTTCCTCTTTCCCAAAATTTCCCTTTCCCAAAGCTCTCCCTTCCCAAATTTCTCCTTTCCTAAAGTTCCCCTTTCCCAAATTTCTCCTTGCCCAAATTTCCCCTTTCCTAACTTTCCCAAGGCTGAAATTTCCCCCTGGAGCTCTCCAGGGATGACCCTGCTCCAAACCAGGTTCTGAATCCCCTCGGGGGGCACCACCAGCCTGGTTTTCCACCCCTGAGGTGGCTCCTGTTGCTCTCTGCCTCCCCAAAATCCTCCTCCCAGGCACGGCAGTGGGATCAGAGTGGAAATGTGAGGCTGGAAGCACTTCCAGGCTTTCCTCCAGCTCATTCCCAGCCACCCCAGGCTGCAGCAGGTCCCTGTCAGCTGCTCCCTGCCCAGGGTGCTCATTATCCTCATTAAAGCTGTCACCTCACAGCGAGCAGGAGGTGCCTCCAGCTCACAATTGCAAAATGATCCCCGCTGGAGATAAATCCTGTTATCAGTGACCCCGTTATCCCCAGGCCAGGGGAGGAAATCATGGGGAGGAGCTCCCAGGAGCCCATCCAACTTCTCTCCCATGGGGAAATCATCATGAGGAGCTCTCAGGAGCTCATCCAGCCTCTCTCCCACTGGGAAATTATTGTGAGGAGCTCCCAGGAGCCCAGCCAGCCTCTCTCCCATGGGGAAATCATCTGGAGAAGGTCCCAGGAGCACATCCAGCTTCTCTCCCACTGGGAAATCATTGTGAGGAGGTCCCAAAAGCCCACCCAGCCTCTCTCCCACTGGGAAATCATCAGGAGGAGCTCTGAGGAGCCCATCCAGCCTCTCTCCCATGGGGAAATCATCTGGACGAGCTCCCAGGAGCTCATCCAGCCTCTCTCGCATGGGGAAATTATTGTGAGGAGGTCCCAAAAGCCCATCCACCCTCTCTTCCACTGGGAAATTATTGTGAGGAGGTCCCTGGAGCCCAGCCAGCCTCTCTCCCATGGGGAAATCACTGTGAGGAGGACCCAGGAGCACGTCCAGCCTCTCTCCCATGGGGAAATCATCTGGAGAAGGTCCCAGGAGCTCATCCAGCCTCTCTCCCATGGGGAAATCATCAGGACGAGCTCTGAGGAGCCCATCCAGCCTCTCTCCCATGGGGAAATCATCCCCATGGAGCCCATCCAGCCTCTCTTCCACTGGGAAATTATTGTGAGGAGGTCCCAGGAGCCCATCCAGCCTCTCCTGCTGGGAAATCACCCTTCCTCCCTGGCAGAAATCTCCATTTGGGGCCTGAGGGGCAGCTGGGGTTTCCTGGCTGGCACACACAGAGAAACCAGGAAAAGAGAAAAACCAGAAATCCCTGAGTGTTGATCTGGGCGCTCAGACTTTGCCCTCTTATCAGCAGGCTGATATCAGTTATGGCTTCACCAGATCTGCTCTGCCAGGCAGAGCTTTTCCTGGGAAAACAGAATTGCAGGTGCTGCCAGAGCTTTGGGAAACATGTGCCCTCAGGGCACTGGGGTGGTGTGGTCACTTGTTGCTCTGATTTTTCAGCCTTCTGATAGTTTACATTTCTACTGGAGCTTTCTTAGGCATTGAAAAATAAAGAGTGATGTTTGGGAAATAACACATTCCTTTCCAGGGGGAAGGACAAATTCATGGACTTTGGTATGGCCAGTGGGGTCAGAGAGGTGTTAACCTCATCCCCCAGTCGCTGGTAAAAATCCAAACCCTATTTAAACCCTGAACCCAAAGTAAACTTTCTTTTTCTTTCTCTTTTCACACCCTGATGGGTGAGTGTGGTTCTTTGGTGTCCTCTGGTGACAGTCACCCCCCTGTCCCTCCAGGCTGGGCAGTGCCAGCCCCTCTCTCACCTTGATGTTCCCGTTGGAATCCAGCAGGATGTTCTCCAGCTTCAGGTCCCGGTGCACGATCCCGTTCTGGGGGGGAAGAGTCAGGGTTAAAAAGGGTTAAAATTCCCGGAGGGATTTGAGGGAGGGAAGGTCCGGCAGGGCAGGGCAGGGCAGGGCGG
Organism: Argya squamiceps; assembly: GCA_037834095.1. Lineage (NCBI taxonomy): Eukaryota > Metazoa > Chordata > Aves > Passeriformes > Leiothrichidae > Argya > Argya squamiceps. The sequence goes on along the minus strand of JBBMKD010000096.1, from coordinate 3,554,765 downwards.
GAGGTCACTGCCGGTCACGGCACACAAACAACTCTGGGTGTGGCCCCGGGGAGGGGTGACACCAGCCCGGGTGGCACCAGCTGGGCAGCGGGAGCAGGGAGGGGCCGCACCAGGTGTCACCCCGGGCTCCTCTGCTGTCCCCGTGGTGCCACCCTGCCAGGGACAGCTCCTGCTCACTGTCCCCATGGTGCCAGGGTCAACTCCTGCTCACTGTCCCCATGGTGCCAGCCCAGCCAGGACACAGTTCCTGTCCCCATGGTGCCAGCACAGCTCCTGCTCACTGTCCCCATGGTGCCAGGCCTGCCAGGGACAGCTCCTGCTCACTGTCCCCGTGGTGCCAGCCCTCCCAGGGTTAGGGTTAGGGTCCTGTCAGGGTACAATCCACACCCCTAAGAAGGGTCCTGCCAGGGCACAATCCACAGCCCCAGGGTCCTGCCAGGGCACAATCTGCAGCCTCAAGGAGGGTCCTGCCAGGGTTTCATCCCACAGCCCTGAGGAGGGTCCTGTCAGGGGATCACCCAAAGCCCCAGGGAGGGTCCTGCCAGGGTTAGGGTTACGGTCAGGATTAGGGTCCTGCCAGGGCACAATCTACACCCATGAGGAGGGTCCTGCCAGGGCACAATCCACAGCCCCAGGGAGGGTCCTGCCAGGGCACAATCTACACCCATGAGGAGGGTCCTGCCAGGGCACAATCCACAGCCCCAAGGAGGGTCCTGCCAGGGCACAATCCACAGCCCAAGGGAAGGTCCTGCAGCTTCACATTCCCCTGGGGAACAGCCCAGGTGACCCAGGGCTTGGCTCCCAGCCCCGAGGGCAGCCCTGGGCGTCTCCATCTCTCTGTCTGCCAGGCTGGGAGGGGAGGTGACAACTGCCAGGCCGGGTTAGTCACCCCTGCAGCCTCTGCCAGGACCTCCCAAAAAGCTGCCGGGGCACTGCCACACCCTCCAGGCTGAGGGCAGGACCAGCCCTGCTGCTGGGAAAGGTGCAGAGCCACCAGCTCCTCTCACCTCCCCACGGCTCCCCACCCGCCCTGCTGAGGGGTGGGGAACCCAGGAACCCACCCAGGACCTTTCCCATGGGGAAATCATCAGGAGGAGCACGAAGAGCCCAGCCAGCCCCTTTCCCACGGGGAAATCATCGGGAGGAGCTCCCAGGAGCCCATCCAGGATCTTTCCCATTGGGAAATCATCATGAGGAGGCTCAGGAGCCCATCCAGCCACAAAATCATCAGGAGGAGCTCCCAGGAGCCCACCCAGCATCTTTCCCATGGGGAAATCATCAGGAGGAGCACCAGGAGCTCACTCAAGCCACAAAATCATCAGGAGGAACTCCCAGGAGCCAATCCAGCATCTTTCCCATTGGGAAATCATCAAGACGAGCACCAGGAGCCCATCCAGCTGTTCTCCCACTGGGAAATCATCAGGAGGAGCTCTCAGGAGCCCATCCAGTCTCTCTCTCATGGGGAAATCATCGGGAGAAGCACTCAGGAGTCCTTCCAGGCTCTTTCCCGTGGGGAAATCATTGGGAGAAGTATTCAGGAGCCCATCCAGGCACAAAAGTCATCATGAGGGGTGCTCAGGAGCCCATCCAGCCTGTCTCTCATGGGGAAATCATCATGAGGAGGCTCAGGAGCCCATCCAGGCACAAAAATCATCATGAAGGGTGCTCAGGAGCCCATCCAGGATCTTTCCCATTGGGAAATCATCAAGACAAGCACCAGGAGCCCATCCAGCTGCTCTCCCACTGGGAAATCATCAGGAGGAGCTCTCAGGAGCCCATCCAGCCCCTCTCCCATGGGGAAATCATTGGGAGGAGTATTCAGGAGCCCATCTGGGCACAAAAATCATCATGAGGGGTGCTCAGGAGCCCATCCAGCTTCTTTCCCATTGGGAAATCATCAGGAGGAGCTCTCAGGAGCCCATCCAGCCACAAAATCATCGGGATGAGCACTCAGGAGCCCATCCAGCCCCTCTCCTGCCGGGAAATCCCCGGGAACCCCCCGGGAACCTCGGTGCCAGCCCACCTTGTGGCAGTAGTAGACGGCGGACACGACCTGGCGGAAGAAGTGCCGCGCCTCCTGCTCGGAGAGGCGCTGCCGCTCGCTGATGTAATCGTACAGGTCCCCCCTGCTGGCGTACTCCATCACGATGACGATCTTGCTGCTGTTCTCAAACACTGCGGGGCACAGGAAAGGGTTAAAAGGGCTCCTCGGAGCTGGGGGGTTCTCGTTAGGGTGATCCTGTTAATGAGCTGGTGGAGCTTTGATTGATCCAAACGCTGCCCACCCCAATTCGTGTCCCCAGTCTTGGGGTAACAGGGGCCTGCAGGTCGGGGGGGGTGTCACCCACTGTCACCCCGGTGCCACCAGGGCTGCTGGCCCGGCATCTCTGCCATCACCAAGGCTGTGTCACCACCGAGACTCTGCCACCACTGGCTCTGCTGCCACCAAGGCTGTGCCACCACCGAGACTCTGCCACCACTGAGGCTCTGTCACCACTGAGGCTGTGCCACCACTGACTCTGCCACCACCAAGGCTGTGTCACCACTGAGGCTCTGCCACCACTGAGGCTGTGCCACCACTGAGGCTCTGCCACCATCCAAGTTCTGCCACCACCAAAGTTCTGTCACCACAGCAGCTCTGCCACCACCAGCTCTGCCACCACCAAAGTTCTGTCACCACTAAGGCTGTGCCACCACTGAGGCTCTGTCACCAAGGAGGCTCTGTCGCCACAGCAACTCTTGCCACCACAGTGACTTTGCCACCACTGAGGCTCTGTCACCTCAAAGGTTCTGCCACCACCACCAGCTCTGCCACCACAGCAGCTCTGTCACCACCAAGGCTGTGCCACCACTGAGGCCCTGCCACCACAATGGCTCTGTCACCACCAATTCTGCCACCACAGAGGCTGTGCCATTACTGAGGTCCTGCCACCACAGTGGCTCTGCCACCACAAAGGCTGTCACCACTAGCTCTGCCACCACAAAGGCTCTGCCACCATACCAGCTCTGTCACCACAAAGGCTGTGCCACCACTGAGGTCCTGCCACCACAGTGACTTTGCCACCACAGTGGCTCTGTCATCACAAAGGCTGTCACCACCACCTCTGTCACCACAAAGGCTGTCACCACCACCTCTGTCACCACAGAGGCTCTGCCACACCAAAGTTCTGCCAATTCTAAGCCTCTGCCACCACAGTGACTCTGCCACCACCAGCTCTGTCACCACAGAGGTGACCCAGACGTGCAGCTCTGTCCCCGCCGAGGGGAAGGTGACAGCGCTGGCACAGCCCAGTGACCTTCCTGCCGGTTCCCACTGCTCCCAGAAAAGGCTCTGGCTGGAGCCAAGAGCCGGAGCGTTTTCTTCCTGTTTGCAGAAAGGCACCTCGGCGGTTTCTGTTTGAATCCCAGCCGCCGGTGTGAGTCAGCCCTCGCAAACACGGCGGAGGAGCTGCCAGCCCGCTCGCCTTTGTCTGGAGGACAAAAGGGCTCCGGATCCCTCAGCAGCGCCGGGAGCGGGGGCAGAGCCAGCCCGGGAAAGGCGCAGCGGCTTCCAGCCCAAGGACTCGGTGTCTGCTGAGCCTGACCCACCTGCGCGTTTGGTTCTGGAGGAATTTCTGTCGGGTTTTCCCTCCCCCGGCAGCAAAGCCCAGCCCTGGCCATAAAGCCGAGCCCGGCAGCTCCGGGAACTCTCCCAGCGCTCTGTGGTTTGGTTTTGCAGAGCCCCGGGGGAGGGAATCTCCAGGATTGAGATTAAATCCTGCCTTGGGCTCGGAGCAGATCCAAGGAGGATCCAAATTCTCCGGGATGGCACAGGCACACTCAGCCCCTGCTCCCCAACACAGCCCCAGCGAGGCTTCCAGCTCCCAAAATCCACATTTGGAGCTGGATTCCCTGTCTGGGAGGGAAGGGATGGGACAGGAAGGGCTATTTCTGGAGCAGGTATTTCCCCTCGCCAGGAAAAAACACAGCCCGGGGGTTTCTGCATTCCCTGTGAGCGACCAGGAACCGGAGCCAGGTCCTGGAAGGGAGGAGACAACCGGGCCAAACCCACCCAGCCGGGATAAACCCACCCAAACCCACCCTAAGAGCCCCTCTCTGGTCCCCAGCCTGTTCCTGAGGCTCTGATCATGGAAAAGGAAAGGAAATAGGGGGAAAGGAAATAGGGGGAAAGGGAATAGGGGGAAAGGAAATAAGTGGGGGGAAAGGAAATAAATAGGGGGAAAGGAAGGGAAAGGAGGGGAAAGGAGGGGAAAGGAGAGGAGAGGAGAGGAGAGGAGAGGAGAGGGAAGGAGAGGAAAGGAGGGGAGAGGAGAGGAAA
>JBBMKD010000096.1:3514751-3531798 GCA_037834095.1 Argya squamiceps | reverse complement strand
TTCCCTTCCCTTCCCTTCCCTTCCCTTCCCTTCCCTTCCCTTCCTTCCCCTCCTTCCTTTTCCTTCTTTCTTTTCCCTTTTCCCTTTTCTCTCCAGAACTCCCCACCCCTCCAGGGCTCTCAGCTCTCCCCCAGCCCCTCTCGGGCACTCCGGGGACAGCGGGAATTGCAGCTCCCGGTGCCGGTGGAGCTGAGCAGCCCCGGGATTGCCCCGGCCCGGGGGCAGCACTGGCGGTTCCTGCACAAAGAGGCTCAGCTGGGACCAAATTCCCTCTCTTTGTGTCCTTTTGTTTTGTTTTGTTTTCGTTTGGGGTTTTTTTGCAGATAAAATAAGGCCCCAAAGCCCAGCCCACGCCATGGCCCAACAGCTGCAAAATGTAATTATGCAAATGCAAGGCTTGGGGGGGTTTTAAATAAATAACAAATCCTCACAGAAATGCTGTCTGAAAGTTTCAGTCTCTCCCTACTTGAATTTTGAGCTTTTCATCAAATCCCAGACTGGTTTGTGTTGGAAAGGACCTCAAAGTGTCACCCCCAGCCATGGGCAGGGACATCTTCCACCATCCCAGATTGCTCCAAGCCTGGTCCAACCTGGCCTTGGGCACTTCCAGGGCTGGAAGATTTCCTGGATTTTTGTTTGCAGATGATTTTGCCCTCAGGGGGAGTCTGGACTCAGATCGGATCCCACCGGTGAAATGGGCACAGGGACCCTGCAGGGTTTGGGGCACTGTCACCTCCTCATGCTCGGGGGGAAATATTAAAAAGGTTTTTTGGGTGGTTTTTTTCCTCTTGGCTGCCACCCAGGATGCAGGAATTGCCCTGCCTGGAGGACACCCAAAATTCCCGGTGGGAATGTGACCAGGGCAACCCCCGAGGGAAGCTGGATCCTTTCCTTGGCTGTGATGGGATTAAAGAAGGATTATTGCTGCTTGGTGGGAACAAATTCATCTTTGGGCACTGTAGAACACGTGGGTTTATTGCAGGGGTGGGGGGTAAAAAGGGCCTTTTGCCTTCAGCCACCAGCCTGGGCTGAGGGGAAGTCCCAAAGAGAGAGGGAGAGAGAGAACAAGAGGGTGAGAGGTGAGAGAGGATGGAGCAAGAGAGCCAGAGAGAGGTGGCAGGGTCAGAGTGCAGGGGGAAGAGAGCGAGGTCCTTGTTACAATCCATTCTATCTCCTTTTGTGTTGAATATTCTAATTTACACTAACCAACCAGTACAAGACACAAAGTCCTATAGAATGTACATACAGCCTGAAAGAACTACTACATTACCACACTGTGTTATGTTTTAAACTCTAAAAACTACTCTTTAGACTTTTCTCTTTTGCTACATTGACTTTTGGATCCCTCAGCCAGCAGAAGGGGATTTATTGTTCAATCCAAAGGGATTCTCCTTCAGCTGGCTGGGTTGTTGTTTTCAGGTTATACAGTAACTGAGGCTGGGTATCCTACAGCTCACAGCCAGCTTTCATTCCTATTTCCATTATAGGTTTCATATTTTCAGAATCTTTTGCTAAGCAATCATATTGATAAGGTTTCCCTGATTCATCTTCCCCAACAGGGCACCTCCTGGAGGAGTTTGGAGCATCCCAAATTCCCAGCGGGACCAGCTGGGGGAGGAAACCAAAGCAGCCCCAGAGCAGGTGGAGCCGCATCGGTGACAGCGGTGACATCGCCCGGGGAGGGGGTGGCGATGCCACATCCCCTCCTTCCCTTTCCCCCCTTCCCGAGGGGGCCCAGCTGCAGCACAAAAGCCCCAAAAACATCGCCACGAACCCCCTCCCGCCGTTCCTGGGCCATCTGGGTACCTGTTTTTGGGGCTCCCCGATTCAAACCCGGGCCACCTCTGGAGCTCACAAATTACCGGAGCTCTTTAATGAGGCTCTGAATGAGCCGCTCCCCTTTGTGCGGCTTTTTTTGTCTTGTCCGACCCCGCCATGGGAATTGGGAGGGGGCGGCTGGTGCCGAGGGGCCCTCGGGGGTGGAGGGGACAGAGGGGAACAGGAGGGGACAGGAGGGGACAGGAGGGGACAGGGGGGGACGCTCACCTCCCATCCCTGCAGCCTCCCGGGAATGCGCGGCTCCAGCTGGAGCAGGGAAGGGAAGGCGTTATTTTGATTTTTTTTTTCAGCCTTCTGAAAAAAAAATCTGATTCTTTTCAGCCTTTTTTTTTGCATTTTTGTGGTGGAGTTTCTCACAGATTTTCAGGTGAACGAAGTGATGTTTACATTCCCTCTAGGAAGGAGGGACAACTGATGGATTTTCAGTTTGATCGGTGTGGTTGGAGAGGTGTTAACCCCATTGTCCAATCTGTGGTCATTGTCCAAAATCTGTATAAATCGAAGTCGAAAAATAAACCCCTCTCTCTTTTTGCCCCGACTGCGTGAGTGTCGTTCCTTTTGTGTCCTCCAGCCGCAGGAAGGGGAGGTGGGCACGGGGAAAAACGCGGGGGCAGCTCCAGCCCTGCCTAAACCCGCCTGTGGCCCATCCTGTCCTCACCCCGGGGGTGTTTAATAATCGAATTAAACAACGCTGGCCAGAATACCCAGAGAAAAAAAAAAAAAAACACAACCCTTCAGACCACCCAGGGGTGCCCTGTGCCACCCCACGTCCCCGTGTCCCCCCCTTCCTTCTTTTTTTTTTTTTTTGCAGACACAAAACCACCCCCAGAGCCTGGGGGGTCTGGCTGGGACCCCATTAGGGACCTATTGAGATATTTAGAGGGGGCTTGTAGGGCTTGGGGCTTTTCAGGCTGACCCGCTGCCTCCCCATTCAGGCCGGGGACAATGATGAATGAGCCCTGGAGAATGGAGGCAGCCCCAGCTTGAGGCTTGACGCTCCTGTTTCCCCCCCTTGAAAAGGTGAAAAAAAAATAAAAATAAAAAAAAGGGATCCTGGAGGAGCAAGGAATAATTAAAAAAAAAATAAATTAACTGAGAGAAGCAAGGGTTAGGCAGGCTCCCCCCCCACCCCAGCCCTGCACTGCCCTTTTTTTTCCATTCAAGGGAGAAGATCCTGGGGATAAAACTCTCGCTGGAGCCGAGAGAAAACGCGAGCGGGGAGAGCATTAAAAATGTAAAGCTGGAGAATTCTCTTTAGTCAACTGCATCACCCCGGGCCGTGTTTGTCACTGTCACGGTGATGAATTGGGAGCTGTCTGCAATCAGCATGCTCACTTCAATAACGGCACTTTTCCCTCAGCCCGGGAAAAAAATAATAAAAAAAATCTTTCTGAAGCAGCTGGGCCGAGTCTGGTCCTTCACCCAGAGATTTTCCCGTTTTCCTGGGATTTGTTGGACATCCGGGAAGCTCCTGGGAAGGGCAGCAGGGCCGGTGACACCCCCAGGTGACACCCCCAGGTGACACTCCCAGGTGACACCACCAGCCTCGTTTACATTTTTTGGGGATGCTCAGCCACCCAAAGGATCTTCCATTCCAGCTGATTTTTTTCTCCCTCTCTTTCAGCTTTTTCTATTTCTGGGAGAAACCCTCGAATTAACTTTTTAGCAAATTGGTCGGGAAAAAAAAAAAACCAACAAGTTTTGCATTTGAACCCCCCTGGATTTCAGAGCTTTTTGCCACCAGCCTGTTTTGTTTTTTTCCTTGGGAAAGGAGATCATTTGCAATGGAAATCGGGGCTGTGTGGTGGTTTTTTTTTACAGGGAGCAGAACCGAATTAAATTGTTTGTGATGAAACAGAGGGGGAAAAAAAATCCATTTCATTTGCCTTTCATGACAACTGCTCCATCCATACCCGAGATTTTTAGGAGGGATTGGTGATTTTGGGGTCATCAGCCTGGTTTTTAAAATCCTCTGAGCAAAAACACCCGTGGAAGGGTCACAGCTGGGCCTTGAAGGGGTTCCCTCCTGAATCCTGGACTTTTCTGGGTGATGGGGCTGCTTTCCCTGGGATTTTTTTGCTCCTTTGATTTTTGAGCCTCCAAAGTTCAGTTCCTGCATCCCAGAACTCTCTGCTGGGACATCCTCTCCTCGTGTGGACACAACCCCTTTCCCACACTCCTCACCCTCCTCATCCTCCAAAAATCCATCCAATTTAGCATTTTTCCAGCCAAGTTTTCAAACCCATTATTTCCTAGCCTGGCTTTTTATTTTTTTTTCTCCTCCCCCCCAAAAAAAAACCAAAAAAAAACCCCACGCTCGGACATTTCCCTGCTTACAACCACTCCTGAGCCAAACCTCACTTCAAAAGCTGCTTCTCTAATGAGCAGCCGAGCATTAAAAAACCCAACAACAGAGGAGACAGAGAAGGGGGGATAAAACCGACCTGAAAAGCAGCACCATCCCTTTAAGGGGAGATAATGAAGGGAGAAGATGTTGCCTGGCATGTTTGCAGAGAGAATCGCTAATTAAAACATCGCTTTCTGTAAAGTCTGCTGAGCCCATTGATTCTTTTTTTTTTTTTTTTTCCCCTCCCCACACAGTTAATTTGCTGCCGGGGAAGGCGAAGTCGCCAGGGTCCTCATTATAAAAATTTCACTGGCTGCAGCTAATGGTTGTAATTAATAGGTGCAATAAATTTTCAAATGGGCAGCCGGGGTGTTCATTAGCTCGGGGCTGACTCAGCACCGGTGGCCTCACCAGTTCCTAAATAATCCATTCCCAGGCAGCCGGGAGGGGAGGAGGAGGAGGAGGAGGAAGGTGCAGCCGTAATTTCCCACCCAGGGCAGAGCTGGATAAATAATTCCGGGATTTTTTTGTCTTTTTTGTCTCTTTTTTTTCAGTTCCTAAATAATCCATTCCCAGCCAGCCGGCGGTGGGGGGGGAGGAGGAAGAGGAGGAGGAGAAGGAGGAGGAGGAAGAGGAGGAAGGTGCAGCCATAATTCCCCACCCAGGGCAGAGCTGGATAAATAATTCCAGGATTTTTTGTCTTTTCTGTCCTTTTTTTTTGTCCCACCGATGAATTTTCAGTGCAAACCTTCCCCCAGCTTTTCCCACAAGCCCGGATTTTGGGGTGGGATCAGCACTCCAGGAACTGAACCCTCTGAGGCAAAAAAAAATCCAACAATAACACCTCACACCCGGGCATGGATCAAACCCAGGCATGGCTTGGGTCGAGGATTTGGGATTTAATGTGGATTTTAATTTCCTGGTGGAGCTCCAAACCCCTCCAGACTCCTTCTGAGCATCATTTTCCCCCACCCTGGAAAATCCCATGTGAGCACCAACCCTCCCAGAGCAGTCCTGGTGTCCCACAGGGCCACAGCTTTGATTTAAAAACTCCTCTTTTCTGTTCATTATCATCCAGCTGTAATTAAAATATTCATAATTGGCACTCTTCCCTCAAAATATCCCCCAGCCCTGGAAGCAGCCGGGCTGGGTGACCCAGCAGGGAGGTGCTGCTGCTTCCCTGCACTTCCCATCCCCGTCCTGGATGGAACTTGGGAACTGCTGCTTCTTGCCTGCATATTCCAAAATTTAGGCTGAATTTGGGAGCTGGTGCCCTTGTGCCTGCATGTCCCTGAGCCAAAATTTGGGTGGAATTTGGGAGCTGATGCTTCTGTGCCTGCATATTCCAAAATTCGGGCTGAATTTGGGAGCTGGTGCTCCATTCCTGCACATTCCAAAATTTGGGCTGAATTTGGGAGCTGCTGCCCCAAGCCTACACATCCCTGAGCCAAAATTTGGGTGGAATTTGGGAACTACTGCCTCTTGTCTTCACATTCCAAAATTTGGGTTGAATTTAGGAGCTGGTGCCCTGAGCCTGCACATTCCTGAGCCAAAATCTGGGAGCTGATGCTCCATTTCTGCACATCCCTGAGCCAAATTTTGGGCTGAATTTGGGATCTGGTGCTCTGGGTCTGCACATCCCTGAGCCAAAATTTGGGTGGTATTTGGGACCTGCTGTCCCCCTTGTCTGCACATTCCAAAATTTGGGCTGAATTTGGGATCTGCTGCCTCTGTGTCTGCACATTCCAAAATTCAGGCAGAATTTGGGAGCTGGTGCCCTGTGCCTGCAGATTCCTGAGCCAAAATTTGGGACCTGCTGCCCCTATGCCTTGCAAGTTCCAAAGTTTGGGCTGAATTTGGGATCTGCTGCCCCTGTGCCTGCACATTCCAAAATTTGGGTTGAATTTGGTAGCTGGTGCTCCATGCCTGTACATTCCTGAGCCAAAATTTGGACTGAATTTGGGATCAAGTATCCTGTGCCTGCACATTCCAAAATTTGGACTGAATTTGGGATCAAGTACCCTGTGCCTGCACATTCCAAAATTTGGGCTGAATTTGGGATCTGCTGCCCATGTGCCTGCACATTCCTGAGCCAAAATTTGTGCTGCTGCTCTCAGGGATGCCCAGGGGCTGCTGTGGGGCTTTGGGGTTTGCAGCAATCTGGGACAGGGGAAGGGACTGGATGAGCTTTAAGGAACTTTAAGATCCACCAAATCATTCCAGGAATCCTCGTGGTGACACCAGGGACCATCCAGAGAGGATTTTCCTTCCCCACCACAACACTTTGGGTTGCAAAAAAGTAAAATGACCCAGCCAGGTGTGGTTTTGGTTCCTTGGCCCCACTCTCCCTGGAGCTTCTTTGGCAACCACAGACACCAAAATATCCACAGGGGCTGCCCCATCCCTGGAAGTGTCCAAGGCCAGGGCTTGGAGCAATCTGGGACAGGGGAAGGGACTGGATGAGCTTTAAGATCCTTTCTAGGGGAAGGGACTGGATGAGCTTTAAGGTCCCATCTCCAAATCACTCCAGGAATCCTCGTGGTGACACCAGGGACCATCCAGAGGAAGGAAAATCCTATTTTCCTTCCCCACCACAACACTTTGGGCTGAAACAAAACAAAACGGCCAAACCTGGGTTTTTAGCACAGATTTTGGCTCAGGAATCTGCAGGAATCTGTCGTTTTGGTTTTTGGCTCCACTCTCCCTGGAGCTGCTTTGCCCACAACAGACACCAAAATATCACCAGAGGCTGTCCCATCCCTGGAAGTGTCCAAGGCCAGGACTTGGAGCAATCTGGGATAGGGAAAGGGACTGGATGAGCTTTAAGATCCTTTCTGGGAAGGGACAGGATGAGCTTTAAGGTCCCATCTCACCAAATCATTCCAGGAATCTTCTTGGTGACACCAGGGACCATCCAGAGAGGATTTTCCTTCCCCACCACAGCGCTTTGGGTTGAAACAAAACAAAACGGCCAAACCTGGGTTTTTAGCACAAATTTTGGCTCAGGACTCTGCAGCAATCTGTGGTTTTGGTCCTTTGGCTCCACTCTCCCTGGAGCTGCTTTGCCCACAACAGACACCAAAATATCCACAGGGGCTGCCCCATCCCTGGAAGTGTCCAAGGCCAGGGCTTGGAGCAATCTGGGACAGGGGAAGGGACTGGATGAGCTTTAAGATCCTTTCTAGGGGAAGGGACTGGATGAGCTTTAAGGTCCCATCTCCAAATCACTCCAGGAATCCTCGTGGTGACACCAGGGACCATCCAGAGGAAGGAAAATCCTATTTTCCTTCCCCACCACAACACTTTGGGCTGAAACAAAACAAAACGGCCAAACCTGGGGTTTTAGCACAAATTTTGGCTCAGAAATCTGCAGGAATTTATGTTTCTTTGGTTCCTTGGCCCTGCTCTCCCCTCCTCAGCACCCTCATTCCCGGTTTGGAGCAGCCCCGGGGCGGGGTGGAGGGGCCAAGCCAAGCGTGTCCCCCTGCCCGGTGTGAATGGCCCGGGGCAGGCATTGTCACGGGTGAATTTTCTGAATGAGCAAATCCTCATTAAAAAATAATTAAAACAGCCCGGGCAGAGATTGGCTTAATTCCTCTCATTTTGACGGATGGTGTTTGGTTTTGATGATTTATGTGCCAGCTCTCCTGCTTTTCATTGTTGGAGCTCATGGGATTTCGAGATTTTCTTCCTTCCACACCTCCTTGAGTCATGGGATTACAGCTGAACCTCAGCTTTTTCCCCCTTTTTCTTTTTTTTCTCTCCAAGGACTATTATTTTTAAAGATGCATTCCAGGCTGGTGAAATAAACTTGAAAGCCTGACACCCAAATGAGTCAAAGCTCAGGAAGTGAGAACAGAAAAACTAAAGGGGAGAGAAATTGCTCGTTTCCTGCTTGGCGAGGGGAGGGTGTGGAACCCCACCAGGTTGTTGGGGTGGTCCTGGAGGGGGTGGGGGCTGCAGGAATGGGATGGGGCCTCTGGGAATGGGGTCTGTGGGGTGGGATCTGCAGGAATGAAGTCCATGGGATGGGGTTTTTGGGGTGAGATCTGCAGGAATGGGGTCAGTGGGATGTGGTCTATGGGAATAGGGTCTGCAGGAATGGGGTCCATGGGGTGGGGTCTGTGGGATGGGGTTTTGGGGTAGGATCTGCAGGAATGGGGTCTGTGGGATGGGGTTTTTGGGGTGGGATCTGCAGGAATGGGGCTCATGGCTGTGGGCTTAGGAGGAATGGGATCCTTAGCAGTGGGATCTGTGGGAATGAGGTCTGTGGGATGGGATCTGTGGGAATGGGATCTGTGGGATGGGATCTGTGGTCTGTGGGGTGGGATCTGCAGGAATGGGGTCTGTGGGATGGGGTTTTTGGGGTGGGATCTGTGGGAATGGGGTCTGTGGGATTGGGTCTGTAGGAATGGGGTCCATGGCTGTGGGATCTGCAGGAATGGGATCTGTGGGATGGGGTCTGTGGGAATGGGGCCTGCAGGAATGGTATCTGTGCAGTGGGATCTGCAGGAATGGGGTCTGTGGGGTGGGATCTGCAGCACCTCCCTCCTCTCCCACCCCATGGGCCCAACAAACTTTGCCTTTCCACATTTAAAACATCCCAATTTGCCAAGCCCTGCCCTGTAATTAAACCCGTCCTGCTCCTGGCCGCCACCTCCCCTGTCCATCCTCGTGACACCGGCCAGGCCACCACCGTGGGGACAGCCCCAGCCTGGCACAGACAGGGTAGCCCCACCTCTGTGCTGGGAGACGGGGCTGAAGTCACCCAAAAAACTTCCCTGAACCCCCTTCTCCCCCCGCTTAGGGCGGCTGCACCCCTTGGAAACACCCTTGGGAATGCCCTTGGCCTCTCCCTGACGCTTTTGTTCCCGCGGGATGCAGGTGGGGACGCTTTGAACCGTGTGGGAAAAGCTCCAAAAAAGCCCCAAAAATTCCAAAGAAAAGCCTCGGCCGGTGCTGAATGGGGACGGCCCCGCCACCCCCGGGGCGCCTTTTGTCTCCCCACCCCTCCGGCAAGGCTCTGCAAGGCTTCAATGCCCCCTTTCAGCCGTTGTTTGACCCCAAATAAAAACGGGCGGCTCGGCAGGGGGCTCGGGGGTCGGCGAGGAGGTGCCTGGAAGGTGCAGCCCCTCCCCTGTGTAGCCCATGGCTTTTCGCCCTACATGAGTTCGGGAAAGCAATCACATAGGAATAAAAAGCCATAGACCACAGCAGAGGGCTTAGCCAGGAGAAGGCAGCGGTGTTTGGGGAAAGGGGAGGGGAAAGGGGAAGGGGAATGAGGGGGAAAAAATGACTCTTTGGGCAAAGTTGTATTCCATCCCTGTGACCAGCACAACCCCAAAACCAGGGTGGGTTCCCACCCCAAACCAAGGGTGAGTTCCTACCCCAAAACCAGCGTGGCTTCCTACTCCAAAATCAAGGTGGGTTTTCACCCCAAAACCCAAGGTCACCCGAAAACCCAAAGTGAGTTTCCACCCCAAAATTAGGTTGAGTTCCTACCCCAAAACCAGGTTGAGTTCCCATCCCAAAATCAAGGTGGGTTCTCATCCCAAACCCAAGGTGGATTCCCACACCAAAACCCAAGGTCACCCCAAAACCAAAGTGGGTTCCAAACCCAGGGTGTGTTCCCACCCCAAAACCAAGGTGGGTTCCTAGTCCAAAACCAAGGTTGTTTCCCACCCCAAAATCAGGATGGGTTCTCACCCCAAAACCCAAGGTCACCCCAAAACCCGAGATGGGTTCCCACTCCAAAACCAAAGTGGGTTCCAACCCCAAACCCAGGGTTGGTTCTCACCCCAACCCCAGGGTTGTTTCCCACCCCAAAATCAGGATGGGTTCTCATCCCAAACCCAGGGTGGGTTCTCACCCCAAACCCAGGGTGGGTTCTCACCCCAAGGTAGGTTCCTACTCCAAAACCAAAACCAAGATTGTTTCCCACCCCAAAATCAAGGTGGGTCCTCACCCCAAAACCCAGGGTGAGTTCCCACCCCAAACCCAGGATGGGTTCCCATCCCAAAACCAAGGTGAGTTCTCACCCCAAAATGAAGGTGGGCTCTCACCCCAAACCCCCCTCAGCACCACGGGGTGGCTTCTCCTGGGTTATCCCCTGGTCAGGAGGAGCGATCCCCGCCTGGATTGTTCCTCCCTCTCGGCAGGGAGCTGACCCCGTGCCCCGGCTGCTGTCAGGAGCTGAGATTGCAGGAACAGCTTAAAAAACCGCGGCCGGAATGAATTCCAGCGTGCCCGGGGAGCGGCCGTGGAACGGTTGATTTCCCCTCTCCCGGTGTCCTGGCCGCGGCCCCACCTCATCCCTGCCAGCACCTGGCATCCTTTCCTCCCTGCTGCTTTCCAGAATCCAAAAAAACCCCACAAACCTGGAGTTATAACCCCGCTCCGGCCGCGAATGCAGCCGCACAAATTCCCACCTGCACATCCCGCCGCCCTCTCCGGGCTGGAGCCCGCGGGATAAAATCCCATTTTTAGGGAGAAACACTCACCTCGGGGCTCGGCCTCACCTTGCCCTGCAGCTGGTTTGAAAAATCTGATTTTTTAAGGCCACCAGGGAGGCTGAGCAGGAGCGGGAGCTGAAGCCCCACTGCCCCCGGAGCTCACCTGGGCTGCAGGGGCGGAGGATGCTCGGCCAGGTTCATCCAACAGAGCCGCCTTTGTGGGCTCAGACAAAGGCCCAAAGAAAGGTCTGGCTGCCAACCCTCCTCCCTCTCCCTTCCCTTCCCCTCCCCGGGGCCTTTTCGGGGGAGTTTCCACCTCCGGACCCACCAAAAAGAGGCGCTGGGGACAAGGTGACGCGTTTTGGGGTGGGGGAGAGCTGGGCACGGCTCTGATCCTTCAGGAAAAATCTCCTCTGCACCCGGGGAAGCTCCTCGGGGGGCACCAGAGGTGTCCGGGCTGTCCCTGGGAAAACTCCGGCCTCTGTCTCTGCTCCCTTCCCCCTGCCAGGACACCGCTGGCTCATCAGCGGCTGTTAATTGCCGGGAGCTGATGAGGTCAGGGTGGGAGACTCCCTTTCCTGGCCGGAATCCTCGGGAAATCCAGGTTTCTCGGAGGCCGCCAGGAATGGGGAGGGCAGGGAGGGATTTTGCTGTGGTTTGCAGTAGTGAAGAACACGACTTTGACCTACAAAGAGAACTCCTGGAGAGCCCGGCAGCTCGGAGCTGACGTTTTCCCAAGGTTTTCCCCCCTCTTTTATCTCCTGTGAATGGAAGAGGGTAAAGGGCCACTGTGTCCCCACCTGTGACACGGCCACAGTCCCATCCTGGTGTCCCAAAACACGGGGCTGTTCTGGAGCATCCCTTGATCCCAAAATTCCAGCCTTGGGAGCGGGTGCTGCACTGGGAAACACTCCAGGGGTGGGGGGCACACCAGGACCCCCATATGGGTCCCTGCCCTGTGTGTCCAGCACCCCCCCACCCCTAATTCCTATGGGTCTGCCCCAAATCCTACAGATCCACCCTGTGGATCTGCCCCAATCCCTATGGATCTGCCCCAAATCCCTACAGACCTGCCCCAATCCCTACAGATCTGCCCCAACCCCTATGGATCTGCTTCAAATTTTACAGATCTGCCCCATTCCCTACAGATCAGCCCCAGCCCCTACAGATCTGCCCCAAATCCTATGGATCTGTCCCCAAATCCTTACAGAGCTGCCCCATTCCCTACAGATCAGCCCCTAAGGATCTATCCCAAATCTTATGGGTCTGCCCCAATCCCTACAGATCTGCCCCAATCCCTACAGACCTGCCCAAAAATTCCTACAGACCTGCCCCAAATCTTATGGATCAGCCCCAATCCCTTCAGACCTGCCCCAATCCCTATGGATCTGTCCCAAATCTTATGAATCTGCCCCAGTCCCCATGGATCTGCCCCAATCCCTTCAGACCTACCCAAAAATTCCTACAGATCTGCCCAAAAATTCCTACAGACCTGCCCCAAATCTTATGGATCTGCCCCAGTCCCTACAGACCTGCCCCAATCCCTACAGACCTGCCCAAAAATTCCTACAGATCTGCCCCAAATCTTATGGATCTGCCCCAGTCCCTACAGACCTGCCCCAATCCCATCCCGGAGAGGGACAAATCCCTCAGTTCCCCCTCCATGACTCTCTGGGACGTGTCCCTGTGGCACCCACGGCCTTCCCACGGAGGTGACACCTGGCAGGGTGTCCCCAGCATGTCCCCAGCACGGCGGCACGAGGACAGGTGTCCATCGCAGTGCCCCCGTGCCCTGTCCACACCACAGGGCCCCCAGGAGTGCCCGGAGCTGAGCTCACCTTTGGCAGCGTGGCTCGGTCTCGGCGGGAAGGGCGCGGTGCCAGAGGGGACAGGGACATGGCAGCACCGTGGTGGCATCTCTCCTCCCCCAGCCCCGGGACAGGGGGTGCCCAGAGCTGCTCAAAGGGGGGTCACAGCGCTTTTTTTGGACCCCCCCCAAACCTTTCTGGTGCTGCCACCGCCGAGCTGCGCGGGGACTGGTTGTGCTGCGAGGGGCTGGGAGGGGAGGGAGGGAGGGAGGGAAGGAGGGGAGGGAGCGGGGTCAGGTATTTCTCCATCCCTGGCTCGGCAGGGCCCGCTAACAAAGGCGCTATTGAACTGCAGCCGCTCTGGTCTGTGAAGCAGAAACCCTCTTGTATCTCCTCCGGTGCCTTTGATCTGCCTCCCCCCCGGTGGGATGGAGATTACTCATGTCCTGCTGCTCGGGCACCGCTGCCAGCGAGCCACGGGGTCCCCACAAACCCCCACAGCGTCCGGGAATGTCCCAGAGACATCGGGCACCCTTCCCCTGCATCCCCAAACCCTCGCAGCTCCCAAATTTTGAGGGTGCTCAGCCGAGCGCAGGGGAGGGAGGAGCCGCGCTCTGCCCCTCGCATTCCTCTCCTGTAATTAAAGCCGGTGCGCTGGGTGGAGGGGGAATTTCCCAAAGGGTTTTACTGGCGTCTGGACAAGGGTCAGACAATGAGAACATTTGACAGGGTGCCCAAATCCGCCGTCTCTTGGATACGGCCGCTCAAAGCCTCCCCCGTGCTGCTCGTCCCAGGCGCGGCTTTGGGGGAGGTTTGGGGCAGGTTGGGAGGTGGGGACGGCGCGGGGGGAGCTCGGGGACTCTCACAAAACGCCCCCACAAGCCTCCCAACCCAGCCAGGCTGCCCCAAAAATGCCAAGGCTCGAACAAGCACAAACCCCGGAGCCGCGTTCCCGCCGGGACGCGCCTGGAAATCCCGGGAAGAGGCACCAAACGCACCTTGGAGACTCTCAGCGCTCCGATCGATGCTTTAAAAAAGCTCTTTGCTGCCTTCAGCAGGTCCCTGCCTCGCTCCCCAGGGATCCGGGGGCGCTGGGGGCTTGTCCTGGTTTTGCCAACCCCGGGGGATGTTTGGGATGCTCTGACCGTCCCAGTTTCCCAAAAGCACTGGAGTGCCTTTGGAAATCCCACTCCTCCTCCTGCTTTTCTGGTTCATTTGCAGAAATCCCTGGGTGCTCCCACAGCACCCAGAGAGGCTCCAGTGGGAATTCCTCCGGAGCAGGGAGGCCCCTGGGGTGTCTATGGCAGGACCCCAAAGGAGGACACCCAAAATTAGAGCTCAGGAGGGATCCTCCATGGAGCCAAGGGCTCTCAGTGCTGTTCCCAAGGCTCATTCCCACTTTTCCCAGCTCCCTGCCCATGTTTCAGTTGTGGGGCAGAGCCCAGGACATGTGCAGAGCCAGTCTGGGGCTGCCCTCAATGAGACATGGGCATAAAATCCCTCTGAGGAGTGGGATGGACACCCAAAATCAAAGCTCAGGAGGATCCTCCACAGAGCCAAGAGCTCCCAAAACCATTCCTGAGGCTCATTCTTGCTTTTTCCACCTCCCTGCCCGTGTCCCAGCTATGGGGAGAGCCCAGGACACGTGCAGAGCCTTTGTGGGGCTGCCCTTAATCAGGAATGCACATAATCCCCCCCCAAGGAGTGGGATGGACACCCAAAATTAGAGCTCAGGAGGGATCCTCCACAGAGCCAAGAGCTCCCAAAACCATTCCTGAGGCTCATTCCCACTTTTCCCAGCTCCCTGCCCATGGGGAGAGCCCAGGACCTGTGCAGATCCTGTCTGGAGCTGTCCCTAATGAGAGGTGGACATCAATAAACCCCCCCCACCAAGGGCTCAAAAGGAGGACACCCAAAATTAGAGCTCAGGGGGGATCCTCCATGGAGTCAGGAGCTCCCAGCACCATTCCCGAGGCTCATTCCCACTTTTCCCAGCTCCCTGCCCATGGGGAGAGCCCAGGACATGTGCAGAGCCTATCTGGGGCTGCCCTTAATCAGGGATGGACATAAAAAAAACCCCTGAGGAGTGGGGTGGATACCCAAAATTAGACCTCAGGAGGGATCCCCCATGCAGCCAAGGACTCCCAGCACCATTCCTGAGGCTCATTCCCACTTTTCCCAGCTCCCTGTCCACGGGGAGAGCCCAGGACACGTGCAGAGCCTTTGTGGGGCTGTCCCTAATGAGAGATGGACATGAATAAACCCCCCTGAGGACTGGGATGGACAGGACAGATGGACAGACAGATGGATGGACACTCCAGAGCAGAGCCTGGAGCACCTTGTTTTCCACACCAGTTGCACCCCAAGGAGGTGGAATGTTTTGGTGGAATGTTTTGGGGGGATCAGCTCCCCCTCCCCAGCCTGGCTCATGCCCCATCAGGCCCCAATTCCTGGCAGATTTTTAAGCTTGAAACCTCAGATTTTGGGGAGCAGCTCGAGCCAGAGTTTGGGCAACGATCCATTTTCAAGCCTGTCTTGACAAGTGGCTCCAGCCCAGCCAGATTAGATCTCCTAATCACATTTCCCAGGCGCCCGGGATCAGGAATTGGGGATTTAGAGAATATTTGTCATTGCAACAATGTCATTTCCCAGCCTTTCCCTCACCCTCCAAGTCACTATTCCCAGACTTTTTGGCTTTGTGGGAACATCTCCCATGGGAAAAAAGGAGGCTCTGGAATATTTGTGGTGCAGCTGAAGGTTGTCTGTCATTTGTACAGCCCATGGACAGGGTGATCCCGGGGTTATTTGTGGATTTTAATCAGATTTCTCATCATCACCTGATTTTCTACTGAGAGCTGCTTGAACAGAACCCAGATGTTTGCAGAATTCCTGATAAATCTCGCAGGAACAAAAAGGGAGAAAGCTGATAAAAAGGAGGAATCCCCCAGAGCCTGCAAAGCTCAGAGCAGATCCCCCTCTGCTTCCCCGTGGAGCCGAGGGTGAGACCACAACACCTCCAACACCTCTGTGGGGACATTCCAGGGAAATGTGCTCCATAAATCCCCGTTTTCAGCTGTGACAGCACCACAGGCAGAGCCCAGCTCCCTTTCCCACAGAAAATCCACACTGGGAAGGGCCAAACCTCTCCTGATTTTCCAGGTGAAAAGCTCCTTCCAGAGCACAGGATCCAGTTTGTTTGAAGGAAGGAAAAAGAAATTTTTCATTCCTGGCTACTTTTTGCACTTCACTCCCCTTGGGATATTCCTGCCCACCCCTCTCCAGATGTTGTTGCTCCCTGGCAGCCCAGGAGATGTTTTCCTTTCCCAGTGGGAATTCCAGGGTATTTGTACACCAGGAATTTGTGTCTGAGTGGGGCTGGTGAGGTGCTGAGGGGACAGTGCTGTCCCCACACCAGGCAGTCCCACAGGAATGGCTTTTCCATGATTGTCTGAGGTTGCAGAAATGTTCCCCCAGGACAAGTTTGAGCCAGGAGGGTTATTTTGCACTTTTGTCTCGCTCAGCTTTGGGTACACAACCAGCCTGGAGGAGCTGCAACCTCTCCTTCCCACTTTTCCATCTGGAGCAGCACTTCCAGCCCTCCTTCCCTCTTCCCCACATCTCTCATTTTAGGTGAAAAGGTTTTTCTTTGTACTGAGAAAAAAATATCCTCCAGCCCTAAACGATTCAGTTTCTCAGCTTGCTGGGAAAAATTCAGGATAAATTCATTTCTGTTTGACCCCTCAGTGCTCTGCAAACCAACAAACCCATCCTGAGCAGGGAAGTGACCCTTGGAGAGGCCCCAGGATCCCAAAATCATGACCTGTTCATCCCAGAACCCAACCCCCTTTGCTCAGCCTCGCTGCCCTTTGCAAAGAACCAATTCCTATGGATTTATTTCCAGGGGGGAGGATGGGAGAGGCAGAGAGGGAAGGGACGAGATAACGACCCAGATCTGTTCCTGCTCACTCACCATCCATTTTTTTTCCATGGAGCCCATTAGGAGAGGGGGCAGCAGCAGCTCAGGAATCCAGGTAAGGCCCTCACTAACAAGATCCTCCCGGGCCTTTTAGCACATTCCTGCTCACAGATATTTCAGCTCCAGCTGTAATTAAGTCTGGGCTGTGAGGCAGGAGACGCTGCAGGAGCTGGGGGGGGAATTTGTCTCCATTTGCTGGAGCTGCTGCAGGGGCTGGTGAGGGATGGTTTGGGTTGGGCAGGGATGGGGGTCAGTGCTCTGGATCGGGCAGGGGTGGGGGATTAATGGGCTGGATTTGGATCTGGATCAGGCTCAATGATCTGGATCACTCAGGAGTAGGGGATTGATGGTCTGGATCAGGCAGGGATGGAGGATTGAGGGTCTGGATCACTCAGGAATGGTGGTTTGATGGTCTGGATTTGGGTCTGGATCAGGCTCAATGATCTGGATCACTCAGGAGTAGGGGATTGATGGTCTGGATCAGGCAGGGATGGAGGATTGAGGGTCTGGATCACTCAGGAATGGTGGTTTGATGGTCTGGATTTGGGTCTGGATCAGGCTCAATGATCTGGATCACTCAGGAGTAGGGGATTGATGGTCTGGATCAGGCAGGGATGGAGGATTG
>JBBMKD010000096.1:3503231-3514668 GCA_037834095.1 Argya squamiceps | reverse complement strand
GCTCAATGGTCTGGATCACTCAGGGATGCGGGATTGATGGGCTGGATCACTCAGGGGTGGAGGATCAATGGTCTGGATTTGGGTCAGGATCAGGCTCAATGCTCTGAATCACTCAGGGGTGGAGGGTTGAGGGTCTGGATCACTCAGGGATGGAGGCTTGATGGTCTGGATTTGGATCTGGATCAGGCTCAATGATCTGAATCACTCAGGGATGGGGGTTTGATAGGCTGGATCACTCAGGGATGGAGCATCAATGGTCTGGATTTGGATCTGGATCAGGCTCAATGATCTGGATCACTCAGGGATAGAGGATTAATGGTCTGGATTTGGGTCTGGATCACACTCTATGGTCTGGCCCTGGTAGGGATGAAGGTTTGATGGTCTGGCTCCATCAGGGATCAGGGGTCAATGGTCTGGATCAAGCAGGGATAGGGCATTAATGGTCTGGATTAAGCAGGGATAGGGCATTAATGGTCTGGATTCGGATCTGGATCAGGCTTAGTGGTCTGGATCACTCAGGGATGGGGGATTGATGCTCTGGATCGGGCAGGGATGTAGGATAAATGGTCTGGATTTGGATCTGGATCAGGCTCTGTGGTCTGGCCATGGCAGGGATGGGGGTTCGGTGGTCTGGCTCCATCAGGGATCAGGGGCCAATGGTCTGGATTGGGGATTGATAGCTTGGATTTGGATCTAGATCAGGCCCAGTGGTCTGGATCACTCAGGGATGGGGGATTGATGGTCTGGACCGGGCAGGGATGAGGGATTGATGCTCTGAGTTTGGATCAGGCTCAGTGGTCTGGATTGGGGATTGATGGTCTGGATCACTCAGGGATAGAGGATTGATGGTCTGGATTTGGATCTAGATCAGGCCCAGTGGTCTGGATCATGCAGGGATTGGGGATTGATGGTCTGGACCAGGCAGGGATGAGGGATTGATGCTCTGAGTTTGGATCAGGCTCAGTGGTCTGGATCAGGCAGGGATAGGGAGATCCATGTTCTGGTTCCTTCAGGGATGGGGGTATCAGGGGTCTGGCTCCAGCAGGGATTGGGGATCCATGGTTTGGTTCCATCAGGGGTCAGTGCTCTGGCCCTGGCAGGGATCAGGGGTCAGGGCTCAGGGCTCAGGCCCTGGCAGGGACATGGAGCTGCAGCTGAGCCACCCTGGGCAGTGCAGGGGCTGGACCCTGGTGAGGAGGTCCCTGCTCCCCTGGGAACTCCAGGAACTCTGCCTTGGGACTGGAGGGAGATGGGCTGAAGGAGACAGTTCAGGAGTGTTCAGAGCAGGGAGAACAAAGGAGGAATTAGGTGGGGAAGGTGAGGAAAGAGCCCCTTGGGGCTACAGGGCTTTGTCCAGGGTGAAAAGGTGAAAGGAGGGTGACCATCAGCTCTATAGGGCCGCTTCATCTCCCTGGGCTCAGACCCATCTCAGGTGACCCCAGCAACTCCAGGGGCATCACCCTGGGCACAAACCTGGGAAGAAAAGAGATCAGCCCTTCTCCCACATCACCCCTCAGGGCTGAGTCCTCCAGCACAGGCATTATGGGGCAGTTACTGGGGATTTGGAGAACAATTATCATTGCAACAATGTCATTCCCCAGCCTTTTCCTTCCCTCTCCAAGTCACGATTCTCGGACTTTATTGCTTTATGGGAACATTTCCCATGGAAAAAGGAGGCTCCAGAACATTTCCTGGACAGCTGGAGGGGCAGAGGTTGGTTAAGCCTCACGCAGCTTCTCCTGCTCTTCGAGGATTTGGGAATCCCTTTCTGGGCACTGAGGGGCTGCGTTTGCTCTGGGTTTGGGGTTTCAGGGTCGTGCTGAGCACAGAGAAGGGTCTGCCAGCCAAACTTGGGCTGAACCCAGCTCCTGGACACGGATTATCCCCTGGAGAGGGAGCAGGGCCATCCCAGAGCCCCTTGGAGAGCTGGGGGCATCCTCGGGGCCAGGGCCAGGCAGATGTGAGATATTTGTGCTCTGGCTGCTGCCAGCCCTGCTGTTCCCTGTAATACCCTGCTTTTCCCTGTTATTTGTGTTTTTCCTTGATGTTCCCTGTTTTTCCCCATTATTACCTATCATTCCCTGTTAATCTCTATTATTCCCTGCTATTGCCAGTTATTCCCTGTCATTCCCAGTTATTCCCTGCTATTCCCTGCTACTCCCTCTCATTCCCTGTTATTCCTTCTTATTCTGTTATTCCCCATTATTTCCTGTTATTTCCTGTCATTCCCTATAATTCCTCACTATTCCCTTTCATTCCCTGTTATTTCTTATTCCCTGTTATTCCCCATTATTTCCTGTTATTCTCTGTCATTCCCCATTATTTCCTGTAATTCCCTTTTATTCCCCATTATTCCCTGTCCCCAGCAATTCCCCCTATCCCTCTGGCTCCTGGCACACTCTGGCCCCTCTCAGCATCTGCAGGAATTCACCTGGAGCTGCTGCCCACCCTGGGCAGGGCACTGAGGGCCCACTGTCCCCTCCCAAGGGACAGCCACACCTGCAGGGCTGCCAGCCCCACGGGGACACCCCAAAGTGTGGTTTGAGGGTGTCCCAAACCCTGCCTGGAGCCACCCCAGCCCTGCTCCCACCCAGCCCTGCTGCAGGTTCTGCCACCTCTCCCTGGGGACACACAAAAACCAGGAGGGGACAATTTTTTGGAGCCCCTCTGGGCACTCCCAGCCTGCTCACGGGAGAGGGGCCCAGGGCTGGGCTCGCCCTCCTCTCTCCTCAGTGCCACTGAAGCTTCTGGCAGGGAAAAATCCTCATTTTGCTGCGCGGGTCTGGCAGTGCAAACACGTGAGAACCCCACAGAGTCCCCCCAGCACCCCCCAAACCCCGCACGAGCCACCGGGACCCCCCCGGGCCGCCCAGACCCCCTCGGTTCGGTACCACAACACACCTGAACGAGCAGCAGGAGTCGGCTGAGGCCAAAAAACCGCGGCAATTCCTCCCTCCGAGTCCTTAAATCTGCTTTTCCCCGGCTGACATCACCGCTCAGGTTGATACACGCGCCGCTTCCCTTATCTTTTCTTTGGGATTACCTCATCGGGGAGGACACGGAGAGCCTCCCTCTCTCCCTTTCCCTCCATCCCTCCTCTTTTTTCCCTCTCCCGGCTCAGAGCTGCAAGTTTTGCAGCCGGAGGAAGGGAAGGCTGGGATGCGGCTCCCGCAGCTCTCCCAGCCCCGCCGCTTCCTCCCGCATCCCTCCCGGATCCGGAGGGATCCAGGCGGGCACAGACAGCTCCAACCCTGCTCCGGTGCCCTCCGGAAACCAAATCGTCCCCCCGCACCGGGGCACGGGGGTTTATTCAAACAAACAATGCCGAAGTGTTTGCACACACACACACACACACAGAGCCCGGTCCTCGCCTCGCCTGGGTGAGACAAAAAAACTTAATTTCGCACGCAGGAACACCCATTCCCACCCCGGAATCCAAGAGTTAACGAGCTCACGTGTAATTAACTGATAACTACGTTAAGCATGTGTTGCATGTAATTCTCCGTCAACATAAATAACGGGGGTGTAACACGAATATACCCGCAAATATTCACACCGAGATGATTTTTGGCCAGTTCAGGGTTATTTTCACCCAAAACAAAGCTAATTTCATTTTTCCCCCCCTCCGAGCTCACCGGCTGCCTCCACAAGAACAGAACCACAGCAAAGCCACAGCCACAACATCACCGAGAGAATTAAATCAGTATATTCCCACATTTTGGGCTGGGATTGCTGTGGGATGCTCGGGGCTGGCATCCTCGGGGATGCTGCCCAGGTGAGGCCGCCGGCAGCGGGGGGCTGCAGGTGCCCGCGGGTGCTCCCAGCTCCGATCCCACCGCGGGCTGAGCGTTCCCCCGGTGCCCTCACGGCACGGAACTCCTGCAGGCAACGCTCCAGACAAAGAAAGGCAGAGAGAGAAAAAAAAAAAAAAAAAAAGCGCCGTCTTACTTTTTTCTTTTTTTTTTTTTTCCCTCTTTTTTTTTTTTTCTTTTTTTTTGTTTTGGTTTCCTTTCCCCGCTCCTCACCCTCAGCCTCCTCCTCCTCCTCCTCCTCACCCGCGGGCCTCCAGCGATTCTCCTTCTGGGGGTGGAGATCCTGCGGAGCAACTTCGGAGCCGAGCGGAGGCACCGGGGAGGGCTCGGCCGGTGGAGAAGAGAAGGAACAAAAGCCCGAGCGGTGCTGACTAGGTGCCTTCCTAATTGTGCAGGGGATTGTGAGGCTCTGCGTGCGTGTGTGTGGCTGCGGGGCGGGAGGGGGCGGGTGAAGGGGCGATGGGGAGAGGCCTACCCTCCCTCCCACCCGCCTGGGGCCGGGCCGCCCGCAACCCCGAGCCGAGCTGGTGCATAAATTATCTCCTGGTTCTCCATCTCTCGCCTCCCGAGCCGCGAATCCCCGCTGGTTTCCCATTCCCATGCGGTACCCAGGGCAGGCTCTCCCTTCCCGGGGCAGCGATGCCGCCTCTCCGCGGCTCTTCCCGGCTTTTCCCGGCTCTTCCCAGCTTTTCCCGGTTTTTCCCAGCTTTTCCAGGCTCTCCCGGCTCGCTTCTCTCCCGCTTTCCCCTTTCCTGCTTTGTCTCCGGCCCCGTCTCGCAGCCGAGCAGACACAAAAGAGCCTCTGACCTGGGAGGAGAAATCCCCTTTTCCAGGAGGAAAAAAAAAAAGCAAAGCCCACCCGAGGTCTCCGGTGCGCGCTTTGAGCAGGGAGGGGGATTAAAAATAGCTGGGCTAGCGCGGGATCGGAGGCGGCATTGCTCCCCTAATTAGTGTAATTAGCGGGGTGAGGATGGAAGAGGCTTTTCCTGCGTCTTTCCCCGTCTGCCCGTACTGCCCGCGCTCTTCCAAGGGATTTTTTGGGGGAAAAACCGGCTTTTTTTCCCACTTCCAGGAGCTCTGGGTGCCTTAAGCACCTCGGTGTCGCCTCAGCGGGGTTCAGACAGGATTAAATCCCAAACGCGCATCCCGAGTCCTCCCGGGGCTTGGCAAAGCAAAGACAAGTCGGATTTGGGACTTTTTTTTTGTCTTTTTTGGTTTGTTTTGTTCCTTTCCGCGGCTCGTCGCTGTCCCCGCACCTCAGCTCTCCCAAATCCCGGGCTGTCAGCGGAACAACGGGGGATTGAGCGGGGATTTAGCCGGGCTCGGCAGCCGGATCCTCCTCCCGTGGCAGCGGCATTACCTCACCCCGGGCCGGGCCGGCGGCTGCGGGACTGCTCTGCCCTGGAGGTCCCTGAAAGGGGGCAACGACCCTCCCCGCCCTCTAAATAAGTCCAAAAATCCAATTTTTAGCCGTTAATTTTGAAATTTTAGCCGTTAATTTTGCCTGCAGGGATGCGGGCGAGGCGCGGGATGGAGCACCCCGCACATCCTTCCCCTGAACAAGGATGGGACAAGTGATGAATTCCCCTGATGCGCCGGGCAGCTCATTAACTGATGGGCCTAATGAGCCGTCCGAGGAGCCAGGAGCGCCGGGCTGAGGGGATAATGTTGGATCCAGGCGCGGGATTGCCGGCGCAGGAGGTCCAGGAGCGGTCAGGGAGGGCTGAGCCGCCTCCCAGCATCTGCTCGGCTCTGACATTGTGCTCACTTGGGCTTTTTATTTTTAATTGTCTTGATGCCCCTCATTTGCATAATCCCCCATCATGCCGCGCGGCAGGACCTTTTTTTTTTTTTTTTTTTTTTTTTCTCCCAGCTAATAAATAGACGACAAAAATAAACGTGTCATGTAAGATTTGCTTCCATTCCTTGCCTTTTGTGAGGGAGCTTTCACCCGGGAATGACGCTGGCGGCGTCGATCTTGCAGGAACTGTCAGCCACGACTTCTCCTCGCCTCTGGTGCTCAACTTTGCCAGATGTTTTCAGCCGAGATGTTTTCAGCCGAGCTCGGCAGGAAAAGGTGGTTGTGGAGCTGCAGGATGAGCTCCTGCCAACCCGGGGGTCGCTCCCAAAGCTCTTCCCCCCACCCTAAAAACGTCCCTCAATTCATTAAAATATTCCTTGTCGTGGTTTTGAGGCCGGTGATGGGCAGGCAGGTGCCTGAGGTGGTTTATTTTTGGAGTGTTTAATTCAGAATTTCGGAGCGCTGTGGTTTCCTCACCTCCCCAGGGCCTTGCCCGGCTCCCCTCTCACGGTGGTGTTGAATTACTGATGAAATCTTTTCCCTGAGCTGAGGAAAAGGAACAATTGCTGTGCTGTGAATATCCCAGTGGGCAGGAGGATTTCCCCCCTCTGTTCCACGAGGGTTTATTTGTCCCCTTCCCAGAAATTGGCTGGATGGAACTTGGGATGTTGATGGGAACAGCAGAGATGCCACCCCAAAGCTGCCTCAAAGCAGGCTCTAAGGGTCAAAACACGAATTTAAAATAATTTTGCTGGGTGTTTTCCTCAGATAGAGCTCAGCTGGACGTGGGAGAACTCCTGGAATCCAGAGGATCCCTGGAATTCCAGGCCTGGGAGGACATTTGGGTCTGATGGAGCAATGAGGCTCCTCAGATTCCTGGAAGTGTAGAAGGGGATGGTTCCTTTGAAATCCCTGGGGATTTCACACCTCTGTGCATTCCAGCAGTTGGGTTTTTCCTCCTTTTTCCTCCCCAGCCTTGTGATCCTGGAGGATTCTCAGCTCTGAGCTAAGAACACTCCAGCATTTCCCACCGCTCTGTTTGCTGAGAAAAGCCTGAAAACACCAATCCTAAAGGGTAAAACCCACCAGAGAAATAAAAACCTCATCACAGGCGAGGTTGCTTATTTATCTTTTCAACCCTGACCCATTTCAGCTGATTTTCATGGCTGACTCTGGAGTGGGGGAGCTTTCCACCCCGGGAAAACAAAAATTCCATCCACGACAGATCCTCCCCCAGCTCATCCCAGCAGCGAAGTCTCCACCCCAATGGTCTGGGGCAGGGGGAAATCTCCACCCCAATGGTCTGGGGCAGGGGGAAATCTCCACCCCAATGGTCTGGGGCAGCCCCTGCGTGGCAGATCCATGTGAGCAATGAGAGAATGGAGCTCTGGGAGGTGGGAAATCAGAGATCCATGAGGATGGAAAGAGGGGAAAAGCAGCGGGAATGAGACGAGGCAAAGGCTGTGGAGTCTCCCTGCAGGATGCAGCGAATAATTTCCCTTTTCCCCACAGCAGCAGGGCGAGAGGACGGGATCATCTGTCTTCATTACACGCCCGGAATAGGCTCTGTCAGGTTCTGCTGTAAAAACAATCAATATTCCCTTGGCCTGGCTGCCCACAGCTCCCACCAGGAGCTGCACAGCCAGGGAGGGCACTGGGATGTGCCAGGTGCCACTTTGGGGTCCCCACAGGGCTGAGGGGGGACACAGAGGCACTCAGTTATTGCCACACACGTTTGGGTTTTAAAGGAGTCCAATCTTTTTCTCATCCCGGCTCCCCCAGGGGTTTCCCTTTGCCATGAAATCTGCAGGCAGCAGAACAAATCTCCTGCCACAAAACCCCTCAGGAAGGGAGCAAAAATCACCCAGGAAAGGCTTCTTTGGCCAGTTGCAGTCACAAAACCCTGCTGAGATTGCAAAGCCAGCTCAAATCAGAGAGAAGCACCTCCAGGGAAGTTTTGGGATCAGCCTTTCCCAGGTCAGGACCTGGAGATGGGCTCAGCAGCATTCCCACTGTCCAGCTGCTCCTGAGAACCACCAGTGACAGGACAGACCCCGGAACTGGAGACCCTCAGGGCACACAGCTCCCTGCCCTCCACACCTCTGGACGTGGAATTTGCATTTTGGGCATTTTTGGGTTTCAGCAGGACAACTGCAGGTCTCTCTTTGGGACAACTGCCCAGCAAACTGACCTCAGACCCTGCATGAGCCCTCCCTGCCCACCCTGCAGACCCCTCCTGGGGCAGAAATAGGGGTCTGGTGATACCCCCTGCCCTGGGCAGCTCCTCCACGGGCATTTCCACCCCTCATGCCCGAGCTCTGCTGCCACAAAACTCTCCCAGCAGCCCAGACAAGCCCCATCCATCTCACCCCCAGCACAGCCACGACATTAAAAAGAAACCAATAAAGGAGCAACTGCCTCGAGAGGCAGCAGCAGCAGCAGCAGTGCAATTACAGCAGAGAGATTTGCAGCAGCTGCAGCACCTGAGCCCAGCTCTGTGGGCAGCCAGGAGTCCCTCTCTGCCGTGCTGTGACAGCAGTGACAGTGGGGACAGCAGTGACAGCGGTGACAGCAGTGACAGCACCTGCTGCTGCCCCAGCTCTGCCTTCCTGGGCTGCTCTGAGATGCTCCTGGTTGTGCTGTGGCACCTCTGAGGGTGCTGCCAGGGGGTGGTGACAGCTCTGAGGGGCTCCCATGGCACAGGGGGGAGCTTTGGGTGGGATATTGGGGAGGAATTGTTGCCTGGGAGGGTGCCCAGAAATCCTGGAAGTGTTCCTGGAAGGGTTTGGAGCAGGCCTGGGGCAGTGGGAGGTGGGACTGGGTGGGCTTTGAGGTCACCTCCAACCCAAATCAGTCTGGGGTTCCAAGGTGATTGCAGGGTTTGGGGTGATCAGATAACAGCAAATAACTCAGATATCTCCTGCTCTGAGGGGCAGGAGAGGGGCTCCCATGTCATTGGGGAGGTTTGGGTGGGATACTGGGGAGCCTGGGAGGGTGGGGAGGGTGTCCAGAAATCCTGGAAGTGTTCAAGGCTGGCTTGGATGGGGCTTGGAGCAGGCCTGGGGCAGTGGGAGGTGGAACTGGGTGGGCTTTGAGGTCCCTTCCAACCCAAACCAGTCTGGGATTCCATGGTTATTGCAGGGTTTGGGGTGATCAGATAACAGCAAATAACTCAGATACCCCAGCCCTGTGTGTGGGGTGAAAACCCCAATTTGTGACATCGCTCCCAGCCCTCCTTCCTGTCAGCTTTTAATGAAGGATCTGTTCCAGTTCTGCTCCTCTCTGCTGCCCCAGAAGCTGAACTGTGACTGCAGGGACCCTGATCCTGGCGGGGCCGTGTCCCTGTCCCTGTCCCTGTCCCTGTCCCTGTCCCTGTCCCTGTCCCTGCCGGCCCTGGGGCAGCTCCAGCCTGGAAGAGGAGCCCGGGGCGTTTTCCTCCGTTTGTCACGGAGATGTCCGGGCATTTGTATAAAAGGGGAGATGAATTTCGGGGAGCTCTGGGCCCCGGTTTCCCGCGGCGATGGCTCTGCCAGGCGAGCCGGGCTCCGTCCTGCCGCCGCCACTGCCGGAATTTGATTCCGCGCCGCCAAATCCGCGGGGCTGCGAAACACATCCCGGCTCCTGATTAATGTGAGTAATTTCTGCTTGAAAGAAGGTTCGAAATGAGCAGCCGAGGGGAAGCGAGCGCTGAGGGTTCCCCACAGTCCCTCCCTCCCCCGGCGCTCGCTGCTGTTTGCATTTCCCAGCTCGGGGATGGGCGAGCAGCTGAACAGACTCGCTGGCCCCGTTTCAGCTCGGCAGAAGGTGCGGGAGGCTGGGCTGAGGGGATGGGCGGGGGGGACGAGCCAGGGGACCCCCGGACCCCGGGCCGGGCGGGGAAGGGACCCTCGGACCCCGGGTAGAACCGGGAAGGGACCCCCGGACCCCGGGCCGGGCAGGGAAGGGACCCCCGGACCCCGGGCCGGACCGGGAAGGGACCCCCGGGCCCACAGAGCCCGGCCCCGCTCAGCCACACCGGGGCAAAAGGGGGAACACGGGGGGATTCGTGGTGGGGACATGGGGGGGACACCGGGGGACATCGAGGGACACACGGGGGGGAAGATCCAGGGACACATGAGGGACACACGGGGGCGACACGGGGGGACATTGAGGGACCCGCGGGGGGGGAATATAGAGGGATTCACGGCAGGGACACGGCGGGGACGTGGAGGTGACATTGGGGGACATTGAGGGATACTGTCCCCAGACTGGGGAGTGTCTCCCGAGTGTCCCATTATCCCTGTCCTTCCCTCCGGGGGGTCTCCAGGGCTCCAGCCGCCACCGGGACTCCCCATTTCCCTCCCGGCCACCCCCATTTCCCTGCCAGGACTCCCCATTTCCCTCCTGGGCATCCCCATTTCCCTCCTGGCCATCCCCATTTCCCCGCCAGGACTCCCCAATTCGCTCCCGGGCACCCCCATTTCCCTGCCAGGACTCCCCATTTCCCTCCTGGCCATCCCCATTTCCCTCCCGGGACTCCCCATTTCCCTGCCAGGACCCCCCATTTCTCTGCCAGGACTCCCCATTTCCCTGCCAGGACTCCTCACTCCCCTCCCGGCCATCCCCACCGCCAGTCTGGGACTTTTTAACCCCATCCCCGGGCTGGTGCGAGCCCCGAGGTGACCTCACGTCTCGGAGAGGCTTTCGGAGAGGCAGGGCCGGTTGTCCCAGGCCAGCACGGGGACACGCCATCCCCGTGCCCCACACAAAACTGCCCCACCCCGGGGGGTTTGCAGGACACGTTGTAACCCCGAGAATCACGGGAGACTCCCCCCCTGTCCCCTCCGGCGTCTCCCCGAGGAGCAGCGGAGGTTTGGCGTCTCCTTTCCAATTTATTTTTATAAGGAAGCAGAAAAAAATGAGACACAGAGAGAGAGAGAGAAAGGGAGTCACATCCTCATCTGGCAAAATGTCAGGGAGCGACTCAGAGAAGAGGCGAGCGGCGGAGAGAGGCAGCCCACACAGGAGACTTGTTTCTGATTTCCAAATGTCAGCATGTCCTTTAATTAAATGCTGATTAACAAGGGACGTGCTCCCCTGCGCCGGGCTGCTGCTGCTGCAAGGCACAGATCACTGAGAGCCCGGGGGCAGCTCCGCCACCTCTGCGATGAGCTCCGGGCACGCAGGAGAGGAGGGAGAGCCACGGGAGCCCAGCCAGGCTGTGCTCAAATCCCTGCTCCTTGTCCTGTCCTTGACTCCTGTGATTTTTGTCCCCACGAGAAGTCGGGTGGGTGATTTTTGACCCCTGTGATTTTTGTCCCCATGTGAAGTTGTGGTGGGTGATTTTTTTCCCCACGAGAAGTCAGGTGGGTGATTTTTGACCCCTGTGATTTTTGTCCCCACGAGAAGTCACAGTGGGTGTCCCCTGTCCCTTGTGTCACATCATCTCTGGTGTCCCCTGTGTCACAGGATCTCTGGGTGTCTCCTGTCCCCTGTCTCCCAGGGCTTCTGGGTTCCCCCGCCTCTGTCCCTGGTGTCACACCCTCTCTGGGTGCCCCTTGTGTCACACCCTCTCTGGGTGTCCCACACCCCTGTCCCCTGTGTCACACCATCTCCGGGTGTCCCCTGTCCCTCTCCCTGTGTCACAGGGGCTCTGGGTGTCCCCTGTGTCACACCCTCTCTGGGTGTCCCCTGTCCCTTGTGTCACATCCTCTCTGGGTGCCCCCTGTCTCTGTCCCCCGTGTCACAGGATCTCTGGGTGTCCCCTGTCTCTGTGTCACACCCTCTCTGGGTGTCCCCTGTGTCACACCCTCTCTGTGTGTCCCACACCCCTTTCCCCGGTGTC
>JBBMKD010000096.1:3460338-3471418 GCA_037834095.1 Argya squamiceps | reverse complement strand
GAACGGGCTCAGGCTGGGCCAGGGGAGGCTCAGGGTGGAATTTCAGCAGGAATTTCCTCATGGAAAGGGTTGTTAAAACTTGGAAGTGCCCGGGGAGGTTTGGAGTTGTCACCTGGGGGTGGCACTGAGTGCTCAGGGTGGGGATGGGGCACAGCTCGGACTCGATGATCCCAGAGGGATTTTCCAGCCTAAATTCCGGGATTCTGAGGTCTGCATCCCTTCCCCACCTACCCCTGCTGTGCCATTCCCAAATTCCTTCCCTCCCGTGGAATTCCAGCAGGAATTTCCTCATGGAAAGGGTTGTTAAACCTTGGAAGTGCCCAGGGAGGTTTGGAGGTGTCCCCACCCCTGGAGGTGTCACCTGGGGGTGGCACTGAGTGCTCAGGGTGGGGATTGGACTCGATGATCCCAGAGGGATTTTCCAGCCTAAATTCCGGGATTTTTGGGATCTGCATCCCTTCCCCTGCTGTGCCATTCCCAAATTCCTTCCCTCCCCTGTGCACACCTGGCTGCCCTCTCCACCTGGCTCCTTCCCAAAGCCAAGAGAGGAAAAAAACCCCTCCTGCAACCCAGCCGTGGAAATGCAAATGTGGATAAATAATGGATCAGCCTTTCCCTCAGCGGTGGAGTTCCAGTTCCTTTGCTGCAGAGCAGCAGCAAAAATAGGAGCAAAAATTCCGTGTACAGCAGGGCAGGAGCAAAAAACCTCCGTGTGCAGCCCCAGGTGTGCTCAGAGGTGCCCAGGTACCACAGCCAATTCCAGTTCGGGAGGAATTTTGGGATCAGGAGGAGGGAGGAGGGAGGAGAGCTGGAATTTACCTGCCTGCGCTGTCAGATCGATAAAACAAACCCCGCCAGGGCGATGGGGCATTAATATTCATGATCCCCTCATGAATAAGGAATGTGGCTCTGGGGGTTGTGCAGCAGCTCGGGTTCCAGCACCTTCACTCCTCCTGATCGGGACACGGCTTTTTCCAGGATGCACAGAGGGTTTGGGCAGTAAACGGAGTAAAAATCCCAATTTTCGCTGTCCAGTGAGAAGAAAAAATCCCGATTTTCATTGCCCAGTGCAAAAAAAAATCCCAATTTTTGCTGCCCAGTGAAAAAAAAGAAATCCCAATTTTCGCTGCTCAGTGGGGACAAAAATCCCAATTTTCACTGCCCAGTGGGAAAAAAAATATGCCAATTTTTGCTGCCCAGTGGGAAGAAAAAATCCCAATTTTTGGTGCCCAGTAAAAAAAAAAAAATCCCAATTTTCGCTGCCCAGTGGGAAAAAATAATCCCAGTTTTTGCTGCCCAGTGGGAAAAAAAAATCCCGATTTTCGTTGCCCAGTTAAAAAAAAAAGAAAATCCCAATTTTCGCTGCCCAGTGGGAAAAAAACGAAATCCCAATTTTCACTGCCCAGTAAAAAAAGAAGAAAATCCCAATTTTCACTGCCCAGTAAAAAAAAAAATCCCAATTTTCACTGCCCAGTGGAAAAAATAATCCCAATTTTCGCTGCCCAGTGGGAAAAAACGAAATTTTCACTGCCCAGTAAAAAAGAAAAATCCCATTTTTCGCTGCCCAGTGGAAAAGAAAAAATCCCAATTTTCGCTGCCCGGTGGGAAGAAAAAAATCCCAATTTTTGCTGCCCAGTGGGGAAAAAAATCCTAATTTTCACTGCCCAGTGCCCCTGGAACCCCCCCTAGAGCTGCAGCCATCCCTGGCTGAGGTTCCCTCCTCCCCAGTGACATTTTCCTTTCTCTCTCACAGTCAGATATTGGCTTTGGGAAGCTGGAAACCTACGTTAAACTGGACAAACTGGGAGAGGTGAGTGCTCTGTGACACCCCTGTGGGCAATTAAATTAAATTAAATTAAATTAAATTAAATTGAAAGTGCAACTCGAAGTGCAAAAATCTCCAATATCCAGAGATTTTTCGGACCAAAAAGCAAAGTTCAGATGTGGTGCTGGCACCTCAGATGGGAATGTTTTGGGGACACCAGTGCTGTGCCAGCCTGGGAAATGTCCTGTTGTCACTACAGGACACAAAAAGAATGACACACACGCAGTCAGGGCAAAAAGAGGGGAGTTTGTTTTCTTACTTGGGTTTATTTAGATTTTGGACAATGAGCAGGGATTGAAGAATGAAGGTTGTCACCTCTCCAACCACACTGGTCAAACTAGAGGTCCATCAATTGTCCCTCCTCAAGAAGAGAGGAATAAAAAAAGAGAGAGGAATAAAAAAAAAAAGAGAGAGAGAGAGGAATAAACACAAAAAAGAGAGAGAGAGGAATAAACACAAAAAAGAGAGAGAGAGGGCTAAACACAAAAAAGAGAGAGAGAGGATAAAAACAAAAAGACAATTTACAACACCATCACTCTGTTTACGTGAAAATCTGCAAGAAACTCCTACAAAAAAGCCAAACATCAGAAGGCTGAAAAGGACCAGGGTGACATCCCGTGTCCCCTCCCCTGGCAGGGCACCTACGCCACGGTGTTCAAGGGCCGCAGCAAGCTGACAGAGAACCTGGTGGCGCTGAAGGAAATCCGCCTGGAGCACGAGGAGGGGGCTCCCTGCACGGCCATCCGGGAAGGTGAGCCCTCCTCTCGGGTCTGGGTGTTCCTTCTGACCCCAGACCCAGGTGGTGGTTGGGGTGGTGGTTCCAGTGAGTCTTTTTTGCCCTCTGAAGGCTTTGAGCTTGGTGTGAGAATGAAAGAGTCTCAAGGTCTTGTTGCTCAAAGTTTCTCACGTGTTTAGTCTTCAAGGTCTTGTTCTTTCTCTGGTTTTTCTTGTGTTTATTATTTCTTATCTTAAAATGTCTCTGTGCCCGGCCAAGGTGTTCACAGCAGCCCGGACACAGGTGACTCCCCCCGTGATGGGAGGTCCTGGCCTCTTATACAGATAATTATGTGCTTATTATTTACAATTTCATCCCAATGCCCATCACCTGTACTAAAAAGGTCGTCTCTACTTTCACCCAATCTCCTCACACCACTTTGTGCCCACGTCACATCAGGAGATGGAGATGCCAAGGGAGAACAAGAAGAACCCAGGGCACCGCCCTAAAATCTCCATCTTGTTCACCTCCATTCTAAGAATCCCACAACTACCAAATTTTCCACCTGGTGATTAGCTACACTACTGTCTGTCACATCTGTGACCTGTAATTCTTCTCTCAATGCTGGAAGCTTTTTCCATGGACTGAAATCAAAGCCTGTGTCTTCCTGCGCTCTGTGCCAGGCAACGCCCCTGCACAGACCCCCCTGGCCAGGATTCAAACCCTCTTTTTGGGGTCTGCCGAGGTCTGTGACCTTCCAGGGCAACCAAAGGAATGCCCTGGACACTGACAGGGGTTTTCCCCAAGCTCCCAGGAGGATTTTTGGGATGGGTGTGGCCAGGGTGCTCAGTCCCCACCCTGCTGTCCCCACCCCTCTGTCCCCACCCCCACTGTCCCCACCCCTCTGTCCCCGCAGTGTCCCTGCTGAAGAACCTCAAGCACGCCAACATTGTCACCCTGCACGACATCATCCACACTGAGCGCTGCCTCACCCTGGTCTTCGAGTACCTGGTGGGTCTGGGGGCTTCTCTGCGGGTTTTTGGGGTGGGGGGGACAAAGGGAAGGACAGACTGACGTGTCCGTCCCACTGCAGGACAATGACCTCAAGCAGTACCTGGAGAACTGTGGGAACCTGATGAGTGTGCACAATGTGAAGGTGAGGAGGGGGGGTCGGGACCCTTCCCCTATCCCTCACCCTAATTAGGGGTGATTTGGGGATGGAGATCCCTTCACCCTTCAATTTTTGCACCTTTTGCCCTTTCTGAGGTTCCCCCAGCGTTTTCCTGGGGGAAATAGGATCACTGCACGTGCACATTGTGCTCGTCCCTTTTTGTGGCATTTCCCCACCCCAGCACAGCTCCCAGGGGTCTCTCCTGCCCACGACTGCTTCTGTGCCTGAGGTGTTTTGGTTTTCTGAAATTCTTTCCCCAGGGAATTTTCTGTAAACGGGAGAGATGTTTTTGTAACTGCAAACTTTGTTATTCATTCCTTTTCCCTAGGAGGGACTTCTTGATGTCCCTCTGCTCTGACCAATGTGATTGAAGAGGTTTTGCCTTTTTGTAACCAAATAAATTGGTCTGTGTAAAACAGTATAAAAGGGAGACACATCCCAAAAATAAAGAAATAATTTTCAGCCCTCTGAATCTCGGCGTCTGTGTCATTGTGGTGTAAAAACAGCATCACACGACATTGAGATTCCTTGAGGCAGCTTGATTTTTAATCCTAAATGTAACCCCTTCCTCCTCCTCCTCCTCCTCCCTGCAGATCTTCATGTTCCAGCTGCTCCGTGGCCTGGCTTATTGCCATGGCAGGAAAATCCTGCACCGAGACCTCAAACCCCAGAACCTGCTCATCAACGAGCGAGGGGAGCTCAAGCTGGCTGATTTTGGTGGGTGAAACCCTCCGGGGACGATGCAGGATGGGGGGAGAAAGGAACAGCCCCTCGTTCATCCCTTTTCCCCCTCAGGATTAGCCAGGGCCAAGTCTGTCCCGACCAAAACCTATTCCAACGAGGTGGTGACACTGTGGTACCGGCCCCCCGACGTCCTGCTGGGATCCACCGAGTATTCCACACCCATCGACATGTGGTGAGGCACGGCGGGGGCTGCCCGGGGGCTGCGCGGGCTCTCCGGGGCGGGGTGGGGCGTTTCCATCCTCATCCTCACGGTGTTGGGCACAAGAGAGGATGGGGGGCTCTCCCAGAGCTGTTTTCCCTGTCCCTGGGGCTCTCCCAGAGCTGTTTTCCCTGTCCCTGCGGCTCTCTCAGGGTACTTTCTCTGTCCCTGGGGCTCTCCCAGAGATGTTTTCCATGTCCTGTGGGGTTTCTTACACCAGAGGCTTTGGGGGCTTTAACAAATCTGTTTTCCCTGTCCCTCGGGGCTCTCCCAGAGCAGTTTTCCCTGTCCTTGGGGCTCCCCAAAGCAGTTTTCCTTGGGGCTGTTAACACCAGAGTTTGGGGGCTCTCCCAGAGCTGTTTTCCCTGACCCTGGGGGTTCTCCCAGAGCTCTTTTCCATGTTCCCTGAGGCTTTTTACACCAGAGGCTTTGGGGGCTTTCCCAAATCTGTTTTCCCTGTCCCTGGGGGCTCTCTCAGAGCTCTTTTCCATGTCCTGTGGGGCTTTTAACAACCAGAGGCTTTGGGGCTCTCCCAGAGCAGGTTTCCTTGTCCCCCTGGGTCTGTTGACACCAGAGGTTTGGGGGCTTTTCCAAATCTGTTTCCCCTGTCCCTTGGGGCTTTCCCAGACCTGTTTTCCATGTCCCCGGGGCTCTTCCAATCCTGTTTTCCCCATCCCCTGGGGCTCAGGGGGCCGGGTGGGTGCTGATCCCTGTCCTGGAGCCCGTTCCCGGCTCCATCAGCCCCACCGCGGGGTTTGTCCCCCCCTAATCCCGGGGTGCCCCCGGCCCTTTAGGGGGGTCGGCTGCATCCACTACGAGATGGTGACGGGCCGGCCGATGTTCCCGGGCTCCACGGTGAAGGAGGAGCTGCACCTCATCTTCCGCCTGCTGGGTGAGCGCTGCGCTGAGCCCGCGTCCCCACGCGAGGGCACTGCCTGCCCGGGGAACCGGAGAGCGGGGAGGGACGGGATCGATGGGATGGGGCGGGACGGGGCGGGATGCACGGGATGGCATAGGGCGGGATCCACGGGGTGGAATCCATGGGATGGCATGGGATGGACGGGATGGGATCCATGGGATGGGGATGGGATGGGACAGGGTCCGCGGGGTGGGATCCATGGGATGGGATGGGATGGATGGGATGGGATCCACGGGATGGGGATGGGATGGGATCCACGGGATGGGATCCACAGGATCCAGTCCACGGGCTGGGATCCATGGGATAGGATGGGATGGATGGGATGGGAACCATGGGATGGGAATGGGGATGGGACAGGGTCCATGGGACGGGATCCATGGGATGGCAACCACGGGATGGGATGGGATGGGATGGGATGGGATGGGATGGGATGGGATGGGATGGGATGGGATGGGATGGGATGGGATGCACGGGATGGGATGGGATGGGATCCATGGGACGGGATTGGGATGGGATGAGCAGAAATGAACAAGGAATGAGGTAGGATGTGGTGGGAAGGAGGGAAAAGGGATGAGATGGTGTGGGGTGGGATGGGATCCATGGGATGGGATGCAGTGGGAAGGAGGGAAAAGGAATGGGATGAAATGGGCAGGAAGGAAAAGGGGTGGGATGGCGTGGACAGGGGGGAGGAATGAACAAGGATTGGATGGGAAGGAGGGAACAGTGGTGGGGTGGGATGGGATGGGGTGCAGCGGGATGGGCAGAAATGAACAGGGATGTGGTGGGAAGGAGGGAAAAGAGATGGGATGTGGTGGGATGAGACGGGCAGGAAGGAAAAGGGGTGGGATGGAGTGGACAGGAATGAACAGGGATGGGGTGGGATGAGCTGGGAATGCAGTGGGAAGGTGGGAACAGGGATGGGATGGAGTGGGATGAGGTAGGAAGGAATGAAAAGGGGTGGGATGAAATGGGCAGAGGTGGGCATACATGGCTGGGGTGGGCATGAGTGAGCTGAGGTGGGCTGGCATGGGCTGGGTTTGGCAGGGGTGGGGAGGGGTCAGCTGGCACAGACAGAAGCTGCCTGCATCCCCCTCCAGGCTGGCACAGGTGCAAGGATCAGAAGCCCCTTGCTGGCACTGCCAGCCCACCGGGGACATCGGTGACATCAGTGCCCCCTTTCAATGACAGTCCCCACTCTGAAGTTTTTCAGTTTTCCCATCACACCGAGCCCCCACAGCAGCATTTCACTCTCTCCCTGAGCAGGAGCCCCCACGGAGGACACCTGGCCTGGGATAACATCCAACGAGGAGTTCAAGGCTTACAACTTCACCCAGTACCGAGCCCAGCCCCTGATCAATCACGCCCCCAGGTACCCC
Source organism: Argya squamiceps (assembly GCA_037834095.1). NCBI lineage: Eukaryota > Metazoa > Chordata > Aves > Passeriformes > Leiothrichidae > Argya > Argya squamiceps. The sequence goes on along the minus strand of JBBMKD010000096.1, from coordinate 3,464,469 downwards.
CTGCAGTGGGGGCAGTTTGGGATTGGGGGGTTTGAGGGGTGTAAAGGGTCATTTTCTCCCCGTGGAGCTCAAGGTTCATCCCTCAGTGGGGTTATTTCAGTCTCCTTGGTGCAATAATGCAAGTTTTGGGGTTTTGGGTGCAATAATGGTGCAGTTTTGGGTGCAATAATGCAAGTTTTGGGGTTTTGGGTGCAATAATGGTGCAGTTTTGGGTGCAATAATGCAAGTTTTGGGGTTTTGGGTACAATAATGGTGCAGTTTTGGGGTTTTTTTCCCCCCTCTCTCCCAGGCTGGACTCGGAAGGCATAGACCTGCTGACAAATCTCCTGCTGGTGAGTGCTGCAGAGCCCGGGGGGTGGGGAAGGGGCAGCTGGAGAGGGGCAGTGTCACCCACCCACCTGGCTGGTGGCACTGCTGGCGTGGGTAGAGGTGCCCAGATTTGGCGGGTAAAGGCACAGGGATGCCCAGATGTGTGGGGTAAATGTGTAGGGGTGCCCAGATGTGTGGGGTAAATGTGTAGGGGTGCCCAGATTTGGGGTGTAAAGGCACAGGGGTGCCCAGATTTGGGGGGTAAATGTTCACAGGGGATCTCAGATGTGGGGTGTAAGTGCACAGGGGTGCCCAGATTTGGGGGGCAAATGTAGAGGTGCACCAAATGTGTGCTGCAGGGGTGCCCAGATGTGTGGGGTAAATGCCATGGGGTGCCCAGATGTGCAGTGTAAATGCCATGGGGTGCCCAGATGTGGGGTGTGAGTGTGCAGAGGTGCCCAGATGTGTGATGTAAATGAGTATTTCTGGCTTTTCTCGGGGCTTTGTGCAGTACAGAGCCAAGGGCAGGATCTCAGCCCAGGCAGCCCTGCAGCATCCCTACTTCAAGAGCCTGGGAGAGCGTGTGCACCTCCTGCCTGACAGTAAGTGCTGCCTGTCCCCTCCAAAAAGGGGCAAAAAAGGGGTAAAAAAGGGCCCTCCAGGCACCTCTGTGCTCCCTCAGAGGTGCTTCTGTAGCAGGAGCTGATGGCTGGGGGAGCAAGGAATGACAATAATAATAATTAATAACAATTTGAGTGGGATGAGAGTGAGAAGAGCTGCCTGGAGGTGTCACCCTGGGGCAGGAGTGACCCCTTGTCTCTGTCCCCTCTCTGCCCAGATGCCTCCATCTTCTCCCTGAAGGAGATCCAGCTGCAGAAGGACCCCGGGCACCGAGGCTCAGCCTTCCAGCACTCAGGTAGGGCTGGATAAAAGCCAGGGTGTCTCCTGGATGGTGCTGGAGAAACCCAAACCTGCTCCCTGGTACCTCTTCAAAACCCCTGGGTGGTTTATTGTCACCTTTGGGTGATATTTGGCTGTCCTGAGGCACAGCTGGCACCAGGTAGGGCTGGATAAAAGCCAGGGTGTCTCCTGGATGGTTCTGGGAAAACCCAAACCTGCTCCTTGTTACCTCCTCAGCCCACAAATCCCCCCTGGGTGGTTTGTTGTCACCTATGGGTGACACCTATGGTGTCCTGAGGCACAGCTGGCACCTCCAGGAACACCCCAAGCTGGAGGAATCTCCTCCCCAGCCCCCTCGGGGCTCTGCAGAGCCACCCCCCGACCCCCCCTGACCCCCATCTCCATCTCCCTTCCCCAGCCCGAGGCAAGAACAGGAGGCAGAGTATATTTTAAACTCGGATCTCGCGTTCCCCTCGTCGCCATGGAGATGGAAGCGCCGAGCCGGGAGCGGCTCCCACCCGGCCCTGGGCAGAATTCCCGGCTGCAGCTCCAGCGGGACGAGGCTGGCACCGTCCCCAACCCCCGGAGCTGCTCTCCGCGGACCTTTGTGGCCTTGTCCCCTCGTTCTTTCCGTGCTGTCCCCACCGAGAGGCGCTGGGGGAGGAGCCGCCGGCGCCCGCGCTGCCCCGGGAGGGTTTGGGGGGGCTCAGGGTGGGGATTTGGGGGGGTTTGGAGCCCCGGCAGGAGTTGTTGGAAATGCACCTTTGGTTCGGACAAGCTGCCCTGCACCCCTCGGTTTTTGGGGGGGCTTGGGTTGGGAGTGCTGGGCAGGGCTCAGGCTGGCACTGGGAGCACCTGGGGCACACCTGGGCACACCTGGGGCACACCTGGGGCACACCTGGGGCACACCTGGGCACACCTGGGCACACCTGGGGCACATCTGGGGCACACCTGGGGCACACCTGGGGCACAGGAACCAGGGCAGCCCCCCCGGATTTCCTTCACCTGCAGAACCCCCTTTTCCCCTCCCTGTTTTGGTACCCAAATCCAGCTGAGGGTGGAGCAGCCCGAATTTCCCGTTGCTTCCTTCAGTCCCTGCTCCCAAATTCAGCCCCTTGGGATGTCCCGAGCCCCGAGCACGGCCCGGGAGGGGCTGCAGGTCCCGCGGGAGGGGCTGTGCCGGGCGGGGATCGGCTCCAGAGCCCCTCCCGGGCACGGATGGGGATCCTCATCCCCTTCTCATCCTCACAACCCCTCAAGGAGCAGAATGGGATCATCCCGGAGGGTTCTCAGGACACATCTCCCCCCACCCCGTGGCTGCAGACCCCCTCCCAGGCACGGATGGATCTTCCTGATCCTCACAGCCCCTCAAGGAGCAGGATGGGATCATCCCGGAGGGCTCTGGGGACACATCTCCCCCCACCCCACAGCTCTGAGCCCCTCCCAGGCACGGATGGGTCTTCCTCATCCCCTTCCTCATTCTCATAGCTCCCCAAGGAGCAGGATGGGTTCATCCCAGAGGGTTCTTAGGGCACATCTCCCCCCACCCCACAGCTCTGAGCCCCTCCCGGGCACAGATGGGGATCCTCATCCCCTTCCTCATCCTCAGAGCTCCCCAAGGAGCAGGATGGGTTCATCCCAGAGGGTTCTTAGGGCACATCTCCTACCCCCCTACGGCTCCGAGCCCCTCCCGGGCACGGATGGGGATCATCATCCCCTTCCCCATCCCCACAGCTCCCCAAGGAAGAGGAATGGGATCATCCCGGAGGGCTCTGGGGACACATCTCCCCCCACTCCACGGCTCCGGGGCACGGATGGGGATCATCATCCCCTTTCTCATCCTCACAGCTCCCCAAGGAGCAGGATGGGATCATCCCGGAGGGCTCTGGGGACACATCTCCCCCCACCCCACAGCTCTGAGCCCCTCCCGGGCACGGATGGGGATCATCATCCCCTTCCCCATCCCCACAGCTCCCCAAGGAACAGGATGGGATCATCCCGGAGGGCTCTGGGGACACATCTCCCCCCACCCCACGGCTCCGAGCCCCTCCCCGCGCTGCTCACGCCCACCCGGGCGCGTTTGTGCCCGCGGGGAAGGGGGAGAAGGTGCCAAACCTCCCACAGCTCAGCTGCGGGCACCAGAAATAGCCCCGGGGAGCGGCGCCCAAACCCCTCCCCGTGCCAGGCTGACCGGCCCAGCTCGGATCGGTGCTCACAGAGGTTTCTCTGCCGGCCCAGGATTGCTCCAGGGTTTTTTTTCCTCTCTGGACACTTGGGGAATGAATCCATCCCTGCCGAGCCTCTGCCCCACGGCCTGGGGGGGTGTGAGCAGGGCACGGAGCCGCTCTGGTCTGTGAGATCACTTGGGACTTGTTTTCATGGAGGATCAGCTCCCTCTGCGTGGGGCTGGGACTGGCACCTGGGATGGGGACTGGCACTTTACTCCAGATTTCAGCTCTCCATGGGGCTGTTCCCCCCTGGAGCTGGCCAGTGATTGGCACCCAGGATTGCCACCAGGGACTGGGACCAGGAACTGGGACCTGGAATTGGGACTGGGATTGGCACCAGGGACTGTCACTTTGCTCCAGATTCCAGCTCTCCATGAGGTTGTTCCTCCCTAAATCTGGTCAGTGCTTGGGTTTGGGACTGGGATTGTCACCTGGGACTGTCATCTGGGATTAGGACTGTCACCTGGGATGGGGTCTGGCACTTTACTCCAGATTCCAGCTCTCCATGGGGCTGTTCCCCCCTGGAGCTGGTCAGCGTTGGGACTGGGACCTGGGATTGGTACCAGGGACTGGGACCTTGGATTGGGACTGGGATTGTCACCAGGACCTGGGACCAGGGACTGGGACTGGGATTGGGACTGGGATTGGAACCAGGGCCTGGGACCAGGGACTAGGAACTGGGCTCGGAAGAGAG
>JBBMKD010000096.1:3429531-3442049 GCA_037834095.1 Argya squamiceps | reverse complement strand
CTGTGGGGTCCTTATTGCCCTGGGTGGGTGGGGGATGGATTTGGGGAGGAATTCCTTCCCAAAAAGGTTGGGTGGGCACTGGGATGGTGGAGGCACCATCCCTGGAGGTGTCTGAGGAAAGCCTGACCATAGCACTGTGGGGGCCTCACCCTCTCCAAGCAGGTTTAGGATGGAATTTGGGAGGAATTCCTTCCCAGAAAGGGTGTTTGGGCATTATTTGATGCATTGGAATTGTGGCATCACCATTCCTGGAGGTGTCTGAGGAAAGCTTGGCTGTGGCACTGTGGGAGCCTCACCCCCTCCAGGTAGGTTTGGGATGGGATTTGGGAAGAATTCCTTCCCAGAAAGGGTTGGGATGGTGGCCCCACCATTCCTGGAGGTGTCTGAGGCTGTGGCACTGTGGGGCCCTCACTGCCCTGGGCAGCTTTAGGATGGATTTTGGGAGGAATTCCTTCCCAAAAAGGGTGGTTGGGCACTGGGATGGTGGAGGCACCATCCCTGGAGGTGTCTGAGGAAAGTGACACTCAGGTCTGGTGACAAACTGAGGTCACAGGTCGGACTCGACGACCTCAAAAACCTTTTCCTCCCGAATTAACTCCGCGATTCCTCGGAGGAGCAGGAGGAGCTGGCTGCCCTGCCACCCTCCTGCTCCACCGTGTCACCTCTTGCAGGCCCTGCACTTCTTCGTGGGTTTTGGGGCCCTGCTGAGCCCCCTGATCGCTGACCCCTTCCTGTCAGACACCAACTGCATCCTGTCCAACGGCACTGCCAACGCCTCCAGCAACCTGCCGCACATCCGCAAGTCCCTGGTGCCGCACCACCCCGGGAACCTGTCCCACTACGACCTGCCCATGAGGGGCATGGTGGTCACACGGGTGTCCTACGCCTTCTGGATCATGGCCCTCATCAACGTGAGTGCTGGGAGAGTCCCTGCTCTGTGATGGAAATATGGGAATGTTGGGAATGTCCCTGCTGTGTGTTGGGAATGTCCCTGCTTTGTGCTGGGAATGTCCCTGCTCTGTGCTGGGAATGTCCCTGCTCTGTGCTGGGAATGTTCCTGCTCTGTGCTGGGAATGTTCCTGCTTTGTGATGGGAATGTCCCTGTTCTTAGATAGGAATATGGGAATGTCCCTGCTCTGTGATGGGAGAGTCCCTGCTTTGTGTTGGGAATGTGGGAATATTCCTGCTCTGTGATGGGAATATCCCTGCTCCATGGTGGGAATATGGGAATGTCCCTGCTCTGTGCTGGGAATGTTCCTGCTCTGTGCTGGGAATGTTCCTGCTTTGTGATGGGAATGTCCCTGCTGTGTGATGGGAATATGGGAATGTTCCTGGCCTGTGTTGGGAATGTTCCTGCTCTGTGCTGGGAATGTGGGAATGTTCCTGCTTTGTGTTGGGAATGTTCCTGCTTTGTGTTGGAAATATGGGAATGTCCCTGCTCTGTGCTGGGAATGTCCCTGCTTTGTGCTGGGAATGTGGGAATGTTCCTGTTCTTAGATAGGAATATGGGAATGTCCCTGCTCTGTGATGGAAATATTCCTGCTCTGCATTGGGAACGTGAGAATGTCCCTGCTCTGTGTTGGGAATGTGGGAATGTCCCTGCTCTGTGTTGGGAGAGTCCCTGCTCTGTGCTGGGAATGTCCCTGCTTTGTGATGGGAATATGGGAATGTTCCTGGCCTGTGCTGGGAATGTTCCTGGCCTGTGTTGGGAATGTCCCTGCTGTGTGCTGGGAATGTCCCTGCTGTGTGCTGGGAATGTCCCTGCTGTGTGATGGGAATGTCCCTGCTGTGTGATGGGAATGTTCCTGCTTTCTGATGGGAATGTCCCTGTTGTTAGATAGGAATATGGGAATGTCCCTGCTCTGTGCTGGGAATGTCCCTGCTCTGTGCTGGGAATATGGCAATGTCCCTGCTCCGTGCTGGGAATGTCCCTGCTCTGTGCTGGGAATATGGGAATGTCCCTGCCCTGTGTTGGGAATGTGGGAATATTCCTGCTCTGTGCTGGGAATGTTCCTGCTCTGTGCTGGGAATGTTCCTGCTTTTTGTTGGGAATCTCCCTACTTTGTGTTGGGAATATGGGAATGTCCCTGCTCTGTGCTGGGAATGTCCGTGCTCTGTGCTGGGAATGTCCCTGCTGTGTGATGGGAATATGGGAATGTTCCTGGCCTGTGTTGGGAATGTTCCTGCTCTGTGATGGGAATATGGGAATGTCCCTGCCCTGTGTTGGGAATGTGGGAATATTCCTGCTCTGTGCTGGGAATATTCCTGCTCTGTGATGGGAATATGGGAATGTCCCTGCTCCATGCTGGGAGTATCCCTGCTCTGTGATGGAAATATTCCTGCTCTGCATTGGGAATGTGAGAATATCCCTGCCCTGTGTTGGGAATGCCCCTGCTCTGTGATGGGAATATGGGAATGTCCCTGCCTGTGATGGGAATATTCCTGCTCCATACTGGGAATGTCCCTGCTCCATACTGGGAATGTCCCTGCTCTGTGCTGGGAATGTGGGAATGTCCCTGCTCAGTGCTGGGAATGCCCCTGCTCCGTGCTGGGAATATTCCTGTTCCATGTGTTTGCAGGGGTTTGCGGTTTAGTGGGTCCTGGTGATGGGAGCAGTACAAGGAAAAGTTCATTTTTTTGCCAAATCCCGTTTTCTTCAGGGAAAACCCCATCCAGGGGTTTTCAGCCACTCCCAGCTCCCTGTGGGAGGAGCTGGGGCAGGTGCTGGGATGAGTTTCTGGGCAGAGTTACCCGAAAAAGGCCCAGCCTGGGAGGAGAGGCAGCTTTAATTACCTCCAGCCCTGTCTGTGCCATGGGAAATGTGCTTTAATCGCTCCAGAGCCAGCAGGATGCTGAGCAAACCCATCCAGTTTGGAGGCAGAGTTTTAACACCTGCTTTGAACCCGATGATGTGTGCCATTCTAGGGAGCACCGATGGGAATTTCCAGACCCCTCCCTGTCCCCAGCAGGGTCCTGTGGGTATTTTTGGGGTAAGGATGGCACCACAGGCTGTGGGTTGGAGCTGGGTTTGTGCATCAGGACACGCTCAAGTGCTGCATGCACGGGCAGGTGGGTGGAATACAGAATTCCCAGGATTGCCACAGGCTGTGGAGGAACACCAGGAGTGTGGAAGGGAGGCTGATGGGTTTGGGGATGAGGGTTAAATAACAAACACAGAGCGGGGAGTTGGATGTGCTCAGCTCCCCAGCCAAGCTGTGATTGCTTTTCCCAAATCCTTGCAGAGGGAAATAATTTTATTCTGTGTTTAAACCCCCCCAACCCGCTGGAGATGCTGGGAGCAGCTCAGCTCCAAACTGCTGATCCTTCTCCAGGTGGAAACAGCAGAGCAAGATGATGGGAAAGGGTTTTTAAAACCTCCAGGGGATGGGGATGAAAAGAGTTAATGAGAGAAATGGAAACCAGGAGCAGCAGCTTGGTTATAAAATAACCAAATCCCACATTTCCATCCCGGTTTTTTGTATGGATTCTGACAAGGCACGAGCTGAAATGATTCATTTCGAGCTCTTGCTTTTGTTTGGAGTGGAAATGTCTCAATCTGACTCTGGCACAAGTGCTCCGTGCCGAGCTGACAGCGGAGTTGGGCTGATGTTTTTGAAATAAAATGGGTTTGCTTTGGGAAAATGAAGCAGCTCAGCATAATCAAAACAAAGCCCTTGGATCGCTCCCAGCCAAAAAAATCTTTCACTCAACGAGAAAGAAAAATTTTTTTTTTTTGCCTTTTCATCCCGATTTTGGAACAAAACCCCTGATGGTTTAAAATTCAGTTCTCCCACAGAACGGAAATTTCATCACCCAGCCCGTTTTTGCAAGGGGGGGATAAAAAAATCAGGGAAATGTTCCTCGGAGAGGGATGTGTTTGTCCGGAAGGTGCTTTCCCAGGGGAGGTGTGGGACTCTCCATTGTGCTCTGAAGGAGCCCTGGGATACAATGGCAGGGAATAATCCTGAATTCCTGGGGGGAAAACACTGAAATAGCAGCGGGAGGGAAGGAAGGAGCTGGAATATCCCCACGCTGAGCTGGGGGATGCAGCAACTTGTGGAGTTTTTGAGGATGGAGAAAAGAAGAATGGAGGGAGGGAGCAGCTCTGGGAATTTGGGAAATGGAGTTGGAGTGGTGGCTGCAGGGAATTGAGGGCTCTGCTTGCCCCTTTCTCCCTTGGGAAAGGAAAATCTTGCCCAAAAAAAAACCCCAAAAAACCAAAAAGGAGCAAAAATATCCTGGGAAGGAATTCTAGGAGAAAAGGGTTGTGGGACCAAAATGTGGCTGTCCAGGAGGGATGGACTGGGGATCCAGCTGGAATATCCCCACGCTGAGCTGGGGGGATGCAGCAACTTGTGGAGTTTTTGAGGATGGAGAAAAGCTGCCAGGGGAGGGAGGGATGGAGGGAGGGAGCAGCGCTGGGAATTTGGGAAGTGGAGCTGGAGCATTGGGTGCAGGGAATTGAGGGCTCTGCTCACCCCTTTCTCCCTTGGGAAAAGAAGATCTTCTTGTTGAAAAAAAAAAAAAAAAACAAAACACAAAAAAAGCAGCAAAAATATCCTGGGAGGGAATTCTAGGAGAAAAACATCGTGGGACTAAAATGTGGCTGTCCAGGAGGGGTGGTCAGGGATGGGATTGGGGATCCAGTGTGGTGGCCACAGCCATGGGTGAGACATCCTAAAAATGTCCCAGCCTGGTTCAAGCAAAAAGGACCTGCTGGATTTAAAGGTGAGGGTGTGGAGAGCTGGGATACACCCAGAGTGGGACTGGGAATTGGGGAACCCCAAACTGGGATGAACCCAGATTGGGACTGGGAATTGAGGAATCCCAAACTGGGGACTGGGAGGAACCCAGATTGGGACTGGGAATTGGGGAATCCCAAACTGGGGCTCATATGTACACCCAGAGTGGGACTGGGAACTGGGGAATCCCAAACTGGGGATTGGGATGAACCCAGATTGGGACTGGGAATTGGGGAATCCCAAACTGGGGACTGGGATATGCCCAGAGTGGGACTGGGAACTGGGGAACCCCAAACTGGGGACCAGGGATACACCCACAGTGGGACTGGGAACTGGGGAATCCCAAACTGGGGACTGGGATATGCCCAGAATGGGACTGGGAATTGGGGAATCCCAAATTGGAGCTCAGGGATACACCCAGAGTGGGACTGGGAACTGGGGAATCCCAAACTGGGATGAACCCAGAGTGGGACTGGGAACTGGGGAATCCCAAACTGGGGACTGGGATATGCCCACAGTGGGACTGGGGACTGGGGAATCCCAAACTGGGGCTCAGGGATGACTCAGAGTGGAACTGGGAATTGGGGAATCCCAAACTGGGATGAACCCAGATTGGGACTGGGAATTGGAGAATCCCAAACTGGGGACTGGGATGAACCCAGAATGGGACTGGGAACTGGGGAATCCCAAACTCAGCCGTGTCCTGCTGGAGGCTGGGAGTGCCCAGGGCTGTTATCTGCACAGCCAAGCCCTCTGAAGGGGTGGGGGGAGGAATATTTTTGCTAAATCTGCAATTCAGAAGAATGAAAATCTGGTCCTGACCTCCGGAAGGATCAGAACTATCAAGCAAATGCGTTTTTCTTCCATGGGACCGAACTGACTGTTCCTATTCCCATTGTTCCCAGAACAATGCAAGCCTCATAAACGAATTCAGGCTCGAGGGGCGGGGTGTGAGTTCTCCATACATTTAAATCATGCCACGAGCCAACAAAAGGCAGGAAATTCGGAGCTGGAGCTCGCACTTGCTCCCAGACATGTAGAAAACAAGGGAATGAGCTGTCACTTAGGATTTCCTGGCTTTCTCCCCCAGTTGGTTGCAGTGTAAACACTGCTGGGCTGTGCTGGGAGGAGACGGGAGGGCTTCGTTCTCTTCCCTCTGTTTCCTCACCAGGAAAAAAATAAAGAAAATCGTGATTCCCTGTGGATTTGGAGGCACCACGGAGTCGTGGGTGTGTGCTGGGAGTGGGCTCATCCCATGGGATCTCCGTGCCAGGGGGTCCTGCTGCCCCATGGATCTGGGAGGGGAATGTGGGGTGGGATTGCTGGAATTGTGGTGGGATGGTGGAGAGCTGGAGCATCCCTGGGTGCACAGAGGAGCTCAGAGCTGTGCCTGGACCCTCTCTGCTCTGCTCAGGCTGTGCCAAGGGGCTGCTGGAGGTCACTGGGCTGCAGCAGAGCTGTCCCTGTTGGCCTGGGAACTGCAGGCTCCTCTCTCAGGAGGTGCTGAGCAACCCCTGCTAATGGCTGGGGATGGGGCTGGGAGCAGCTCCCTGTTCCCTCCTGCAGGATTCCAGCCCCAGCTCCAGCTGCAGCAGCTGCTCTGGGGGTTCATTCCTTGGGCAGGAGCAGCCCGGGGTTGGACACCACCAGAACATTTGGGGTTTGAAGGGCTGGGGTGGAGCTTTGGGAGATTTGTCTCGGGGTCCTTGTGCCCATTTCCAGGTGATTGCTGGAACCTGGCACTGGCTGAGGTGATGCTCCAGCAGATCAGGAGACTTTTCTCCCAATTTCCTCCCTTTTTTTCCCCCCTCTCTCCATCCATCCCTCCCTCACCATCTCCTTGCCCCATCCCCATCTCTCCTCGCTCTCAGAACTCCTTTCAGACACCTCCCCTGCAAAATCTGAGCACAGCACCTCAAACCACCACTGCTGGGGGAGCTGGGCTGTGTTTTTGGGCTGTGCAGGTGCTCACCCAGCCCTCTGTGCCCTCCCCAGCTGCCAGTGCCCATCGCTGTGTTCTTCCTGCTCTACAAGGAGAGGATGGTGCCCTGCTTCAACGGCAGCAGCCACCCGCTGCTGTCAGCTGATGAGCTGGCCCTGGAGACACGGCCTGGGGACAAGGACGAGCTCTCCTCCTCTGCCCAGAGACCCCACACGGCTGCAGGTGAGCTGGACAAGCCCCTCTTAGGGTTTTTTTGGGGAGAAAAAGCTGTATTTGAGCATTTGTGGGGTGTAATGAGAGATCTGGCGGTGAGCTGTGAGGAGGGAACGTTGCAAAGTGTGAGCAGGGATTTAATCCAGGAACACTCAAACAATCCATTTGGTGCCCAATTGCCCTCAAATTGGCAGGAATCCTGAACAGAGATTGATATCTCGATCCTAATGAGGTCTCCAGGCTGTGTTTCTCCATTCCATGTTTCTCTGAGCCATCCTAAAGCCAACCCCAACCCTTTAGGGCCACGTGGCAGTTGTGCCCCTTCACCCCCTCCCAGTTTTGGGTCACATTTCTTACTGATTATTCCCTTTAAGAGTGGTCATTGTGCTGCAGACAGTGATTTTTATAGGAAAGGAATAAATAAATAATAGATTTCCCCTCCCTTGTTTGAGGGGAAAAGTGAAATCCAGCAATAGTTTGCCCTTGAGCTCATGGCTGCAGCCCGGCTTGGGGACAATGGTGACATTGTTCTTTCCTAGCCAGGAGAGACGTGTCAGAGTCAATTCTTTGGGTAAACAGTGAATCTCAGAAGTAAATAATGGTTTGGGGCTGTGGGAAGTGTTCCGTGTTATTCCTGGAAAGATGGCTGTGCCCCTGGGCAGCAAAAAGGGAATTTCAGGGAATTCTTGAAGAAGGTGAGGGAGAGGTGAGATGTGGGGAGGCTCAGGGGTGATGCCAAGCTCTGTGTGTGTGTCCCTTTCCCAAAGGTGCCTTTTTGGGTGCAGTCTCCTTTATCTGAGGAGTGGGAGCTCTCCTGGGCTGGGCTCTCCCTTGGGTGACCCCAGGGATGAGGGGATTTGGGCCATGGGTGCCCTGGTCAAGGTTTTATTGCCTGTGAGAGCAGGGCCAGAAGTGGGGAGCCCCAAAATGGGAAGAGGAGCAGGAGCAGCTGCTGGAAGAGAAGTGGCAGGAGAGCCCAGGATTTTGGGGGGTGGAGATCCCAGGATTTTGGGGGGTGGAGATCCAGGACTTTGGAGTGTGGAGAGCCCAGGATTTTGGAGTACAGAGATCCAGGATTTTGGGATGTAGAGAGCCCAGGATTTTGTAGTGTGGAGACCTCAGGGTTTTGGAGTATGGAGACCCAGGATTTTGGGGTGTGGAGATCCAGGACTTTTGAATGTGGATATCCAGGATTTTGGGGCGTGGAGGGCCCAAGACTTTGGGGTGTGGAGAGCTGAGATCCCAGGGTGTGGAGATCCAGGATTTTGGGATGTTGAGAGCCCAGGACTTTGGGGTGTGAAGATCCAGGATTTTGGAGTATGGGGATCCAGTATTTTGGGGTGTGGAGAGCTGGGATCCCAGGCTGTGAGCAGATCCCATTCCCATTCCCTTCTGTCAGCTCAGGGGAAGGTAAAGGTGAGCTGGAGCCCCCAGCAGTGCCCCACGTTCAGGCTCCTGGTTGGGTCTGTCCTGCCTCTGTCCCACAAACCAAACCCCACTGAGGGCTGGGCAGCCACCCAGCCTGGGGGGACGTTCTGCTCAAGTTTGCTTTGCATTGTTCTCCAGCAGGTCACGAGGATTTGTTCAGCTGCTGCCAGAGCAAAAACTTCCAAGGGGCTTCCTTCACCTATTTCGCCGTGCACATCACGGGGGCTCTGGTTCTCTTCATGACTGATGGCATTGTGGTGAGTTCAGTTCCCGAAATCTCTGGAATTTTTCCTTCCTCAGGACTCTCCAGACCCTTCCCCAGCTCCCTCAGGATTCTCCAGACCCTTCCCCAACTCCATTCCCTTCCCAGCCCCTCAAACTGGGGGCCCAGAACTGGACACAGCCCTCCAGGTGTGACCCCACCAGTGCCCACCACAGCCCAAGCCACACCTGGACAAGTTCCAGTATTTAACAACCCTTTCCATGAGGAAATTCCTGCTGAAATTCCACCCTGAGCCTCCCCTGGCCCAGCCTGAGCCCGTTCCCTCTCCTCCTGTCCCTGTTCCCTGGGATCAGATCCCAAATCCCCCCCGGCTGTCCCCTCCTGGCAGGGACTTGTGCAGAGCCAGAAATTCCCCCTGAGCCTCCTTTTCTCCAGGCTGAGCCCCTTCCCAGCTCCCTCAGGACTCTCCAGACCCTTCCCCAGCTCCCTCAGGACTCTCCAGACCCTCCCCCAGCTCCATTCCCTTCCCAGCCCCTCAAACTGGGGCCCAGAACTGGACACAGCCCTCCAGCTGTGACCCCACCAGTTCCCACCACAGCCTGAACACGTTTCTTTTTGCCTGTCCCACTCTGCTCCTTCTGTAGAAAAACAACCAGCAGCTCCAGACTGAGGTGACAACTCAAAAATCCTTTCTCAGGGAGGCTTTTCCCACAGCCTGACAGCTGCCCTTGGATGGCAGCCCCACTTATTGCCTGGATTTCAGCCAGGGAACAGCCCAGGGAAGCTGGTGCTGTCTGTGATTCCTGCTTTGTTTTTTTGTGACACCCTCGGGGGTTGATGGTGAGAGGGGTTACACAGGTATGGGAATGTCCCAGGCTCTCCATCCTCAAGGAGAACCAACCCTGAGCTCTAAATGTGATGTCTGCAGAGTGTGGAACTGTCATTGTAGGACACAAAAGGAAGATGAGAGGCTCCAAATATTTCAGAAGGCAAAGAGCATAGAAAAAAAGCTTTATTGTCTAACTCTTACTACCTTTTATAAGGTGTTGTGATACAGATTTAACATGACTGGTGTGAGTAGGAATGACACCTCTCTAATCCCACTGGCTAAACCAGAGAAACAGCAAACACCACCTGGAGAAAGATTGTTTGGAGAAAGGAGAGTTGTTTGCCAGGATGGTTTTGAGAAGAAGCTTTCTTGAGACAATTTTTTCCTTGGGGAAAAAGTCAGCAGCTGCTAGCAGGCTAAAAATCTCTCAGACCCAGAAATGTCAGGCCCACAGTGGAACTCCAAGGCAGGGAGGGGGGATCTCTGCAGACTGGGTTTTTCCCTGAAATGGCTGTGCAGCTTTGCCCTTTTAGGATAGATTAAACCCCTGGTGGCTCTGCAAACCCTTGGGAAGGGGTTCCACCATGGGTGGGCTCTCCACCATGAGTACCTGGGGCATTTATCTCAGGGTCCTTGTCCCCATTTCCAGGTGAATGCTGGAACCTGACACTGGCTGGGATGATGCCCCAGCAGATCAGGAGACTTTTCTCCCAATTTCCTCCCATTTTTCCCCCTCTCTCCTATCCCACCCAGCCTCCATCCCTCCCTCACCATCTCCTGGGGGAGAGGGGAGCCTGAATTCCCCACGAGGAGATGACAGGGTGGTTTTTCCTGCAGGGAGAGTACTCTGGCTTCGTGTACAGCTACGCCGTGGAGGAGCCGCTGGCCGTGGTGCACAAGGTGGCCGGGTACCTGCCCAGCCTCTTCTGGGGCTTCATCACCCTGGGCAGGCTCATCTCCATCCCCGTGTCCTACAGGATGAAGCCAGCCACCATGGTCTTCATCAACGTGGTGAGGATGGGCTGATCATCCCTTTAAATCACTTTTTTCTCTCGGTGGGTGGGTTTGGAGCTGCAGCTCCTCTCACACCCCGGGGGTTTGCACGGGTAGCCCTGGTTTTGTGCCTGAGATGTTTTATTTCTCTGAAATTCTTTTCCTGGTTTTCTGAAGTTCTTTTCTGAATTTTTTTAGGATTTTGAAATTCTCTATAACCAAGAGAGGTGGTTTTTTTGTAACTGTAACTTTGTTATTCATTCCTTTTCCTAGGAGGGACTTCTTGATGTCCCTCTGGTGTGACCCATGTGATTGAAGAGGTTTTGCCTTTGTGTCACCAATCACATTGGTCTGTGTAGAATAGTATAAAAAAGAGACACATCCCAAAAATAAAGGAGTCATTTTCAGCCTTCTGAAGTCAGAGTCTTGTCGTTGTGGTGTAAAACAGCCTCAAGGTGCCCTCCAGGTAGCCACAATTTAAAAACTGATGGCCCAACTTTCCTGAGCCTGCTCCTCAGTGGATCTTCTGGGAGAGCACCAGGAGAGTTGGCACTAAAAAAGTGCCAGTTTTATTTATCTGACACAGTGTCCCCTTCATCCACGGGGAAATTAATTCCTGGGATAGCCATGGGAAAGGGAAGGGAGATCACACTGTAAATTCTCTGCTTAGGCTGCAGCAGCTGGCAAAGGTTGCTGGAGTTGATAAAACACCTCTTGGGAAAGGGGCAGGAATAATTTTGGGATGTGTAAGGAAGATCTGTGTGAGGACATGGCAGAAAACAGGGAGGGGAGGATCCCAATCCCATTCTTACAAAAAGAAAAGCACAGGCAGGCAGTTAACTTCCAATTTATTTGAACCAGGAGCGATTTTAGTGGCTGTATTTTGGTATTATAACACCTGACACACGTGTAACAGGGTGGGGAGAAGATTTTGGATGTTCTGAGTAAAAAATCCACCTGGCTGACACTGACCCTGTGCAGTGCTGGGAGGGGCTGTAGGATCCAGCAGCTCCTGGACTCATTGCAGCATTGTTATAACAAATTCCAGCTCGAATTTGGTTTTTTTAGGGTCCAAATTTCTCCTGAGCACTTGACAGGAGCACAATCAGGGTCTGATAAATTAAAACAAAACCAGCTGGAATATCAGAGCTCCCTCTGCTGACTCTGCCCTGGATCACTCGGGCATTTCCCCCAGGTTTGGGGTATTTCCCCTACGAGGCAGAGGTGAGGAAAGCTGATTTAAATGCAGTTGCCTCTTTGCCTTTTTTGCTTTCTGAGCACGGGAAAATCTTTCTCTTCTTGAGAGTTAATTCTGTAATTATGGAGAGTGACTTCAGTCTTACTCAGCAGAATAAAGGACTATTAGTCATTAAGACATGTAAATATGGGGGAAGGTACTATTGTATTTGAAGGTATGGTTTTCAGATAAAACCTTCAGTTCCTACATAATGAAATGTATGACCAAATTATATGATGAAAATTACCAAATTAATTATATTATGCTAATTATGTTATGAAAATTAGCAAATTCCTTAAAGCCAGATGGATTTGCTTTGGCCATTCAGTTCCTCAAACACTGATATTTTTTTTTCCCTGCATGTTTTCTCTTCCAGACTATTTCCTATTAAAAACAAACGTATTTTCTCCTCCAGAATATTTCCTATTAAAAACAAACCCCTAGACCCTGCTGCACCCAGCATTTTTCTGACTGATTTTTTCTGCCTACAGGTCGGGGTCCTCATCACCTTCCTGCTGCTCCTGATTTTCTCCTCCAGCGTGGTTTTCCTGTTTGTGGGCACAGCATCCCTGGGGCTGTTCCTCAGCAGCACCTTCCCCAGCATGCTGGCCTACACTGAGGACATCCTGCAGTACAAAGGTGAGCTCCCTTTCCCCAGCTGCATTTTTGGATCCCATTCCCCTTTTTTGAGGACATCTTGCAGAACAAAGGTGAGCTGCCTTTTGCCAGGTGCATTTTTGGATCCCATTCCTCATTTTTCAAGAAGATCCTGCAGTACAAAGGTGAGCTACCTTTCACCCAGGTGCATTTTTGGATCCCATTCCCCCTTTTTTGAGGACATCCTGCAGTACAAAGGTGAGCTGCCTTTCCCCAGGTGCATTTTTGGATCCCATTCCCATTTTTCAAGGACA
>JBBMKD010000096.1:3399033-3427582 GCA_037834095.1 Argya squamiceps | reverse complement strand
GAGGAGAGGGAACGGGCTCAGGCTGGGCCAGGGGAGGCTCAGGGTGGAATTTCAGCAGGAATTTCCTCATGGAAAGGATGGTCAGGCCCTGGAAGTGCCCGGGGAGCTTTGGAGTTGTCACCTGGGGGTGGCACTGAGTGCTCAGGGTGGGGATGGGGCACAGCTCAGACTCAATGATCCCAGAGGGATTTTCCAGCCTAAATTCTGGGATTCTGAGGTCTGCATCCCTTCCCCACCTACCCCTGCTGTGCCATTCCCAAATTCCTTCCCTCCCCTGGAATTCCAGCAGGAATTTCCTCATGGAAAGGGTTATTAAACACTAGAAATGCCCTGGAAGGGACTCTCCCATCCCCAGGTCAGGCCTGGACATGGCACTGGGTGCTCAGGTGACGAGTTGGGGACATGAGGGGATGATGGAATAACAACATTCCTGAGGGGAAAACCTCCCTCCCATCCCCTTTAATCTCAATTAAACTCCCCATGCAGGTGAAATATTGAATAATATTGACTTAATCTTTTGCAGAGCTGGACGAGGCCTCCCCTGACAAAGCAGCAGTGCCCGAGGACACGGGGCAGTACCAGCGCTGAGGGAGGGCCCGGCTCTGCACCAGCAATAAACCCACCCCAATTAAACATTCCTCCTAAGGGTGATTCCACTTTTAATGAACTGAATCATGCCAAGTTCTCTGCAAGCAAAAGCACAGTAGGTGGGGGTAAGGCAGAATGGAGGGAAATCAAGCCCAAAACGTCGGGGTTGTGCCAAAAACACCCCAGATCTGGGAGTGCCAGCCTGACCCTGGGACTAAAAGCAGAGAGGTTTGCACAGCAGCTCCTCCTGCTCATGAACTTTATTTTTTACCTGCTCAGGACAGAGGGTGGGAAGGAAAAGCTGCTCTCTGCTCCTCGTCCAAGACTGAATGTCTCCTCCTGGCTTGGTCATGCATTGAAATGATTTTATTTCTGGCTTGTGGTGCACAAGAGCCCCTGGAATTTTCCCAGCACAATCCTGGGGTTTAAATCATTTTTGTGCAGCAGGACCTCGAGTCGGTGTCACCTCCCTTGGTCCTTCCAAAAGGGGGGACAGTGGCACAGTGGCAGAGCCCCTCCAGGTGCACACAGGTAGCAGGGCCTGTCTCTATTTGCACACTTAACTCCTGTCTATTCCCCACTCTAAACAGTGTCTTCCTCAGCATGCTCAGGCCTTTTAAATGATTTTAAACAATCATTTGCTTTTTTTTTCCTCTTTTTTTAAAGGGGGGTGATTCTCCTTGGTTTTTTTTTAATCAAGAATGAGCTGTGCTGGTTCATTTTGCTTTAAATCACTCCTCGAGCTGCTCCAGCTGCAGTGTGTTCTTATTTTTTTTTAAGGTTGGTTTTATTCCCAGCTTCCAAGTGAAGCTCTGAGAGAGAGAAAGGATTTATTTTGTATTTTTTTTTGGGGGGGAGCTCAGCTCCAGCTGCTTCACCTGTGCAATCTCCTCATGCAGGTGCCTTGTGTAAGGTACTCCCACAGCCCATGCATGGCCCGTCCCAGGCAGCAGGAAAAAGGACTGGAATTTTTCAGGAATGTCAAAAGGCTCCATCCAGCTCCTCCTGCTGGATGTCACTCCTTGCTTGAACTGCTGTATGTGATGTACATATGTAGGTGTGTATATAAAGCAGTGTTTAATTAAAGGTGATTGATTGCTAATTGCTCGGTGCACTGGATTCACTCCCCATGCCTCCATTTTGGCAGGTTTTAAATTATTTTTTAGGGTTTTTTTGGTGTTTTTTTGTTTTGGTTTTTTGTTTTGGTTTGGTTTTTTGTTTGGTTGGTTTTTTGTTTGTTTTTTGTGTGTTTGGTTTTTTGTTTGTTTGTTGTTTGGTTTTTGGGTTTGTTTGTTTGTTTTTGGTGTTTTTTGTTTGTTTGTTTTTTGGTGGTTTTTAAATTTTATTTTATTGGGGGGGGTTAGTTTTTTATTTTTTTAGATTTTTTAAATTTATTAAAGTGGTTTTGGTATTTAAAGAATTATGGAGGGACCTTAAATCCCACCCTGCCATGAGCAGGGACCCCTCCCACTGTCCCAGGTTTCTCCAGGGATGAGGCAGCCACGGATTCTCTCAGAAATTTCCATTTTTCCAAGCAGCACCTCTTCCCTGCCATAAAATATCTCCACAGACTCCTGTAGCAAAGAGCCTGGAGTTGTTAAATTGCCATTTTTCCTCCCTCAAGGCGAGTTTGGATTGGGTCAGTGCAGCTGAATTCTGGGTTTAGCTCATCCCTGGACTCCAGGAACCCCTTCCTGCCTCAAAATCCCAGAGCTGCAATTTTTCTGTGGTCCTGTAATGAAATTAAACCTAATTCCAGGCCAGCTTGGAGCACCCTGGGACAGGAGGAGCTGTTCCTGCTCATGGAATGAGGAGGTTTTGGGGCTGTAATTCTTCTCCAGCTCCACAGGATGCCACTGTTCCTCTGCCTGGAATAAAACTGCAAAAAAACCACATTTACAGCAAAAAAACCTCCTCAATCTGTCCTTCCTCAAGCCCCTCCCACCATGAGAACATCCCTGGAGGAAATGAGCACCAAACAATCCCAGGAGGGAGCGGATTTGGGAAGGAATCTCCTCAGTTGGTGTCACAGCAGCTCTGAAATCATCTCAGTCTGGCCTGGCAGACTGGGGACAGCAGAGCTCAAATCTCTTCTGAATAAAAAAAAAAAATCCACCATCACATTTCTTGGGTTTGGTAATTCCAAGCTCCATTTCGGCTACTTAGAGGAAACAAAAAAAATTTCCTATTTTAAGGGAATTTTCACTAGAATAGCATCTGATTTAGCAAAAAACTTTAAAATACAATTTACCTCAAGTAGCACCTGATTTAGCAAAAAACTTTAAAATATAATTTACCTCAACTATCACCTGACTTAGCAAAAAACTTTAAAATACAATTTACCTCAAATAGCACCTGATTTAGCAAAAAACTTTAAAATATAATTTACCTCAAGACCTGATGAACCCCCTCCTTATCCCATCCCCTGCAGCTGTAACTTTCTATTTTCTCTACTGAAAGAAAAAAAAAAACCACTCAGTCAAATGAGCAGAAACTTTGTTAAAAATATTTATTTAAAAAAATACAATTGTTTTGCATGTCTGGTTGCACATAACTATTAACATATGATTGACTTGAATAATTTGCTACAATGCTTTTTTTTAAAGCCAGCTTGCATTATACAAAGCAAAATCCCTCTGTCAGTTCTTACATAAAATAGTTTTCTTTAACTATTCCCACCCCATTATTTTTGTTTTTTAGAAAAGATTGCAATACATTGATTTTTATTTTTATTAAGGTTTTTTTTCTTTTTTTTTTTTTGCACAAAAAAATCGAAGCAATAGAAAAAAGTCACCTGATTTCTCAGGAAAGACCTTCATGATGTTTGAATACCAATTCCCAAAGAGCCACTGCCAAAAGCAGCATTTGTCACTTTTTTTGAAGTGTCAGGACAGTGCAAAGGAAGTTTTGCATCTTAAAGAAAAAAAAAACCACTTTGCCTCTGGGTTGTATTCAAACCTGAAATGTGCTCACACAACTCCATCCCTGCCCTAATCCAGTTGCTCAGACTTTGAATTCTCAGGATTTTTACATGCTGAAGGTCTTCCTAAAATGTTAAAGGTTAAATAAAAGCAAAATTGAATAACACTGAACAATTACTGAAAACTTTGGCTATTTATGTACTTGCATTACATACCAGCATTTTTTTTTATTTATTTAAACACAATGGCATTAAGATACTCTAAGAAGGTATTTAAAAATTAAAATAAAAAAAGACTGAGAAGCAATTCTGTCCCAGGCAGGGTCACCCAGCTGGAAAAAAAAAAGGGGGTGACTTTTACAGTTGTCTTGTCCAGAAAAGTCTCCAGTGTAGGAAGTTTCAGACACTCACTACAACATCACTTTGCCTCTTGAAATTTGTACTATATATATATATATTTATAGAGAAAAGGAAAAAACAAAATGCAACTCTGTTCTGGAAAGAGCCACTGGAAATGTTCCCCCTCTGCTGCTTCCAGGGGGAGTTTTCACCTCTGATTGTTCTGAAAAATTCCCAGCAAGGTAAAAAATGGGAAGGTAAAAACTCCAGCCCAGAGTTGCAGAGGGGAGGGATCTGCTCCCAGAAAAACACTGCCAAGAACCCAGCTCAGCCTGACAATTCCAGCAAGGAATCCACCCCAAAATCTGCCTCCCAAAAGAGATGTGCACCCCAGGAATGGACAGGACAACACTGGCACAGCTGGAAGGGGGAAAAATGGATTTTAAATTGATTTAAATTGATCTAAATCACTCTCCCCAAACAGATGTGCACCCCAGGAATGGACAGACAACATTGGCACAGCTGGAGGGGGAGCTGGAGGGGGGAAAATTGATTTAAAATCAATTTAAATCGATCTAAATCACCCTCCCAAAACAGATGTGCACTCCAGGAATGGACAGGACAACATTGGCACACACAGCACAACTGGAGGGGTGGAAAAATGGATTTAAAATCGATTTAAATTGATCTAAATCACCCTCCCAAAAGAGATGTGCACCCCAGGAATGGACAGGACAACACTGGCACACACAGCACAGCAGGATGGGGGGAAAAACTGATTTTAAATTGATTTAAATTGATCTAAATCACCCTCCCAAAATAGATGTGCATTCCAGGAATGGACAGACAACACTGGCACAGCTGGATGGGGAGCTGGAGGGGGGAAAATGGATTTAAAATTGATTTTAATTGATTTCAATCCCTCCAAGACACACAAAAATCCTGCCCAGCCCAGGGAATTTGGAGCTGCTGTGCTGATCCCCAGGATTCTGCCCTGCCAGAATTCCTTCACCCCCAGATTAATTCCAGATCTCCTTCAGGGCACACAACTGCTGTGTTTCCCTAGGATTTTTTTTCCTTTTTTATTATTCCAAATTAACTTCTCAGCTGTAAAAAGCAGAGGGGAAGAAGCATTAAATGTGCTACTGTACCCATCACAAAGCACTGTGACGTACATAAGGCCATCTGGTAACACTGCAACAGGCTACAAAATACAAGGGAAAAAGGGAATTTTAGGATCTTTTCTTTCAAAGCTACAAAGAAATAAATCTCAACCCTGTTCACAGAGAATGAAACATTTTCAAAAGTGGATTTTTATACAGGAAAGAACTCTGTGCAACTGAACAACAGCAGAACAAGAAGAAGAAGAAGGGGAAGAAGGAGAAGAAAAAAAGTCAACACAATTCTAGGAAGCATTTTCAAAGCTTGGAGGGGTTAGGACATGCTAGGGAAAAATAATAATTAAAAAAAACAAACCCCAAAACACATCCCAAGGAGCTCAGAGCAAAGTCAGGGATTGGAATATTGGGATATTGGAATATTGGGATATTGGAAGCCCCCCACCCCAGCACACAGCACACCCCAGGAACCATGCACACCCTCAGAGCCCTCCTGTGTTCCAAAAAAACACAGAAAAACAACCCCAAAGGAAAGAAAGAAACAAATAAAAATCAAAATAAACAACAACAGCTTCCAGTTATTGGTGCAGCAGTGCTGAAATGGGCTCTGCAATCAGCTCCAGCCTCTCCTCTCTGAATCCCTCACTCACATCCCTGCTTTCCCCAGGGCCAGGATTCTCCTGCTCCACCCCTGCTTTGAGATGAAAACCTCCTGCAACACAACCTCAGCAGAGAAACCTCTTCAATCCAACCCAAACCTGTGCTCCATGCACACAAAACTACTCCAAAACACCTTTAGGACACTTTTTTGGTCTGTTTGTTTCAGGAGATGTGGCAAAAAATAAACCTTTGGCAACTCCTGAGTCCAGGCTGGGGCAGGATTGATTTCAGGATTGATTTCAGGATTGATTTCAGGATTGATTTTTAGGGCTAAAAGAGGAGAAAAAGCCCCAAATAATCCTCCCAAAAATATTTCAAAGTGGCCACTGCAGAGTGCAGGGTCTGCTCAGAGGGAGGAGGGGGATATTTATGTGGATTTTTGGGAACAATTCCTGCCAGGCATCACTCACGTGTGTTCCAGCCACGCTTAAAACACTGAAGAATCTAAAAAAAAATCCAAATTTTCAGCTCTGAGTGTGCTTCTCATCAGAGCCTGGAAGAGCTCCACAAGGAAAATCTGCTGCTTTCCTTGGGAGGGGGAAACAAAATTCAATTCTGGCCAGTTTTAAGGAGGTTTTGTTCCAAAATAATTCACAGGAAGCAGACATTCTGCTGTCGCAACTGGGAGATGTTGGAATATCCAGGGAGAAACAGGGCCCTGCCCACCTGTGGTCAGACAGAAAAACAATCTGCAGGGAACACAAATCCTGCTCCCTGCTTGCTCCTGGTATAAAGGCAGGAATAAAACCCCTCAGTTTGGGATCTACTGACAAAAAAACCTTCAAAATTTCACCTTTCTGCTGGAGAAGGCTCTGAGTGCAGCAGGGGATGGGCAGCACTGCCCTCGTGGCTGCTCTGTTTTGCCCTCCTGACTAAAATCAGACTCTGGAGGAAGATTTGGTTTCATTTCCAAGGATTTCTCTCTGTCCAGAGCCACCTCTCCCCTCCCCAGTCAGCACCTCTCACTCCCAGTGGAATTCTGTGCCCAAAAACACCCCAGGAATGGACAGGACAACACTGGCACAGCTGGATGGGGAGCTGGAGGGGGAAAAATGGATTTAAAATTGATTTTAATTGATCTAAATCCCTCCAAGACACACAAAAATCCTGCCCAGCCCAGGGAATTTGGAGCTGCTGTGCTGATCCCCAGGATTCTGCCCTGCCAGAATTCCTGCTGGGGAAGGATTCACCCCCAGATTAATTCCAGATCTCCTTCAGGGCACACAACTGCTGTGTTTCCTTAGAATTTTTCCCTTTTTTATTATTCCAAACCAACTTCTCAGCTCTAAACCCAGAGGGGAATAAACATTCCCCAAGGCAAAGGGACACCCCTGCATTTTATCCCAAAATCTTCCCCTGCCAGCTCTGATTTCCAGCAGCTCCAGCCTGTCCCACTCAGCTCAAAGCAGGCCACTGCTAATTGCTGCTTAATTAACTCCAAATCAAACCATAAATGCCTCTGTTTAGGCAGCAGGAGCCTCGTCAGACATCCTGGAGAGCTCCTGAGTGAACCCTCAGGGATTTTGGGACCCTCAGGGGCTGCTTGCAACACCCCACTCTGTGATTTTAAAACAAAACAACCCCAGAGAGGCCAAAAGGTCTTTTTTTAAAAATCATTTCTACTCTTCCAGATGCAGATTCTGTTCCTCACACAGAGCTGAGGAAGGAAGCACACCAAAATGGTCACCCAAAACCTCAAAATGTTTAAATACTTTTGGATTTTAACATCATTCCCTGCCCCACTGCTGAGGGTGGTTTTCCAGAGCTGATAATTACCAAGAGAACCTCTTGATAAAACACTGAGATGGGACTGGAAACAAATCTGCCCCAAAAATGGGAGAGGTCAAACTGCAGAGCACGTCAAAAACTGCCATAAAACAGGAGCAAAAAAAAAGGTAATTACAAGATAAATGAATAAACCATGGGAGACAGGAGAGGGGCAGAGCTGCAGGGTCTGATCTCAGCTCCAGGAGGGGATCAGGGCCCCTCAATCCCATCCCAGCTGGAATCCCACAGGAAATCCCCACAGGGAATCCCACAGAAAATCCCCACAGGGAATCCCCCCAGGGAATCCCCACAGGGAATCCCACAGAAAATCCCCACTGGGAATCCCCCCAGGGAATCCCCACAGGGAATCCCCACAGGGAAATCCCACAGGGAAATCCCACAGGGAAATCCCCACAGGGAAATCCCCACAGGGAATCCCCAACAGGGAATCCCCAACAGGGAATCCCCAACAGGGAATCCCCCAGGGAAACCCCACAGGGAATCCCACAGAAAATCCCACAGAAAATCCCACAGAAAATCCCACAGAAAATCCCACAGGGAATCCCCCAGAAAATCCCCACAGGGAATCCCCACAAGGAATCCCCCAGGGAATCCCCCACAGGGAATCCCCCACAGGGAATCCCCCACAGGGAATCCCCCACAGGGAATCCCCCCAGGGATGCAGCTCCCTGGGCTGGAGGAAGCTGGAGAAGGGAGATCTGCACCTCAGCAGCTTCACTGCCCTTAAAATGAACATTAGAAACCCAAAATAATCTATTTATGTGATAGCTGAGGGTTGAAAATGTATCAGAGGGAGAAATTATCCCACCCAAAGCCTTTCTGCTCTCACACACCTCTCCATTTTCCCAAAGACTGCACAGGTACTGGAGCCTTGGGATGCTCCAAGGGACAAAACCAGGAATTGTCCAACCCCAGGAATTGTCCAACCCCAGGAATTTTATCCCTTCCTGACCTAACACAAAACAGAGCTTGAATGTGCCAAAATCAGAGCACAGGAACTGCATCCCCTGCCGAGGACAGGTCTGGAACAAAGCTCTAAACCTAAAGCTGCTGCTGGAAAAAAGCCCCAAAGTTCCTCCATCACCTTCCCAGGAAAGACAGAACACCAACAGCTCCATAACCAGGGGCCCCAAAAATCCAGGATCCCAAACAGAGCCAGCAGCAGCTCCCCATGGGAAACAGAGAAAAGATTCCCAGAGCAAGACACAAGTTCAGCTTCCATCCTCCCCAAACCTTGGGTTCTGTGGAAGGATTCTATTCCCATCTCCAGGATTTTGGGCTCTTTGTCTTCCACCAAACTCATTTTGTTCTCCACCAAATGACCTTCCAAAGAACCCAAGCCAGGAAAGAACTGATGCAAAAATTGCCAAGCACTCCACAAAACCAAGGCTCCTCCAGCAACAAGAACCTAAGGAACAAAAAAATGTTTCTGTAATGCTGCATTATTTTTATTTTCATTTTATAAATCACCACGGTACGGAACTAAAAACAGAATCTACTCTAACCTCACCTGCTAAATTACAAAGCTGTGAGGAGCTGCACAAAAGCAGCCCCTGAATTGACCTAAAGAACCAGCAGTTCACAGAAATGAGCCCCAGGGAGGCTCTGGCAGGAATGTGAGCCCAGGAAAAGCTGCCACTTCCCTGTCAGTGACTGTGGCTGATGAGGCAGCACAAGTACAAGGAAATATTCCCTTAAATGACCTGAAAATTGCAGTTGGAGAAAAGGCAGCAAAAGCTGCTCCTCTCTCCCACCTCCTCTCCCTTTTCCAGGAGCTTTCCCAGCTGCCTGCTGAGCTCACCCAGATTTTTTGTTTTTTTCCTCAAGAAGCCAAAGAGATCCCACTCCCAACTCTGCCTGCTGGGATTTTACCTGCTGGTAAAATGAAAATTTCAATTTTTCACCCATCCCATCCAGGCTGCACTCCCACAGGAACTCCCAAAGGAAAACCTGGATCTCTGTGGCAGAGCAATCTCAGGAAGCTTCTTGGAGAGGAGCAGGAGCCCAGAAATAACATTTTTTTTTGGGCCTGACCCTCTGCCCAAAGTGATTAAAAGCTCACAAAGAATTAAGTGCACAAAATTTCAACAGCTAAACTTGGCTTTTTCTCCACAGGGGAACAAAGGGGGTTAAGGGAAGCAATTAAATTGCAAGTTTTTAGTGCTTATTTGTGAATTTTCAATTCGAATCCCAGCCTGCAAATGTTGCTTTTTCTCAAAAAAAGTCCACAAAGTTTTTGGTAGGCATAAAATTGGCCAACCTGAACCAACCAAAGTGCTGCTATTCACACATAGCTCTAGAAATTTCCCAGAGCAGGCTCCAAACATGCAGACCAAAAATAATTCCAGATGCCTGCTCTTCACCATCACCTGCAGCTTCTCTTCTGCATTTCAAAAAAAAAAAATAAAAATAAAGTTAAAAAAATAAAAGGAAAAATGTCAATATTGCACATTTTAAGAGCTGCTGCAGCAGGAATTTCCCTCCTGCATCTGCTGATGTCTAAATGTGAAGCATTTTTTTTGTTTTTTTGCCTCTGACAGGAGCCAACAGGAAGACAGGTCACTCCATGAGCTCACTCCCTGCTTCTCCACCTGAAAAAGGAATATTTTCTTATATTTTCTTTTTTTTTTTCTCCCACTTTTCCCCCTGGGCAGGTGAACAATGCCCAAAAAAAAGCAACTCTGTTCCACCCACCTGTCCCAGGTGTCAGCAACACACAAAAGTGGGTTTTTTCTGTATCACAGAAAGGGAGCATCACTGCAGGAAAAGAAAAGTCTTGGGTGTTGTGGCTTTAAAGAGAATTTCCAAGCCTGCAAAAGTGGCAAAAAGGAGAAAAAAAAAAACCAAAAAAAACCTCTGGAAAAGCTCGAGTTCACCATTTATCCATGGAATAGGTGCAGTATTTACAGCAAACAGCTCCTCGTGCTGGAGAGGGGAAAATCCTCCTCTGAGGATGCTGAAGGAAAAAGAGTTTGTCTCCACCTGTTTTCTGGGAATATTTGATGGGGAAGATCCCCTGACAGCCCCACGTCAAAGCCAGAAGTTGCTGCCTGACATCAGATGCCCAAACTGGAAGGACACAGCCCCACAGCCCCACACTTTGGGGCTGAGAGAGGAGAATTTCTCAGGTTTTTTTCACTCTCTCATTTTTTTTTCACCCCCTCAGTTTTTTTAGAAGGCCTCCTGAGGTGTGAAAAATCCACCTGGCAAATCCCATCTCATCTCCAGTGGCTCTGGAAAACATTCCTGCATTTTTAATCCAGGACAACAACGAGGTGAAATAAATTTACCACCAGGCTGAACCTTGTGGAGACCCCTCAGGACTGGTTTGGGGTCAGTGCTCCCTCAAAAAAATAAAAATCAACAGCTCCACTGCAAAATGTGGGATAAGAGCTGGCAAAAGAGGAGCTTTTCCACGTGGGGAAAAAGCAGGAAGCTTTTCCAGAACTGTGGGAGGAAAGAGGAGCAACATTAATGCTGGGATGTGCTGTTGTCATCCTGCTGGGGTCTGGGATTCCAGGTCAGGCAGCAACCTCCCCCCAAAACCCAGGGAAAATTCCCTCAAAACTGCAGGGAAAATCCCCCCAAAATCCAGGGAAAATCCCCTCAAAATCCAGGAAAACTCCCCTCAAAACCACAGGGAAAATCTCCCCAAAACCCAGGGAAAATTTCCTCAAAACTGCAGAGACAAATCCCTCAAAATCCAGGGAAAACTCCCTCAAAACCCAGGGAAAATCCCCTCAAAACCAGAGGGAAAATTTCCTCAAAACTGCAGAGAAAACTCCCTCAAAATCCAGGGAGAATTTCCTCAAAATCCAGGGAGAATTCTCTCAAAATCCAGGGAAAATTTCCTCAAAACTGCAGGGCAAATTCCCTCAAAATCCAGGGAAAATTCTCTCAAAATCCAGGGAAAATTCTCTCAAAATCCAGGGAAAATTCTCTCAAAATCCAGGGAAAATCTCCTCAAAACCACAAGGCAAACCCCCCCATGCTGCTGGCCCAGCAGGGAGGTCCCAGGCTCTGGATCAGGTCTCTGGCACAAGAAATGTTTGGACTCCAGCATTCAAACTCTGTCAGAAGTGAGAGGAGCAAGGGAAGGAGGGCAGGGAGACACCCAAAATTCCAGCCCCACACCTCTCTCTCCTCCCAAGGGGCTGTGGGGCCCCAAATTGTCCTGGACACACAGAAATAAATCCTTGAAGAAGAAGAAAAAAAATATTTCTCCCTGCAACAAAAAAGGAATGGAGACAACAAAAGCCCCCGGGGCTGCTTTTGTTGCTGCACAAGCTGTGGTGCCCCTGGGGCACACACCCCACTCCCAAGGATTTCCTGGAATTCCATCAGGATTCAGGTCCTCTCCTCGATGAGCACAGGAAGCAGAAGAAGAACAGAGGGGTTTGTTTGGTTTGTTTGTTTTCCCCACAGTCACAGAGAAAAAGCCTCCTCTGGTGCTGTTTGCTGCTCAGCACCCAAAAATTCCTTCTGGATGTGAGGGGGAGGGAACAAAAAAACCTTCCAAAATTTCCAAGAGAAGAGACTGGAGCTGCAGCTCCTATTAAGGCGTTTGCATATACATTCCCAACCTGGGGTCTTCCAAAAAAAAAAGGGGGAAATTTTTTTGCAAAATAAAAAAAAAAGGCAATTTTTTTGTTTGTTTTTGATTGGGGAATGGCGACAACCACGACTTGCTGAGAATCTCTGTGGAATTACAAACTCCTTGTTTGTTTTTAAAAACAAAGGTGGTTGAAGAGAAGTGTCCCGTCTTTGCCTTGCTTGTGTCCTTTTGCAGGAATTCCATGTGCTATGTCTTCTGCAGATCCGGGGAAAAGGGGCCAGGGGTGGAGGGTCCGTCCAGTCCAGACAGGGTAAATGGGCCGTGGCTGTTCAGCACTGATGGAAACTGAGAGACAAAACAAGAATTGTAAAAATAAACCACTTTAATTCATTGCTCTTCCTATATCTGTGCTCAAAGGAGAAAAAAAAAAACAACAAAAAAAACAAAGGAACAAAAACAAAGCAAAACCACCCCAGACTTCAAAGAATCCTCTTGGCTTCTCACTTTGAATTTATTTTTTAATGCCAAGCAATGTCACAGTGACCCCCCAGCTGAGCACTGGCCCAAATCCTCATTAAAATCTGACTTTAATGCAGGTTGTGGGGAAAACAGGGTCTAAATTACCCCTCAGTTAATTATCAGCTCATGTCAGGGTGGAAAATGCAGTGTCCTTTCAGCCCTCCTTGGTTTATTTCCTGTCCTCGTGGTACAGATGAGGAACTTCCCTCATCTCCATGGAGATGACAGATCCCAACCCAGAAGATTGAATTAAATTCTTCAGTTCCAATGAAATGAAAGAAAAATTAATCAAATTGGTTAAATTCTACTCTTTGCCTCAGCAAATTCAGGCAGCAAATGTGGTAATTCCAGTGCCAGGGTGGTAATTCCAATGCCAGGGTGGAAGTGTGAGGGAAAAACATGAGAATTACAACAAAAGGAAGGTTTTTTCCTAAAATATAGTAGATTTTTTTACTATATAATAAAAAAACCCTGGCCTTGGGCACTTCAAGGGATCCAGGGGCAGCCACAGCTCCTCTGGGCAACTGTGCCAGGGCTTCCCCACCCTCACAGGGGTGGATTTTATGGATTTCTTCCACAAAAATCATCAAAAATTGTGCCACACATGATCACAGAGATCAAACACTCACTCCTTCTCCTCATTACTTGTGAGATTAATTAACATTTTTCAGCAGGAATGATTGGAACAATCAAGAGAGCGGAAAAATCTCAAAATTCAGGAAAATCCCAGGCAAAAAAAAAAAGTTCCAGGGAGGAAATTTCTACAAGAACAGACCTAAAAAAGGGAAACAATCTCTCTCTAAAGCAATCTGTGCTGCAGTTAATTTCAAACATTCCTGAAACCACCAACATTGACAACACCCTGAAATAAAACCGAGTGAAAATGAAAATAAATGCTCTCAAAAGCCACCACAGGAGGTAGGAAAAAATAACAACAATTTTATTTCCACTGCAAACACTTGGGACAAGTGAGGGACTGGAAATCCCTGGAGGAAAAGCTTGGGACTCACCTGGAAGAGGGTGTTGGCACCCTGTAACCGGGCAGGGCTGAGGGGAGCCACCGGGCTCAGGGTGCTCCAGAAGTGGATGCTGGAGAGCAGAGGGCTGGGGGTCAGCAGGATGGGAGTCTGAAAGGACAGGAAAAACTGCTGTGAGAGCCTTTTCCATGGAATTCCAGCCCTTTCCCAAGGAATTCCAGCCTTTTCCATGCAATTCCAGTCTTCTTCCCTGGAATTCAGGCCTTTTTCCTGGAATTCCAGCCTTTTCCCTGCAATTCCAGCCTTTTCCCTGCAATTCCAGCCTTTTTCCTGCAATTCCAGCCTTTTCCCAAGGAATTCCAGCTTTTTTCCCATGGAATTCCAGCCTTTCCCCATGGAATTACAGCCCTTTTGCCTGGAATTCCAGCCTCTTCCCCATGGAACTCCTGCCTTTTCCCAAGGAATTACAGCCTTTTTTACCAAGGAATTCCAGCCTTTTCCCCATGGAATTCCAGCCTTTTCCCCATGGAATTCCAGCCTTTCCCCGGCAATTCCAGCCTTCTTCTGTGGAATTCCAGCCTTTTCCACAGGAATTCCAGCCTTTTTCCCATGGAATTACAGCCCTTTCCCATGGAATTACAGCCCTTTCCTGTGGAATTCCACCCAAGGAATTCCAGCCTTTTCCCCAGGAATTCCAGCCTTTTTCCTTGGAATTCCAGCCTTTTCCATGGAATTCCAGCCTTTTCCCCAGGAATTACAGCCCTTGCCCAAGGAATTCCAGCCTTTTCCCATGGAATTACAGCCCTTTCCCCAGGAATTACAGCCTTTTCCCCAAGGAATTCCAGCCTTTTTCCCAAGAATTCCAGCCTTTTCCCCAGGAATTACTGTCTTTTTCCCAAGAATTCCAGCCTTTTTCTGTGGAATTCCAGCCCTTTCCCATGGAATTCCAGCCTTTTCCCTGGAATTCCAGACTTTTTCCTGCAATTCCAGCCCTTTCCCCAGGAATTACAGCCTTTTCCATGGAATTCCAGCCTTTTCCCCAGGAATTACAGCCTTTTTCCCAAGAATTCCAGCCTTTTTCTGTGGAATTCCAACCCTTTCCCATGGAATTCCAGCCCTTTTCCCATGCAATTCCAGCCTCTTCCCAAGGAATTCCAGCCACAACAACCCCTCAAGCCGTCAGGGATTTCAGGAACTCCCATCCCCTCCTTCCTCCTGCTCCTCCTCCTCCTCCTCCCTGCCAGCCCCATCCTGTTCTCCCTCCCCTCACTGAGCAATCCAACCCCTTTTTTTTTATTATTCTTATTTTCCCCAAATCCTGCTGGAAGCCAGAGCAGAGCAGCTCCTCCTCCCATCCAGCACCTGCACTCTGGAAAAGCAGGATTCTGGATTTTAAAAGGGTCTGGAAAAGCAGGATTCTGGATTTTAAAAGGGTCTGGAAAAGCAGGATTCTGGATTTAAAAAGGGTCTGGAAAAGCAGGATTCTGGATTTAAAAAGGGAAAAAAACCTCACACGGGCACACACCCACCCCTGGGGCCACTGACAATGCCAGCAACAACAAAAGGAATTTCCATCCAGCTCCTGAATATTCCAGCCAAGCACTTCCCAGGGTGCCAAAAGAACAACTCCACTTGGATTTTGGCTTTTTTTTTTTTTCTTTTTTTTCCCCCCCCTGTCTTCAGCCATTTCAGTTTTCAACCAGCAGCTTCCCCACGGCTTCACTCTTAATTCCAATTTATTGCAGGGCAGAGATTACACAGATACAGGATGATTTAACAGCCCTGCTGGGTTTCTGTTCTCTTCCAAGTTTTCCACGAGACATGAAAGCTTTCCTTTCCCACACAGAGATAACAACCAAATTGAGCAGCTGCTCTTATTGCTGCTCGCTCTCAAGACTTTGGCTTTCACTAAATGCTACTCACTGAGTAAAAAAAGGCTGAGCAGACACCTCTGTGGGTCTCAAAGCTTTGGGTTTAACTAAAAGCTACTCACTGAGTAAAAAAAGCCTCTGTGGGTCTGTTTTTGAAGGATTTTCAGGCCCAGCTGAAGGGTTTAGGAATAATCCAGTATCCCCCTGGCAAGGTTCACAAAGATCCTGCTGGAGCTGGTTTGGGTTTTGCCTCCACATGCCAGCCCTGTGTGCACACACTGGGGTGAATTAACACCAATTGTGAATCAAACTTGTGTTTGATTAATAAATAAATAAATTTAAAAACCCAAACCAAGCAGGGATTGACATCCTGAGTTTCAAACCTCTGCGTACAATGAACCGTTCATTTTCCACTTGCTGTTTTCAGGCATAACATCATCACTATTGTTAAGTTTAAAAAAATAAAATCAAAGAAAGCAGGAAGGGAATTTGTTCACCTGAGAGAAAAGTGCAGGAGTAAGAGAAGCAGTTGGGAGAGAAGGGCTCAGGATCCCCAGAGGACTCGGGTCGCTGCCTGTGATCACCAGAGTGGGAGCCAACTCCAACCCTTTGGGTTTTTTCGACCTGGAGAGGTGATTGGCAAACTCCTTCTCCAGCACAGCTGAATCCTGCTGCTCTTTGGGCTCTGGGGATTGCTGCTGGAGGCTCTGGGCCTGCTCCAGCTGCTGGGAAGCCACGGATTCAATGTCAGTGTCAATGTCCAGGTCGGGGTTGGAGCTCAGGGGCGGCGAGGGCGGCGTGGGGGGCACCTGCAGCGGGGTGGGAGACACCGAGGACATGGGAGGGGTGGGGGTGAAGCTGCTGCTCAGATTTGGCAAAGGTGCTGGAGGAGGAGCTTCAGGGACCGTCAGCTTGGGCAGCACCAGAGTCTCCAGGGTCTGCAGGGTCTCCTCAGAGCCCAGGGGAAGCGAGGAGGACACGGTGGGGGTGGCAGAAGCCGTGGAAGTGACAGAAGCCACCGCAGCAGTGGTGGAGAGCAGGGGGGCAGAGGGAGGAGGCTTCTTGGAGGAGGGCACGGTGACAAACTTGATGACAGAAGGGGTGGGGTCCTGAGGTTTCTTCTCTGTCAGCTTCTCAGCCGGGTTCTCAATCTTGATGGACCTGAAGAGCTTCACGCTGGAGGAGTTGAGGGAGTTGAGGGTGAAGGAGGAGTAGAGGCCTGAGTGGATGTAGTCGTTACGGCTGGAGGATTTAGCACAGGGCTGGGATTTCTCCTTGCCACAGTTCTCCACGTCCTTGGGGGCGCTGGGCACCTCCCCAAAGCCTGGCATGTCGGGGTCTCCCTCCATCCTGCCCACCACCAGCGGATCCATGTTCAGGATCTCCGGGTACGACACGAATTTGTACACAAACTTCTTCCCGTTCACCTTCTTGATGATGTTCTGGGAGAAGGGAGGGGAAAGGAGACAGAAGTATATTTAGACCTTTCTTCAGATTAGTTTTCTTCCTGCAAACACTGCCTAAAATAGGAATTAAAGTCTGTAATCTTTCAGCCAAAAAAAACAACAAAAAAAAAGAATGTTGCTTTTTTTTTCTGTTTTAAAAACACCCTGAGTGTTCCAGCTCTGCTGGCAGACAAAACACTGCAACAGGTGAGCTTAACCTGACATTAAACACACCAAAACCAGCCAAGAAATCCTGTGGAACATCTCCAGTTAAACAAAAAAATGCCCATTACCTCCATCAAGGAGCACTGAGCTGGGTACACTACTGGGAATTTAACAGTAGATTTTGCTAAAAGGTTTCTCCAGGAGTGCAGAATGGAGAGCTTGTACTTCAAATCAAACCACCTTTATCCTTAATGAGATGATAATAAAGGAAAATAAGCAGCTGAACTCGTCAGCAGGATGCAGGCTCATCAGTTATCTCAACACCACAGAGCAGCATCTGTCAAACTTGTTCTGCTCCTTGGTGAGATGCCACACACTCTGGATTTGGGATCATCCTGGTTTATCACCCCTGACTGCTGCTGAGATCTCCCAGTGCCCAAGGCAGGTTTGTGCCAGCCAGGAATGAACACCAGCAACCCTCCCACCTGCCCCAGGCCCCCCAGAAACTGGGGGGTGTTTTCATCTGCTCCGCTCACACGGGAGCAGCCCAGGGATAAAGGGAAACAGAGGTGGGACTGGGAGATGTTGGATAAACAAAAGTTTATCTCTACTCTGCTGGGCTGAAAACAGTGGTCAAAATGAAGGTGAAATTCTGAATGCACAGAGAAAATAATAATAATTTTAAAAATGGGGCTGAAAAGTGTTTCTTTTGAGAGGAATAAAGGTGAGACTGGAAGATGTTGGATAAACAAAAAGCTTCTCATTCTGCTGGGCTGAAAACAGTGGTCAAACTGAGGGTGAAATTCTGAATGCACAGAGGAAATAATAACAATTAAAAAAATTTGGGCTGAAAAGTGTTTATTTTGAGAGGAAAAAACAAAGAGAAAGCTGCAAAAAGATCCGAAAGTGGTGCAATATTCACATTCTCCATCATCATCCTCTCCCGGTGCTTTCCCTGGATTTTAACCCTTACAAAGGTGTGTATTTTTGGGAAGAGAATTAAGATCCAAAGGCAGATTTCTATCAGCAAAGACACAAACACTTTGCCCAAAGCCACCAGAACCTCCCAAAAACCAACCAGCGAGGAGGAAACGAAATTAAAAACCCAAACAAAAGCAGCCTAACTTCCTTCCACCTGGCAGAGACAGCAGTGCCACCCCTCCGTGGGGAGGAGGGAAAGCAGCAGGGAAAACAAAACCTCCTGAGCTGGGAGGGCTCAGCATTCCCAGCCTACCTTCACGTAGTAGTACCGCAGCGCCCGGCTCAGTTTGTCATAGTTCATGCTGGGCTTGTTCTTGCGGATCCCCCAGAGCCTGGCCACCTCCTCTGCCTGCAGCAGCTTGAATTCCCCGTCGTTGGAGGTCCAGCAGATGATGTTCTTGTTCTGGGGCTCTTGCAGCAGCTGGAGGAGGAACTGCCACAGGGTGATGGCACTGTCCATAGCAGAGAGCTGCAATTCACAAAGGCAGGTTAAGCCCGGAGCATTTCCCTCCTCTCTCCTCCCTGCAAGGGGTTTGGGGAAAGGAGGGAGGAGGGGGAGGAAAAAAATAATAAAAAAATGGAGCAGGGATTGTTATTTCCAAAGGCAGCAAGAGTAAAATAATTATTAGTCACCAGTGGTGAAAGATGTTCCCTGCAGAAGTGAAGGGGCTGAGTGCCAGCTCTGGCGTCTCCTCCCACATGTCAGTACTTTTCACATGGGTTATATTTAGCCTCATTTAACTAAATCAGGTCACTTTGGGTAAGTTGCAGTGAGTCACTACCCCCCAAAAAATAAAAAAAAACGTTTCCAAGTTGTTCCATGTTCACCCACTCTGGCTCGTGCTGCTTTGTGAGGAACAGCTCAGGTAGAGCCAGGTGGGGATCAAAGCTCCCCCTCACCCCCTCCCACCTCGGAGGGAACTGCAAAGCCCCAGGAAGGTGCCAGAGCAAAAACAACTCCATTTCCCCTCAGTTTCCATCCCTGCCTCTTTGCCAGCAGCCCTCTCAATCTCTCCTTCAAATCTTTCCTTTCCCAGGTATCACCTCTGTGGTGTTTTTTTTTTTAATGAGAGTAAACACAAAACTAAATTAAAATTATTCCAAACGCTGCCTTTGCTCTGCTCTTAATTCCCCCCGTGTCTCACCCCCGTCAGTGATTTAGGGACTTTCTAGGACTGATATCTGCCAGTTGATTCCTGCTCCAAAGCTGTTGATGCATAAATTCATCAAGGCCAGCCCAGGCACAGAGAGAACATTTTACCTTGACCATATCTGACCACACCAAACAGTATTTCCACAAATGATTTTAGCCAAATCACTCATCACTCTGGGTAAAGACACAGTGTGGATTCAACCAGACAAAACATGAATTCAGCATCTCCTATAGATCCTCCTAGTCCAGAACTAAAAGAACTAACAGAACTGCTTAATTAATGCAGCTTAAACTTCTTCCAGTGAAATAAAAACAGAGGAAAAATGCTCTGGGATAGTGAACAACACTAAAAACATCTGGATATGCATACCCACTTTTTTTTTTCTCCTAAGCAGAGGGGGTCCAGGGGTTCCATCTGGGTGAATTTGATTTTCAAATGCTATTCCCAAGCTCCAAGGCAAAGGCACCAAGGCCAGGCTGAGGCAGCAGGAGCCAGGCTGGTGTTGGTTGAAGTCCCTGTGTACACAGGGCTCAGTTTGAGAGCCAGCCAGCTCATCTTTGCTCCCAAAGCCTTTTATTCCAATCTCATTAGTGCCCAGCACTTATCCAGCCCTATATAAGGAAGGGAACTGTGTCCAGGGGAGAGGCTGAGCACTCAGGGAGCCCAGGGACAGGATTAGAGCTGACAGCTCACTCAGGGCTCTGGGGGAAACGAGGTGCCCTCAGGGCAGGTGCATTTTTGGGGCACAACCCCGTGGCTTTTCCAGCCCTGCTGCAGAATCCCTGCCTCGTGGCACACAGGGCTGGTGTGACACTGATCCAGCCAGGTAAACTGCTGCAATTACATGGAACAACCTCCCGAGTGAAGGACACCCACACCCCCCTGCTGAGGCTGGCCCCAGGTGCTTTCCCTCTTAATTACTGCACACCTACAACTCCCTGCTTGCCCAAATTAATTGCTCCAAGAAACTGGAGGCTGTGCTTCCAGACTCTTCCCACACTGCTCTGGGCTGTGCCAGCTGATCCAGAGGGGATTTAGGGACCAGGAAAAAAAAACACCTTAAAACCCCTCCAGAACCTCCTGGTGTAGCCATTTATCCCCAACATCCCAGATTTGGTTTATCCACACGGGGATGATGCAGCCACACGTGGTGGTGGTGGATGGGGAGCACGAGGACTTGGCTCTGCCAGCCAGCAGAGCTGTCAGGAGCAGGGAGATGTGCTGGGAGAGAGCAGGGAAATGAGGCTGAGTGATTATTCCCACGCTGTGCTCATCTCCAGAGCTCTGCACCAAACTGATGCAACGTGGAAATCAGATTAGCAACAAGGATTTCACAGTGGCAAAGGGGTTTTTTTTTTATCCCCATACCCCTCTTGTTAAAAATCCACATGGATTTCATCCCAGAATTGAAGTGGTGTTGTTTTATAAAGCTGCTTCCCCTTTAGGAAGCCCCACCTTGATGTTAATTCTGAGCTGATCTAAACTAAGAGTTGCTGCTCTGGAATGCAGCTGGAGATGCACAGAGCAGCACAAAGTTCTGTAAAAACAGCACACACAGAGTGGCCAAAATGATGGAAAATATATTAAAAAACAAGTACTAGATATTAAAAAACAAAGAGAAAAAATTCCACCTTTCCCAGAGAGAGGAGCTAAGTGGTTCTGAAGAGCATTTAGCAAAGTTGAAGAGTTCAGGCTGCTCAGATCCTGATCCTCAGCCAGGGGCAGAGTTACAGAGTTCCTGGAGTGCAATCCTGATCAATTCACACATCAGTCCTGATGTCTCTGCCATTGTGTCCATCACTCAGAGGACTCACAGCACAGCCCCAGATGGGAAAAGTCTTGTCTGGGAGACACCAAAAGGCTGGAGAGGCCTCACTGACCCCCTGCTGTCACAGAACAGGGGCAGGGAGTGCTCTGGGATTGCTCATGGAGGGGTTTTAATGCACAAAACAGAATGAATATTCCTCTGTATTAAATATTCACTGCCTTCATCTCCAGGGAATGATGGAGATCCTGCAGTGAAACCTCATGGGAACCTCAGAGAAATGGGGAATTGGAGTTTTTCTGGAGGTTATATCCAAAGGGAAGGCCAGAAAACACCCTTGGTCAAAGCAAAGGGATCTCAGGTGGATTTTGGCCCTTCAGAGTCCAGGAGGGAGTTGTTACCTGGGAAAACCCAATGTGTTTTAGGAGACAATGCTGTGTCTCATTGAACTCTCATCTCACTTAACTTTAATACAAAACTTGCTGTGATACAGCAGAATACAGAAAATCCCTCTTGCTCCTCCAGGAAAAAGCAGAATATAAAAAAACCATCACACAAAATGAAGAATTAAAACCAGCAAAGGTGAGCTGAGCACTTCTCTTTGTCTGAGCACCACCAAACGTGGGGAAAAGCTTTTTCCTCCTCCACCACCTGGGGCAGGAGGCAGCTGCTGCTTTTCCTGGCACCAACAGGGATGAGAAGTGCCTCAAGAACCCCCTGTCCCACTCCTACATGACCAGGGGTGAAATCTTCTCTCAGATATAAAACAGCATTTCAACTTCTTTAAATCTCTTCACAGCTCAAAAACCAGCTCTCCACCAGCACAAAAAAACCCCTGAGCCCAACTGCTTTTCCTCCAGGACAAATACAGAAATAACCAGGAAAAATACATAAATAAACAGGACAAATACACCAATAATCAGGTCAAATACACCAATAATCAGGAAAAATACACAAATAATCAGGAAAAATACATCAATAATCAGGACAAACTCATCAATAATCAGGACAAACTCATCAATAATCAGGACAAATACACCAATAATTACAAACAAACCAATAATCACAAACACATCGATAATCAGGAAAAACTCATCGATAATCAGGACAAACTCATCAATAATCAGGACAAACTCATCAATAATCAGGACAAACACACCAATAATCACAAACACACCACTGCAAAACATCCTTTGGGGAAGGTTCTTTTCCCTCCGTGGAGAAAGGAAAAGGCCTCACTGGGAAAGGGAATGAGGAGGAGAAGCAACAGCTTTTCTCTCCCCTCCTGCAACCATGTGAACAGGAGGGAAAAAAATAGTTTCTAGAGAGGCAGAGAGGGCAGCTCTGCTCTGTGAGGAGGGAGCTAAAATAGAGCAGCACTATTATTGTCTTGAGATCCTCTCCGACGCCCACGGGTGACCCTGGGAGCTCAGCAGGAGCTGCCAGGGCTGGGCTCAGCCTGCTCCTGCAGCCTGGGCTCTGCAAGGCCTGCACTTCACCCCAAAAACAGAACTGGGGATTTGTCTCCTCTCCTGGCTTCTCCTCTGGGTGATCTGGGGGGTTACAGGGCCTGCAGGTTTGGCTTTTCCTGGGAATGTCAGGGCTGGAATCAGGGCTGCTGTCTGTGTGTGATCTGGGGGGTTACAGGGCCTGGAAGTTTGGCTTTTCCTGGGAATGTCAGGGTTGGCACAGAGGAGTTTGGGAAGTGGCACAATCGCCCCCATGGGCAGCAGAGAGGCAAAATAAATCCAAATATTCACCCTCTGTGCTCTAAAAGGATCCCTCTCCACTTTCTTGGAGGAGTAAAGGCAGGATTAAAGGGGGTTAGACCAGTCCTAACTCCCTCCTCTGAGCTCTCCTGGCAGATTTCCTCAGCACCAAATGATCTCCAACAATCTTTCACCTCCATTGGTGGCTGGGCTCTGGTAAAAAGCATCTGCAGGCTGCTGTCTGTGTGTGATCTGGGGGGTTACAGGGACTGGAAGTTTGGCTTTTCCTGGGAATGTCAGGGCTGGAATCAGGGTTGGCACAGAGGAGTTTGGGAAGTACCACAATCACCCCCGTGGGCAGCAGAGAGGCAAAATAAATCCAAATATTCACCCTCTGTGCCCTCTGCACACCCTGGGAAGGGAGTAAAGGCAGGATTAAAGAGGGTTAGGCCTGCCCTAACCCCCTCCCTCAAGCTCTCCTGGCAGATTTCCTGTGCTTTGACTCAACAATCTCCAATAATCTTTCACCTCCATTGCTGGTAAAAAGCATCTGCAGCCTGATGACTTCTGCAGATGGGCTGAATTAAAAAAAAAACCTCCTCGGGCTCCCCCACACACACATAGGAACAAAAGGCCCAGAGGAAAGGAAGGATGTCACAGCCACACAGCAAAAAACCATCCCCAGCACAGGGTGACAGTGTCACAGTGTCACACCCAGGGGACAGCCCCAAAAAAGTGCCCTGGGAAGGAGCACTGAGCAGAAAAAACTCAGGGGAGACACAGAAACAAAAATCAAAAGTGAAATAAAAGCAGCAGCAGCAGCAGGTCTGGGGGAAGCTTGTGATGGAGGTGAGCAAATGAAGGCCTCAACTGCAGGGAATTCCTAAAATCAAAAGTGAAATAAAAGCAGCAGCAGCAGGTCTGGGGAAGCTGAGCTCATGGTGCAGGTGAGCAAATCAGGGCTCCAACTGCAGGAAACTCCTAAAATCAGAAGTGAAATAAAAGCAACAGCAGGTCTGGGGGAGCTTGTGGTGCAGGTGAGCAAATCAGGAATTCAATTGCAAGAAATTCCCAAAATCAGAAGTGAAATAGAAGCAGCAGCAGGTCTGGGGGAACTCATGGTGCAGGTGAGCAGATCAGGGCTTCAACTGCAGGAAATTCCTAAAATCAAAAGTGAAATAAAAGCAGCAGCAGGTCTGGGGGAACTCATGGGGCAGGTGAGCAGATCAGGGCTCCAACTGCAGGAAATTCCTAAAATCAAAAGTGAAACAGCAGGTCTGGGGGAGCTCATGGTGCAGGTGAATTAATGAAGGCCTCAAGTGCAGGAAATTCCCAAAATCAGAAGTGAAATAGAAGCAGCAGCAGGTCTGGGGGAGCTCGTGGTGCAGGTGAGCAAATGAAGGCCTCAATTTCAGGGAATTCCTAAAATCAAAAGTGAAATAAAAGCAGCAGCAGCAGGTCTGGGGGAAGCTTGTGATGCAGGTGAGCAGATCAGGGCTCCAACTGCAGGAAATTCCTAAAATCAAAAGTGAAATAGAAGCAGCAGCAGCTCTGGGGGAGCTCATGGTGCAGGTGAACAAATCAGGGTTTCAATTGCAGGAAATTGCAGCTCAGAGTGGCTGCAGCTCATGAGCTCAGCCCTTCCCAGAGCCATCCCAGGGGTTTCTGGGCACTCTGGGGAAGGGCCATGCTGTGTGAGCAGGAGGAATCCTGCAGACAATAATTCCTGCCCCTGTTGTGCAATACTGCTGTGGACACAAGGCTGTTCCAGGAAAACAAACACAGTTGGGTGAAGGAGAATTTTGGAGGTCACGGGCTCAAGGCCCTGTGGAAAAACTCAAAATCTGAGCAGGATTTTCCCACCTCTTTGTCCAATTAAATTAAATGAATAATTTAATATAAATTTAAATAATTTAATATAAATAATTTAATATAAAATATAATTTAATTAAATGAATAATTAAATATCTGCCCCATCCCTTTTGTTGGAGGGGCAGGTGTGACAGAGCTGATGAAATATCCAATTTAAGTGGTTATCAAAATAAAACCAGGCAAGTTTCACCAGCAATATCCCATTCCTAATAAACCTTTCCTAAAAGCTTTCCCAGCTCCAGGGGCTGTGACTCACCTGAACTGTTACTTTTAGGATTTTATCCATTTTAATTAATTTTAGAAAGAGACTGCTGTCAAAAAAAACCCCAAAAAATCCACAAATCTACTGTCCAAAAGCTGATGTTGTGGGAAGCACAGCAGGGAATTGAGTCCTTTTCCTGAACACAACTGAAATGCCACATAAAAGCCTCTTAAATGTGTCAAATAAAGGAATTCAAACCAAAGATACAGAATTCTGCACCTCCCTTAAAAACAATTCCTACTCCTAGCACCTTTCCAGGTAATAATCACATTTTATCTTCTTTAATAACTACCTAAAATCAGGGGGAAATAAGGAAAAAGCACTCCAAACTCCAATAAATCCTTGTTTTCCCCTCAGCTCTGGCGTTCCCTGCAGGAATTGTTCCCAGCCCAGGCAGGAAAATCAGATTGTGGTGCAGGAGCAGCCGTGGTTATCGAGGCAGGAAGTTCCCTGGAAGGAAATGCTGAAGGATGTCCTCATGATAAGAGCTGCTCCAGAGTGTTCATTGCCTAATCCCACTCCAAGCCTCTCTCTCTTTTTATTTTTTTTATTTTTTTTTTAATTCAAAACAAATGTTGCAATAAATCTTCTCTCCCTGGCTCAAAAATTAAAACCACTTGAGACGAAATTAAGGTGATTTAACAAATATTGGTTAGGAACTAACTGCTTCAGCTTCTAAACCCTGACAAAGAAAATATTTCTTTTTATTTTGCATTTTCCCCAGTTTTTCCCTCAGTGTTTTCTGGCCCTCCTGAGGGAGCCAAGCTCAGGAACAAACCACGAGGGCCAACGATGACAGCAGGATTTCCGTGGGGCTCAGGGCTGCAGCAGCCCCAGGCTGGCAGCAGAGGAGCCAAGCAGCTTTTTTGGGGATGTTTTCATCCTGAGAGACAAAGGGGCCCCTTTTTGTTATCAAACACCACCCTGGTTATCACACCTGACCTTTAATGTTTAACCTGATGGAAAACAGGGGGAAAAGGGGATTTTAAAGCCAACTCTGTGTCATTCCTGCAGCTGCTTCCATCACTGTCCCTGCCTGGGGACGAGGGACATCCCAACACTGAGCATGGATTAATTTCCCTCATTTTCCACACCTGGATCAGCATTATCCCCTTCCTACCTCTCTTTTTTTTTAGGATAGGATAGCCCAGAGAAGGTTTAGGATACAGAATGGGAAACTTCCAAACCAAAAGGGATTTGATGGGTTAAGACAACTGACATCCCAATATTGATTATAGACAAATTTCCCTGATTTTCCACACTTGCATCAGCATTATCCCTTTCCTACATCTCTCCTTTTTTTAGGATACAAGGTTTCCTACATCTCTTTTATTTTTTAGGATAGCTCAGGGAAGGTTTAGGACACACAGAATGGGAAACTTCCAAACCAAAAGGCCTTTGATGGGTTAGGACAACAATGACATCCCAACACTGATCATGGACTCATTTTCCTGATTTTCCACACTTGGATCAGCATTATCCCCTTCCTACCTCTCTCTTTTTTTAGGATACAACAGTCCAGAGAAGGTTTCCTACCTCTCTTTTATTTTTTAGGATAGCCCAGGGAAGGTTTAGGACACACAGAGGGGATGAGAAACTTCCAAACCAAAAGGGATTTGATGGGTTAGGACAAGTGCCATTCCAATATTGATTATAGACAAATTTCCCTGATTTTCCACATTTGGATCAGCATTATCCCTTTCCTACCTCTCTAATTTTATTTTTTAGGATAGCCCAGGGAAGGTTTAGGATACAAGAGCCCAGGGAAGGTTCAGGACACACAGAAGGAATGAGAAACTTCCAAACCAAAGGGCCTTTGCTGGCTTTGTGCCCCTGCCGGGATTGTTCCATAAAAACTCCGATTTCCTGGAAGCTCCTAAGGAGATTACACCGATTTCCTCCTCCTCCCCTGGGCCGAGTGTTTACCAACAGCAGATTAAATTGGCTTGCAGGGGCACAAATCCCTCTGCTGGAAGGAAAAAGCATCCCCAGCTCGGAGCAGGAAAAAATAAAAAAAGAAAAAAGAACAGGTTTGGAATTCTTTTCTGGCTGGTGCAAAGGGAAGTCTCGATTTCAAGCTGGAGAAAGCTCCCCCCGAACGCTGTTTATGGTACACTCAGCGCCGTTGCCATGGCGATGGAACAACTATTCCCTGCGAAAACAGGCGCGGGGACCCTAAAAATAAACAGCCCCGAGCGAAAATCACGCACCCGGCACCGCGTTTGGTGGGGATGGGATGAGCAGAGAGAAAAAAACCCTAAAAAACAACAACAAAAAAATCCTTTTTGTCGTTCTCAGGAGCTGCTCCTTAAAAAAACCCAAAAACCCGGCGCAGCTCTGGATGCTGTCCAGCCCCGATGGGGAATTTTGGGGATGGAGGTGGCACAGGTACGGGATTTGTGTGTGTTTGTAGAGTGAACACCAAATAAAAAGCAGGATTTGCAGGATTTGCATACTTCCCCCCACACCCCCCCCCGCATCCCCTATTGATGTGGGCAGGAATCCACCCAGTTCAGACTGGGGAGTGCGGGAGGATGAAAAAAAAGATATAATAATAGTGGTGAAGAATTAAAAAAAAAAAAAATTAAAAAAAAAGAAAAAAAAAAACCCCAAACCCAGCAGGCATTGGATGTAAGCAGCCCTTGGAGCCAAATAACCAAACCCTGGATCCAAACAACTGCTGGGCTCAACCAACAAAATCTGCACCCAAAAAATCTCCTGGATATCACCAACCAGTTCCTGGATGCAAAGATTCCCTGCATCCCACCACGTAACCCCTGGATCCAAACGATTTCTGGATCCAAAAATCGCTTGGATCTCACCAAGTAACCCCTGGATCCAAACGATTTCTGGACCCAAAAATCTCCTGGATCTCACCAAGCAAGCCCTGGATCCAAACGATTTCTGGACCCAAAAAATCTCCTGGATCTCACCAAC
This sequence comes from Argya squamiceps, assembly GCA_037834095.1. NCBI lineage: Eukaryota > Metazoa > Chordata > Aves > Passeriformes > Leiothrichidae > Argya > Argya squamiceps. The sequence continues at coordinate 3,399,957 of JBBMKD010000096.1, read as the reverse complement.
CAATTGCTGGATGCAAAGGTTCCCTGCATTCCACCAAGTAACCCCTGGATCCAAACGATTTCTGGATCCAAAAATCTCTTGGATCTCACCAAGTAACCCCTGGATCCAAGAGATTTCTGGACCCAAAAATCTCCTGGATCCCACCAAGTAACCCCTGGATCCAAATGATTTCTGGACCCAAAAATCTCCTGGATCTCACCAAGCAAGCCCTGGATCCAAACAATCCTTGGACCCAAACAACCAAGCCCTGGATCAAAAAACCCTCCAGGATTTCATCAAGCGATCCCTGGATCCAAACAATCCTTGGATCCAAATAACCAATTCCTGGACTCATTAAATTTCCTGCACCTCACCGAGCAATCCCTGGCTCCAAATAACCAATTCCTGGACTCAAAAATCTCCCGGATCTCACCGAGCAATCCCTGGATTCCACCAACCTCTGGATCCAAACAACCAATTCCCGGACCCATTAAATTTCCCGGATCCCACCAAGCAATCCTTGGACCCAAACAACCAATTCCCGGACCCATTAAATTTCCTGGATCCCACCAAGTAACCCCTGGATCCAAACAATCCCTGGACCCAAATAACCAATTTCTGGACCCAAAACCCTCCGGATCCCACCGAGCAATCCCTGGATCCCACCAATCTCCGGCTCCAAACAACCCCTGGAGCCAAACCCCTGCAGGATCGCACCAACCACCCTCAGCACTGAACCCAGCGGACCCAAACCAAGCCCCCGGTTCCCTCCAGCCCCGGCCCCGGCCTCTCTCCGTGCCCCGTTCCCAGCCCCGAAGGGGCGGCCGGGGCCTCACCCGCCGCTTCCCTCCCCCGCCGCCCCATCCCTCCGCCCCCGCTCACCGAGGAGGAGCCCCGCCGGTGCCCGGGTGCCGTCGGGTGCCGGTGCTGGGCGCGGCCCCCCCG
>JBBMKD010000096.1:3343591-3356667 GCA_037834095.1 Argya squamiceps | reverse complement strand
ACTGCTGCTTTAAATCATGGCACTTTTGGCCCTTCAACGTTTTTGTGGATGTCTGTGTGACCCCAAGATTTCTACCACATCTTCTGCAGCAAAAGGAAAACCTGGATTTTAAACTGAGAAATTTCCAAACCTGGATTTTAAACTGAGCAATTTCCAAACCTGGATTTCAAACTGAGCAATTTCCAAACCTGGATTTCAAACTGAGCAATTTTTCAAACCTGGATTTCAAACTGAGCAATTTTTCAAACCTGGATTTCAAACTGAGAAATTTCCAAACCTGGATTTCAAACTGAGCAATTTCCAAACCTGGATTTCAAACTGAGGAATTTTCATTGCAGAGACTCACCTGTGGCCTTTAGCCTGGGCTTGGGCATTTTCTTTTCTTTCCTCTCTGGCTTGGATTTCTTGGAGACCTTCTTGTTTTTCTTTTTTGAACTGCCATAGTCACTGTCATCATCATCTTCCATGAGGAAGTCTTCATCACTTCCTGAATCTGCTGGAAGCATAAGGAAATTTCAGTTTTTTGGGGAAAAAACAAAAAGGAAGGGAAAGATACAGCTGAGATGTGCCAGTTAAATGGTGCACACAGACTCTGAGACCTTGTGGGCTTCCATTTATCTGCAGGGGTGCAAAATCTGAAAGGGTTTTTACATCAGCAGTGTCACAGGGGCAGCAAGAGGAAGCAAAAAGAATTGAGCACTTTACAATTATCCTTTAGGGTTGCTTACAAAGAAATAGACCTTTGGAAAACAGACACATCTTTGGAAAATACACACAAAAATTTCTGAAAAAAATCTTTATCTGCAAGGAAAAGGCACCAAATGTCTCAATTCTGGATAAAAATTGCAGGGAAAGGATCAGCAGATCTACCCCCTTGTGAAGACAAGTTTTGCAGGACACAAACAAACCTTTGCTGCAAACTTGGAACACAAATTCTGGATGTGAAAACCCAGACACACAGTAAGAAATTAAGTTACTGAGGAGCACAATTCCTGTCCAAAAAGCAAACTGTGCCCCTTTTGGCCCCAGTGTCACAGGGACAGCAAGAGGAAGCAGAAAGAATTGAGAACTTTACAATTATCCTTTAGGGCTGACTACAAAGAAACAGATCTTTGGAAAACAGACACATCTTACACACACAAACACACACACGTCTGGAAAAAAATCTTCATCTAAAAGGAAAAGGCACCAAGATGAAGTTTCTTGTGTCATTGTGGATAAAAACTGCAGAGAAAGGATCAGCAGAGTGAAGACAAGTTTTGCAGGACACACACACAAACCTTTGCTGCAAACTTGGAACACGAATTCTGTATGTGAAAACTCAACTCAGATGGACACACAGTACAAAGTGAAGTTACTGAGGAACACAATTCCTGTCCAAAAAGCAAACTGTGCCCCTTTTGCTGTCCCTTTCTCCAATCCCATGTACTCACTCTCCTGGAACTGTGCCTCATCATCCTCCTGCTCTTCCTCCTCACTGCCCACATCGTCCATCAGCATCTCCCTCTGTTTGGAGGCAGCTTTGGACGCCGCCTGCCGCTGCTGACGAACGTTTTTGTGATCCTCCTTCTCATCCTCACTGTCCTCTGCAGCAAAGAGAGGCCCCAAATGGTGAGTGCAGAGCACAGAGCTCTGGGCAGGGCATTCATGAGGGGGTTAAAACACTCACTGAGTTACTGTGAGGATAATTCAACCTCATCACCACCTTCCCTACTCACCCAACAAAAATCCTCTGCGGTATTTTTCACTGCAAAATAACCACTTTTTTTTCCTCTCTCTTATTTATTTTTTTAATTATTATTATTATTTTACCTGCAGGCCTTTTCCTGGATTTGGAGGCTGCTCTCTTGTTCTTGTCTGGTTTAGCCTTCTTTCCTTTTTTGCTTTTTTGAGAGCTCTCGTAGTCGCTGTCGGCTTTGCCGTCGTCGGCTCCCACGTCGTCGTCCTCGCTGCCAAAATCCTCATCTGCAAAGGAAAAGGCACCAAGGTGAACTTCCTTGTCTCACTGTGGATAAAAAACTGCAGGGAAGGGATCAACAGATCTACCCACTTGTGAAGGTAAGTTTTATAGAAAACATTATCACACACATTCCACAAAAAAAAGAAACCGTTATCCCAAGCCAGGGTGGGAAGCAACAGCAGCAGAGGCAGCATTCAAATTAAAATAAATCAGAATTATTTCTTTTCTGTCTCAGATCCTACTCCTGCAGCTCTCCCAGGTGTGAAGAGACACAGTTTGAAGGCAGACAATCAGTTACCTGCTGAGTGTGAATCATCTTTCTTGGTCTTCACATCTTTGTCTTCCGAATCCTCACTGCAAAGGAGAGGAAGAAAAGGTCTCAGTGCTTGTCTCCACTTGGGTTTCAGTCACTCTTGTGTGCAAAGTAACAATGTTTAAAGAGTAAACTGATGTCTAGGCTGAGAATTTTCACTTTTCCTGGACATATTTCTGGATTACTCAGCTGTCTGTGGAGTTATCATGGTTGGGAGGATAAATGTTCAAATTCTGGAGCACAGATAAACTCAAACAGGCAGGAAATAATCAGACTGAGGTGAACCATGCACTTCACTCTCAGACTAACCCCCAACCTACAGAGCTTCCATTTAGCTACAATTTTGATGGTTTATTTGCAGTCTATAAGTGAAATAAAGGTTTATCCTGAAGAGATTTTTAGTCAGCACTTGTCTTTATGTCATTGTTTAGACTCCATTCTGTGCACGCTGCTCTGACCCGGCACATGTCTGGTCTAACCTTCCTCAAACAATTTGATCATTTGAGAAAATGATCAAACATTTGGAAATATGAATCATGATTTGGAAAATAAAAGACATCTTGGGGTGATAGAACAAGAACCAGCTGGGAGAACCAACACACCTGAGCCTGAAATCTGCCATGAAAAACAGAAATAAATAATTTCAAAGGTCCCATGGAAATCCCACAGGAAAATTTCACTGCTCAGCAGGGCAGCACCGAGGCTGCTGGAGCAACTTCTGTGTTTATGGATTACCCAAAATGAGGAACAGAGAGCCCCAGAACTCCCCAATGTCCCCTGCCCTGAGGGGACACAGGGATGCTGTGGGCAGGGGACAGGAGCTGCCCTTTGCCCTGGCTCACCTGGGCATGCAATCCTCACACTCCCTGCCCCTGCACTGCCCCTGGAGCTGCAGGGATGATGGGGCACACCCTGACAAGAGTTTCACACGTGATTTCTCTGCCTGCTCCCATCAGGAATGAACCACCTGAGTGTCTCAGCCCTGCCTGAGCTCCCACCTGCAGGCAGTCACTCCTCCCCACAGACAGCACGAGGCTCTGAGATGTTCCCCAGGGGTGAGGGGCTGGTTTTACCTGTCCTCCTGAGAATTCTTCCCAGATCTCCTCTTGTTTTTGGCCTCTCGGGGAGATGAGCGGATTTTCTTGGATGGGGGACCTGAATCTCTTCCATAATCATCATCTGGACAGGACAAAAATGGCTTTAAATCAAACTCATCCCCAGCAAATTCCCTCACTCCCTGCAAATTCCCTCAGCTGCAACTCAAACTGATCACTTCATGCACATCAAAAAATAAAATAAACATCACAAAGCTGCAAATAAACTTTGGTGGGAGCAAAGTCCTGGTTTAAAGCATTGATTTTACCTTCTTCCCTGCCAACAGCACCAGGAAAATGCTCTGTACTGTCAAATTTCACCCAGGGAAACACAAAAAGCCTCACAGGAGGACACAGGATCTCATCTGGCATTCAGTTATTATATAAACATATTAAAAATTAACATCCATATGTATTTCTACATGACTGTAACAGCACACACTATTTACTGTCCTGTGATGGGATAAAGGATGGCATTAAATGGGAGTTGAGAGCTCCTTACAACTCTTACACACCTTACTTAATGAATAAAAGCACTTCCATTAATAATTGTGCATCTCATTGGAATTATCAGTGCAACCTCAGCACTGAGTTTATATTCCAAGAACTCCAAACATATTCCAGAAATTTTCTGTTAATTCACACAGATTATATTTATTCAGAAAAGGGATCCAGAACTGCCCATTCACAGAAATTACAATTTTTTTGAAATGTGACCCAGCACTACTGTGTTAATTCACACATTTATTTATATTTATTTTGAAATGGGATCCAGAACCGCCCATTCACAGAAATGACAATTTTTTTGTAAATTAAATGAAATGGGATCCAGCAGTATTTAGTTAATTCACACATTTATTTATATTTATTTTGAAATGGGATCCAGAACTGCCCATTCACAGAAATTATGATTTTTTTTGAAATGTGACCCAGCAACACTTTGCTCAGTCACACCAATTATATTTTTTTAGCTGCAATCCTCCCCAAAAGCCTGATCATGGGGGGCTCAACTGGAGCCATAAAATAAATGAAAAACATCTTTTCCTGTGGACAAAGAAGTGGCACCAAGGAGCCTCTGCCCCAGAACACACCACAGGGCAGGGCAGGCACTGCTGCCAGCAGCCCCAAGGCACCACAACAACCCCACATTAAATAACAACATTTCCATCACCATTGTCTGTTTAACACAAAACAGATGAGAACCATTATATTTTCAAACCTTTATTAACAGTTCAGGCTGTGAAGAACAGAAACTCCTTGGAATGGGAGCTGCAGATGTCATTAGAAGCAGAACAATTAACATGCAGGGCAGTAATGAGCTGCTGCAGCCCAAGGAAATTAAGGGGGAAAAAAAAAAAGTCATTTACCAGCATCATCTGATTCCTGAAACTGGGAATAATCCACCACCTTCCTGTTCCTGGTAAAGAGGAGGAGAAATAATTAGGAATTCATCATTTCAGAGTTACAAAGGGTTTAAGGAACAAGAAGTGTCACATCCTTGTTTCCAGGGCTGGATTTGGAGCCCAAAAACATCCCAAGGAAACTGTGGCAATTCAGCCACCTCCACCCCTGAACACAAAGTGTATTTAGTGTATTAAAGCATAAACAGCATTTTCCTGAGGAGGTTTTATAATAATCTGGATTACACTTTCAGAATCTGAATGTTCTTTTTGCTAAACACACCAAGGTAATGAATGAAGCATTTCCAGACTGCTCCTTTGGGAATTCCTGCCTCTCTCAGCTCACCTGCTGTCACCTTCTCCTCCCATTTTTATTTCCCCTGTTTTTAAAGCATTTCAAATTTTCCCTGGGGTTTGCAAGAGCTTTCTGAGTGAGTTACACTGCTCTGGGAGTCAACAAAATCAAACCTCCTCCTTTAACTGACTGAAAGCTGCCCAGTGGAACTGTTGGTTGTTTTATCAGCCCCTTATCAATCAAACCCCAACTGTTTTATTGACAGGAGAACTGCCCTGCTCAGCACTGACCACAGGGAATCAACACAGCCACTGATCAAATTAAACTTCAGCTGTTAATGCCTCAAAGTGAGACTCCAAACACCTCCTGGGAGGGGCTGAAACCCAGAAATTCCCTTTTCCCAGCCCTTCTGGCCCAAAGCCAAGCACAAAATCTGATTTTGCAGCACAAATCATCACAGAACCCCACCTAGCACACGGATCCTTCCTCCTCCTCCTCCTCCTCCCCTGTGCTGCTCCCAGCACAACCCACACTCAGCTCCCCACACTGAGCTGGGTTAATTGACAATTGAGATTTATCATTCATTAATTGCTGATAAACCTGGGCAGTCCAGAGACACCCCAGAGCCATCACTGCTGAGCCATCTGAAATCAGTTTTAAGTTGTTTTCCTGTACAAACACCTCTAATTCATGGTTTACAGAAGGATGCAGGAGCAAAATTGGTTTATTTGAACCCAAACCTCTTAAAGAAATTAAAAAACAAAACCAATCCCTAAAAAAAACATCCCCAAAATACCAAATAGGAAGACAAGATTTGTACAGGTAAATCAAGTTTAAGTTTCTCCCCTGAGCATCACCTCTAACTCATGACTTACAGAAAAGGAGCAGAATGGTTTTATTTTAACCCAAACCTCTTAAAGAAATTAAACAACCCATAAATGAAACCAATCCCTCAAAAACCACCCCAAAAATACTAAATATGCAAAGGAAAGAAAGACAAGATTTGCACAGGTAAATGGAGTTTAAGTTGCTCTCCTGTACAAGCACCTCTAATTCATGACTTACAGAAGGATGCAGGAGAAAAATGGGTTTATTTCAACCCAAACTTCTTAATGAAATTAAAAAACTAAACCAATCCCTCAAAAAACACCCCCAAAATACTCAATATGCAATGGAAAGAAAGACAAGATTTGCACAGGTAAATGGAGTTTAAGTTGCTCTCCTGAACAAACACCTCTAACTCATGACTTACAGAAAGATGCAGGAACAAAATTGGTTTATTTCAACCCAAACTTCTTAAATTAAAAAAAACCTCCAAAAAATGAAATCAATCCCTCAAAAAGCACCCCCAAAATACCAAATAGGAAGATAATTTGTACAGGTAAATCAAGTTTAAGTTGCTCTCCTGTACAAGCATCTCTAATTCACGACTTACAGAAAGATGCAGGAGCAGAATTGGTTTATTTAAATTCAAATTTCTTAAACAAATTAAAATAAAAATAAAAACAAAACCAATCCCTCAAAAAGCACCCCAAAATACCAAAAAGGCAAATGAAAGGAAGACAGGATTTGCACAGGCTGAATCCCACCAAGCTCTGGAGCAGCTGTGAGTGGAACAAAGTCCACCAGTCCCTGCACTGGGCTGAGTGTGGTAAAACCCCAGTCCAGGGACACAATTATTGGCAATTTTTGACTGACTCCTGTTCCAACAAGGAGCCCTCCTGAAGGTCACCTCCTGACCCATCTCAGAGTGAAACATGAATTTATTCTGGTAAACATCAGAAGAATAATGAAGTTATTAAATAAGAAGTCTGGGTTTATGTATCAAGTATTGGGTTTTTCCCTGCTGAAGCACAAATGGGCTGAAAAAAGCAGAATTTTCACATGTAAACAATTCAGACATCACTGAGCCACCAAACGGGATGGAAATGGCAGATTTTCCCACCTTGTTTCCCTCAGAGACACCTGAAATCAGGTACTGGAAATGTGACAGTGGCAGCCACAGCATCAACAGAAACTGTCCCTGTGAAAAACATCCTGAAACAAAACCATCCTCCCTGCAGCAAACATCCCTTGGGTCTTCAGGGAGGGGGAAAACCCTGGTCAGCTCCCAGCACATGGGGGGCACAAAGTATAATAAAATAATAATATATTTATTACATATTATATTTATCAAATAATATTTTTATAAATATATAGATATATTTGTATATAATAAAATATATTTATTATATAAATATAATATTTTATAAATATATTACATATATATTTATATTTATATACATTAAATTATATTTATTATATTTCATATTATTTATAATAATAATATATAAAATAATAATTAAAATATCCTTGTTTCAGAAGAACCCAAAAGTGAAGCTGTTTCCTTGCATTATCTTATTGAAGGGTGGAGTAAAGAGAGGAATTGCTGCACTAATATCACAGAAAATATTTTTTTTAATTATTATTAAATTAATTATTAAATTAATGATTATTAAATCTGGGGCAAATCCTCCATCAGCCCCAGAGCAGCTCAGAGGGACAGACAGAACCAACCTGCTCCTGTTCTTCCCCTGACTCCAAACTCCCCTTTCAGCCTGGCCAAGGTTTATTTAGAGCTGCTGGCAACCCTGAATTTCTTTATTTATTGCTGTGCCATAATAACCCCGCAGTGTTTACCCCACCAAGGTGATAAAAACATCACTGAGTGAGGAGCCAGGGGAAAAGGAGCTGCTGGGGGCAGTGAGGAGCTTTTTTCTCTTTGCTGGGAGATGCTAAGGCAAGCAAGCAGACACAAAAATCAACTCCCTCTCTGTTAAATCCACTGAGGCTGAGCATAAAAAGGCCCAGGGACAGCCATTGTGCAGCCTGGTTTAAAATATAAACTGAGATTTGGAGCTAATTTCCTTGCTGGTTCAGATTAATACAAAGTGTGCATGTGGAAAGCTCAGAGATGAGGTTTTATGAACAGCTGCCAGTCCAATATTTTTGGGATAATCAGGAATTCAGCAGCATGGCAGGGGGAAGCACTCACACAAGGGATTCTCCAGGAATTGAAGCCCAGCTCAGAAAGGCACAGGAATTTTTGCACCCTGCACTCAGTGCCTGCCAAAGGCAGTTTTGGAATTATGGAAAGCAACATTAACATGTCAAAGGATCACTGAATGTCTGGAAAAGGGAGAAAGGATCTCACCCTAAAACTTCAGTTCAGTCCCTAAAGCCTCACCTTTAAACCAAGCAGCAGGGAGAAAAGTTTTGGGGTTTTATCAAAGGGAATGCAACAGAATCCCAGGTATTTGTACAGGCATTAAAACCCAGATTAAAAAAATAAAATCTCACAAGAAATAATGCTGAAAAGCAATGCTAAAATGGGCCTTCAAAAACCCAGGCACTGAAGAGGAATGTTTGGGTCAAATGACATAAAACCCACCCACCCTCAATCCAACAGAGCAAAGGCAAGGAGGTTGAATGGTTATTGAGATTTCTGCATGGGTTTTTATCATCACAGCCTTTATTTAACCAATATAACCAAAAATTCAGCATTTGTGAAGAAAGCTCCAGCCCCTCCCTGACCCTCAGCAGTCAAGTTTCACTCTCAGGTAAAGGTGTCCCCTTGGAGAGCAATAATAACAACAAATATTGCCACTAAAAGCCCTTTTTGGTCCTTTTTTATCCACAAAGAAATACAAATCCCAGCCAGAAGTGCTCCCTGCAGGGATTTTCAGAGCTGAGCAAAGCAAACCTGCAGTGCTGCCTTTGGGATTTCCCTCAACACCGATTTACAGCCACCACCAGGAGGTGGCACAGGACACCTGGTGACACTCAGGGACACAGCCCAGGTCACTCTGGGGTTAAATCTGGGTGAAAACTGGACCCAGGACCCAGCACTGAGGGGTCCCACCACAGAGTCCCCCCCAGGCTCTGCCCGTGGCACCTGCAGCATCTTCAGGGATCCACACGAGCTGGGGCTGCAGGGAACAATTCACTGACTTCTGCAGCAATAATTAAATTCTCTGACTCCAACCATAACTGAGATTTTACCCCAGAAATGACCCACATACCCTGGAACTCCATGGAACAATTCACTGATTTCTGCAGCAACAATTAAATTCTCTCTCTGATTCCAGCCAGAATTGAAATTTTACCTCAGAAATGACCCACACGAGCTGGGACTGCATGGAACAATTCACTGATTTCTGCAGTAGTAATTAAAGCAATAATTAAATTCTCTGATTCCAGCTATAATTGAGATTTTACCCCAGAAATGACCCACACACCCTGGAACTCCACGAAACAAATCACTGATTTCTGCAGCAATAATTAAATTCTCTTTCTGATTCCAACCAGAATTGAGATTTTACCCCAGAAATGACCCACATACCCTGGAACTCCATGGAACAATTCACTGATTTCTGCAGCAGTAACTAAAGCAGTCTCCTGCTCCTTCTCTCTCTGATTCCAGCTATAATTGAGATTTTACCCCAGAAATGATGCAGAGCAGGAGGGGAACCAAACCCAAACACCCAGCTCACTCCCCCACCCTGGTATTTGGAATTTTTTTGTACCTCCACCTTCTCCCTGTTTCTCTCCAGACTGAAACAGAGCAAGAATCATTTTTTTATTCATCAACCACCTTTTTACTCCTCTATCTCTGGGCCACACAGCATCACAACAATCCCCAGGGAACTGCTGCTTGCCTGCAATCCCATGGAAGCTTTGCCACAACCCCAATATTTCTGCTTTACATTGCCCAGCAACAAGTTACATTTCATAAATACAACTTTTCTTTTCCTGCAAGTAAAAATTTCACCTTTCCACTGTGGTGCCAACACCAAGCTGGGATTCAAACCCAGAAAAAACGAAGGATGTAAAGCCTTGAAGCACTGAGATAAATTCAGAACTGAGATAAATTCAGAACTGGCTTTAAATGAATGAGCAAAAAACTCCTGGGATTTCCAGCCCTGCCCACAACGTCTCAGTTTGCAAATCCTGTAGGAGAGCAAGTGACCAGTGAGAAAAAGCAGCAGAAAGGCTGCACCAAAAATCACAATTCTGACTTGAAACATATTAATTGATGGTGTGTATATATATATATATATAAAGTGGCTCAAAGTATTTTAGTTTATTTTATCCCTGTAAGCAGCCCCAGCTCTCTTTGCAGAACTCCAGGAGAGTTACACAAGAGATGCAGAAGTTCAGTCATTTCAGTTTTCACTCCTTGCCTTTTCCTGACCACCCTGACAACCCCAATGGGAGCAATGGGATTGTGCAGGAGCACCTGGCTCTCAGGGCCAGGCACGTGAAACCTGGAAATCCCAGGGCTTTATCACCCCTTCACTTTAAATAACTGACTCTGACAGCCTCAGGGCCATTTGCTCAACAGGTGCAGTAAAAACTTGGGATGCAGGATGGGTTTATGAAGTTCACTGCTTTAGGTGCACATATTCACCAAAAACCAGCAGACATCACCAATTAATTCCAAGAACACTAATTAGAGGAAAACTTTCCCACCACTAAATCTCACTCTTTACCAAAAACCAGCTAAGACAGGCAGAAAACCCTTCATTCCAGCATTAATTTATTGATGGATTTAAACCTACTGACAGAGCTCTCTGGTTAGCAGAGCAATATAATGCAGCAGCCACTGAATATTTACCTGATTTTTTCCAGGACTTTATTACTACTTAATTTTAAATAACTGACTCTAACAGCCTTAGGGCCATTTTCTCAACAGGTGGAGTAAAAACTTGGGATGCAGGACGGGGTTTATGAAGTTCACTGCTTTAGGTGCACACATATTCACCAAAACCCAGCAGATATCACCAATTAACTCAAAGAACACTGGCCAGAGGAAAACTTTCCCACCACTAAATCTCACTCTGATGAAGAACCTTTCACCAAGCTTCCATTTTACCAAAAACCAGCTAAGACAGGCAGAAAAAACCTTCATTCCAGCATTAATTTATTGATGGATTTAAACCTACTGACAGCTCTCTGGGTTAGCAGGCCAATATAATGCAGCAGCCACTGAATATTTACCTTTTTTTTCCCCCTGGAAGGGCTGTAAAATCCAGGGAGATAAGGGACTGCTGCATCTCTCCTGCAGGAGGGGTTTTTTTGTGCTCCCAACAACCTGCTGGACTTTGGTGCTTCATTTATTTCCCTGCAGAGCAGAAGCTGCCAGCTGAGGGTTGAGAGCAGGCAGAGCTCTCCCAGCACTGCAGGACTGGACAGAGCTGTGTGATTTTAGTTATTTTTTTTTAACCTCTTGTAAAAATACTCAATTCCAGCAAGCTCTGCTTTTAAAGCCAGCAGCCTGGCCTTACCTGGAGCAGATCTCCAGGGCAGGGACAGCACTGAAGTGTCCCCTCAAGCAGCAGAGTCACAGCACCACTAATTTGGGCAGCTCAGGCATCCCTGAGCCACTCCCCTGCTCAGCAAAGCACTCCTGGGTTCCATTTGTATTTTAAATTCTGCACATGAGAGATGTTAATTAAATACAAATGCTGTCACCTCTAAATGCACAGACGCATCATAGTCATAATAATTAATTTGTATTTGTTAGTTAATTAGCCAAAACACCCAACATCCACACCCCAGGCCAGGGAATAAAACCACAAGCAGTTAATTGAGGATGACGGAATTCCAAAGCACTGGAAGGACACCGTGGGAAGCCTCACACCTTTGCAGAGACAGCTCAGACCACGGGTTCACTCTCCTGCCACCTCCTTGGTTTGAGACACAAGGGAACCACAGAACACCCTGAGCTGGAGAGGGCACACAGGGATCATCCAGCCCAGCTCCAGGACCCCAAAATCTGCCTTGTGCCTCCCTGGGAGGGGTGTCCTGGAGCTGTGGGAGCCCCAAAAATCCGCCCTGTGCATCCCTGGGAGCAGTGTCCTGGAGCTGTGGGAGCCTCAGGGCTGTGCCCATTCCCTGGGGAGCCCCAAACACCCTCTGAGGGAAAAAACCTTCCCCAAAAATCTGCCTTGTGCATCCCTGGGAGGGGTGTCCTGGAGCTGTGGGAGCCCCAAAAACCCACCCTGTGCATCCCTGGGAGGGGTGTCCTGGAGCTGTAGCAGTCTCAGGGCTGTGTCCACTCCCTGGACAGCCTGAACAGTGCCCAAACACCCTCTGGGGGAGAAAAAACCTTCCCCAAAACCCCACCTTTGACACACCTCCAGCCCTTCCCTGGGGCATCACTGCAGATGCAGATCCTCAAAGCTCCATCCATCCCACCCCAGCCAAACCCACCCAGAGCGCTCCAACCGCCCAGACCCACCTCCAGGAGGAAACCCCCAGGAGGAAAAGGAGAAAGAAAAAGGACAAAAAGGAGGTGGGGGGGATAAACAGGGGGATAAACAGGAGCAGGAAGGTTGAGCGCGCAGCAGGCAGGCAGGCAGGGCGGAGCAGGGCGTGTGGCAGCGGCGCTCGGGGGCGGCTCCAGCCGGCTCCTCCCCTACGCGTGGTTCCCCATGCACAGCCCCCGTGGCCCGGACCCTCGCCGGATGGCACCGCGTCCCCTCCTCCTCCTCCTCCTCCTTCTCCTCTCTGCCCCCGGCAGCGTGTCCGCCTCGGCCCCGCCGCCCGGAGCGGGGAAGGCCCCGGCGGATGGCAGCGCCCGCCCTGCCGCCAAGTGGGTCAGGGCGGCGGAGAGAGGAAAAAAAAAAAATAATAAAAAAAATTCTCTTTTCCCCCGTTATAAAAATGTGGGACAGCGCCCGCAAAGGGCAGCCCCCGCCGCGCCGCCCTCCCCGGGCCGTGAGGCGCGGTGCGGAACGCGCTGTTTATGGCGGTGGCCGTGCCAAGTTAGCAGGGGGGAAACAAGGGGAAATAGAGGAGAAATCGGCACACGGCCCTGAGCGCGGCCTTGCCCTGCCGCGGGGCCGGGCCAGGCAGCAGCCGGGCGGGAGAGGAGGCCGCCGGGACTCACCTGACGGGCCGCGACATCTTCCCGGCGCTTCGGGCCGCCCGGGGCTGGGGCGCGGAGCGAACGGGGACGCTGAGGCCGCCG